>JAOVVA010000031.1:9828121-9838334 GCA_028565275.1 Leiocassis micropogon
AAATAATTGGAGTTAAAATAATATTGCAATGACCTGTTGGCAATGACCTGATCTCCAGTTAATAAACAAAGTATACATGAAAGTTCAACAGCAAAACTAAAAAGTTTTAAGAATTTTTTTTTTCATGAAGCAAGTAATATTGTACACTGATTTTGTACATTTTTTTCTTTGAGTCACTACAGTATTAAAAAGCACATATGCCAAAATATTGTCAAAATTATTTTGTTCAGTGATTTTGCAAAATGCTGTAATTCCACCTCACACTTTTTTTTTATCACAATGGATAAATCAGCCAGAAGTTGTGTTTGTGGTTATTTAAGTACACAGTTTTGTATCAGTAATATGTAGGCTACTTTCTCCCCAGTCATTGCTGTGCAGGAGTGAACGTGATGCATCAGTTCATTTGTAACTGCGGTGTAACTGCGGTGTAACTCTGCAAAAACTTTGTTTTGAGGTGTTAAAGCATTCTTCCTATAGTCCTGATCTTGCTCAATCTAACTTTCACCTGTTTGCTGTTTTGGAAAGCAGCCCTATGAAGATGAAGAGTCACCTCTCATGCAGAAGTGAAGACAGCAGTGCATTCGTGACTCGCAGCTCAGCCTAAAACATTTTTAATGAAGGAATATAAAAGCTTGTTGGGAGATGAACAAAGTTTATTGAAAAGCAAGAAATTATGATGAAAAATGATGTATTTGTGCGGGAGTGGCGTGGTGGTGTAATGGTTAGCACTGTTGCCTTGCACCTCCAGGGTCTGGGTTTGATTCCTGGCCACGGTCGATTCCCGTCTCTGTGTGCATGACTTGCAGTTTGCATGTACTCCCTGTGCTTGGTGGGTTTCCTCCGGGTAATCCGGTTTCCTCCCACAGTCCAAAGACATGCAGATTAGGCTAACTGCGATGGATTGGCACCCTATCCAGGGTGTACCCTGCCTTGTACAAGACTGTTATAAGCAATAGAAAAGGCTTTAATCAAAACAGCTGACTGGTATATCAGCAAATGAATATTTTTTTGTATTGGAGGAAAAAAAATGGGCAAACATAAGGATTTGAGCTAGATAGCTAGATAGCTAGATGACATCTAGGATATTCTGGGTCTGTAGTGGTCATAACTTACAAGAAGTGGTCCAAAGGAGGACAACTGGTGAACTGGCGACAGGGTCATAGATGGCCATTGAGTCATGGCCTGGCACGCAGGGAGTGAAGGCTGGCCCATGTTGTTGGATCCAACAGAAGAGCTACTGTAGCTCAACATGTTGAAAAAGTTCAAGCTGTTTCTGAAGGTTTTCAAAACCCACAGTGCATCGCAGTTTGTTTTGTATGGGGCTGCGTAGCCGCAAACTGGTCCTATGGGTGCCTATGCCGATCCATTGCTGACCAAGTACACCCCTTTATGGAAATAGTGTTTCCTGATGCCAGTGGTCTCTTTTGACAGGATAACGCGTCCTGACACATACTGTATTGTACAGTATATAACCTTTTCCTAAGTAGTGCTTAAATAAACTTAAGTGCTATGGACTAGATATTTATACTTTATAGAATATTAAGGATTAAATGCAATACTTTTAATGTAAATATGATGTTTAATAGAGCAATTGAGAAAACTGAGCCAAGAATGTAAATGTTTATTCAGGAAAAAAAATTTTGCTCGGCTTTTAGTAAATTTAAGTATATGCTTTTGACCCAAATAGAATATCTAAAAGCTATGTTTTGCTGGTAATGTGTCTCTGGGAAAAGGTCAAGCCTGTTTTGAAAGTTGCATTTACTCCATTTAGCCGCTAACACCATAAAGAGCAGCTGTGTTAATATTTATTTATATGACTGAACAGTCGCTTTCGTGTTGTACTATAGTTTAACTTGTTTTAAGCTTATGCCTGCTGTGTCACTTTAGAGTGTACATTTAGTAATACTGAGTCATTCCTCTCTCTCTCTCTCTCTCTCTCTCTCTCCTCTCTGCATTCTTAATTCCTTTAATGCATGTGCCAAAAGCTTCAGCTTACCCGCCTGCTGTATGCCACACACAGCAGATGGAGAGCAATTGACATGGGACAGCATGCCCAGGAGAGAGAGTGCAAGAGAGAGGGAGTACGAGAGGGAGTGGGGAGTAGATGTAAAGAATAAGAATGTATTAAAACAGAGTATAAGGGGAAGCTGAAAAGATTATACAGGAACAAAAACCACTAAAATATTGTTCGAAATGATAAAAGGACATTGATGGAAATATGTGACAAAAGACTAATTTTTGGGGTGTGGAGAGCATTTATAAACGTGTCAATAACAGTGAAAATGTGTCACTATCTATAAAATCTGTAAATATGTGAAAATGTGATTGTGTGTTGTTGTTTTTTTTGTTTTTTACCAAAGCTGCACTTGTTCCTTTGCAAGAATACAAGTTTGCTTATGCATTAGCTCTTCACACTGACTGTAGAAAATTAAACACAGTACAGGCTCGACAGAAAAGCAGTATGAGACTCAGTTTCCAAACTTAGAAGATTAATGCTACTGAAGCCTCAAACCTAAAATAAGGCTGAAAATTAGAAATTAGGGGCATGTGGAGAGACCCATGGGTCCTAGACAGCATTTCTAAATGCACCCGTCATAAATTCTTTTTGTTTTTAATCTGATAAAGCTTCAGTGTTTATGTATATTTCTCAGGCCTCCGGTTTCTTCCTAATGATTTTTTGACTAGACAACAGTTGTTTATATTAGAGGAAGTTTAATTGTACTTTGGTTCTATTTATATAAAAGCAGGACATTTGTGCTGTCTAGAGCAATTATCTTTACTCCATACAGATAAACTAAAAGAAAGAATTAATCAAACACATAATGCACTTTTAGAAGAAAAATATTTTACTTGTTTGGCATGGTGGCACAGTCGGCAGTGTTGTTGTCTGACAGATCCAGGGTTCCTGATCTGATCCTGAGGTCTGGTGCGTGTCTGTATGTTTTTGCCACGTGTCCACATGTATTTTCCTAAGGCTGTCTACTTTCCTCCCAGTCCTCAAAAACATGCTGGTGACACTAAATTGTGGTAAGTTTGAGCATGTTGCTGTGAGATATACCGATTATACCTCGGTATATTCATTCATTCATTCATTATAAATCCTGACCAAGTTAAATTCAACAGTTTTATTTAGCCATACAATACACACCACCTGATCAAAAAAAAAGTAATTCATTCTCTTTTGGTGGATTCCTGTTTGTTTTAGTTACAGCACAGATTTACCATGGCATTGTTTCAGCAACCTTAATATTTAATTCAATTGCATTGAGTCTTGACTCAGATCTTGTATTGATGATGGGACCGCTCAATAAAGTCTTTTCCAGCATACCTCAAAATTTTTCAATGGAGTTAAGGTCAGGTCTATTCATGTGTTAAAATGCTTCTTCGTGCTCCCAGAGCCACTCTTTTACAATTTGAGTCTAGGAATAAGGCTGTGCCATAAGGAAATATTCTTATGATAACCTGGACATTAAGTACATTCAGGTCATCAGCTAACTTTATTTTGTTGCCACAAAACGAGTCTAGACCTGACCAACTGAAGCAACCCCAGATCATAACACTGCCCCCAGAGGCTTGTACAGTGGCCAATATGCATAATGGGTACATCGTTTAGTGTGCTTCCCTTCTTACCCTGAAAGAAAAATAAAGTGTTCATTATAATTATTAGTTTGTCCCTGATGAGCAAGCTGGAGGGGACAAAGGCGAGAAAAAAACTTGAGGACTATAGCAGTAGTTTAAGTATTTGTGTGAAATTTCTCTGGGAACAAGTGCAGTGCACTGCATTCTGTACTAACTGGGGCTTGTTTATGCTCCTAGTTGAACAAGAAGGCAATACAGTACTCCAACCTAGAAATAGCAAATTAATTAGTTTTACTACATCAGTCACATCAGTGCTTGGTGGGTTTCCTCCGGGTACTCCGGTTTCCTCCCACTGTCCTAAGACATGTGGGTTAGGTTGATTGGCGTTCCCAAATTGCCCATAGTGTGTGAATGAGTGTGTGAGTGTATGTGTGTGTGCCCTGCAATGGATTGGCACCCTGTCCAGGGTGTACCCCGCCTCGTGCCCTGAGCCTCCTGGGATAGGCTCCAGGTCCCTGCGACTCTTAATACAGGATAAAGCGGTATAGAAGATGAGTGAGTGAGCACACGCGCACACACATGGTCACAATGTTATAGTAAACAGCACACGTGTGCACGGATGTTGACTATACGAGTGACTTACGCGCACTGAGACTGAGCATGGGAGGCGATTACCCACAATCCCACAGCGCGAGAGAGAGTGATTATGTGACGCTCGGCAGACAAAGCGTGTACGTAGTTCAGTACTCGTATATCAAGACTTTGCTTAAAATGTATTAAAAACAAATTCGCTCATCTTGCAAAACATTTGCGGACCAAGTTACTCACAATCCAAGGTTGCTCTGTATTTCTATTATCTTGGCAATAATTCTGACAGGCAAAGGGCTGCTGCTCACGATTATTATAAGTTTTATGCCGAGGTCTCGGCAAAGCCAGATAAGAGACACCAGCTTAATAAAGCTTGTGGTTATTAACTTCCTTCAACTTAATTCTGACATGACAGAAGTACAAGTACACTTTCTCATCACACAGTAACGCTGGAACGTTACTGTGTGATTATATATACACAATTATATATTCCAGCGTTACTGTGTGATGAGAAAGTGTACTATCTGCATGTGGCCCTAGTACCAGTACTTCTGTCTTGTCAGAATTAAGTTGAAGGAAGTTAATAAGCACAAGCTTTATTAAGCTGGTGTCTCTTATCTGGCTTTGCTGAGATTTCGGCATAAAACTTATACTGTGCTTAAGAATTATATTACCTAGATCAATCACATAGAGTATATAGAAAATAGCAGTGGGCCTAAAACAGAACCTTGCACAATACCAAAACTTAAGTATGAGTAGAGAAGTCACCAATTACATCTACAAACTGACAATTATCATTTTAATAAGATCAGGTGAGGGCTGTTTCTTTAACTCCTACACTATTTTACTATACTCAGAGAATTGAGTATTGTATATCAGTTATTTATTGTATCATCTGTTTGAAAAAACATGTATGTCCACAAAAAAGGAAGAGTTGTAAGATGGTTGTGCTGATATTTCACAGCCTATCTTGTTGTAGTAGTAACAGCTGTGTTACCAATGACAGCACAGCTGGCTTTGTGAAGATTCTTGTTACTAGATTCTTGTCCTTAAATACATTTTCGTCTCCTGATTGCAAGCAATTTTTTTAAATGTTATTCAGATGCTACAAGCAGACACTTAAAATGCATTTTTTTTAAATCAATTTCAAGCTTTTGCAGCCATATTTCCTCCTCCACACTGTTAGTCAATATAATCAGCTGGCCGCAAATGTATCTTCGGTCTGGAAAGCATGTCCTCCCACCGCCATCTCTCCGGCCATCTCCTCTGCTGATTACAAAAGGCTGCGGGCTTGATTAAAATAGCCTGTTTGTTTTTGTAGCCTATCAGCTCGTTCACCAAGCAGAACAATTATGCAGCTAGATAAAAATCATAAGGAAATACTCATAACAATAAAAGAGAATAACTGATCTCTCATTAACAACAGCTTTTATGAATTTGTTCTGGCATAGTTGACTACCAATCAGATGGACTGTTTGTATGAGTTCTGTGATTTTAGTACTGGAATACAGATATTTCCTTCTTTGATTGAACACAATGAACTGATTTAGAACTGAGTTTGACATTATTGTCAAACATTTGAGCTTGGAATTGGTCTACAGCAGTGGCACAATGTTAAGATTAATTTAGCTGTGAGCTGCAGATGTTGGAATGGGGCAGGGAATCACATGGAGTGTTCCAGTTGCAAGATTTTTGAGAAATGCCATAAATAACTAAGTAACTAAGTTTAAGGTTATTCCAGCGTCATGCAGGCAATATCGGACCAACATCATTTCATCAACTAATAGTATCTTTAGTACACTGTTCCAGCATTTGCAATCTTGGGAAATGAATGAGTTTCCACAATGTGTTGACAACTAAACTTTTTGCTAGGTAATTTTTGTCTAAATATACTATATAAAAAATGTAATTTATCACAGTCATTCTATAAAACCCAGTTAGAATCGTGTTTCTTGTGCCTTCTGTGACTTTCAAACAGAGTTGCTTAGTGAGGTATTACGTATCATTTGCAATATACGCCTCTGTGTTCACTGTACTGTACTCAATGAGCTATCACCACTTCTGGATGATGGATTGCCATAAGAATTCTTTCCAAACTCAGAGTTGACTCGTTGACACAACTGGGACGGGCACGGTTAAGAATGTAGAACATGGTGATTCACATGTAGGAGTAGTGCATTGTCCCAGGATCCACATGCCTCCATGAGGACATGATGCTTCTCATAGTCTGAAATGTCATAAGAAAGAGTGTCCAGTCCATCTATAAGCAAAAGCCCATGCCTACCACACAGGGGCTCACTGTCTTGTAAGGCAAGCGGGCCCACTGTGTCCTCTCTCAGTGAGAGATAAGTAGTTGGTATAAGGATTAGTGATCATTTATTAATTGCTGTCTCAAGGGTAAGTTGTTGAGCCATGCGTTGCAGCTTGTTAGCCTGCTGGCTAAGACTGCCTATTGGCTAGCTGGTGGGTGACATATATTAATATGGAATATTTAGAGGACAAAATGCAAGGGAGAAACAAACCCAGCATGAAAAACATTGTGGCAAATGCTATTTATCAAGCATTGTGTAAAACTATAACAATACTATAGCAATCAAAACTGTACGATAGAAGTAATAGCTAATACAGGTAAGTAATGCCTACAAGAAGCAGTCGTGGCTCAGGTGTTTAAGGCTCTGAGTTGCTGATTGGAGGGTTGGGGGTTCAAGCATCATAACCATCTGGTTGCCACTGTTGGGCCCTTGGATATGGTCCTATGATATGATGCCTAAAAAAGTGAGAACGGTGTAGAGTGAACAGTAAAAGGACAGATTAAGATCAGGATACCTGCAAAGCTGACCATTCGAACAGTGGCTTGACTTCAGTAAGAACACAGTTAGCCCAATTTCAGACCCTGACATGTAAACTAACAATCAAATAGAAACGACGAGGTCATCTAGACGCGTGGTTGCTAGGCGACGCAGCTGGTGGCACATCTAAGTAAGGGCCCTGATACCTGTGCACTTCGTGTGATCATTAGGTAGCACCAATAAAGATATCAGGCCCAAAGATAAAAGCGCATAAGACCCAAGGCAGAGGCAAAGACCCAGCCTCAGTATCTGTTTATTTTGTGTTTTCTTTTGTTGGCTTTAGGTATACGGTTAATATTCCCACGCTACCTCCAAACAGGGAGGTCTCATAAGCACTCTCATACAATCCTATTTCATTGACCCCATCAGCTGCCCGGCGTTCGGGCTCTAATTAATATTATTCCATTCTGTGGTGCGGTTCTCGAACCCCGCATCACATAACAAAATGCGCCTCAATAATGATGACTGACAACCAGACTGATGACAGACTCGAAAAATCCCTAACTATCTCTTTAACACCCATGTATGTAATACTTCACAGTAGACAGGCAAGGCGCTATCTCTATTTACACAGAAATCTTATTATAAGTTGTTAGACAGCATAAATCTGGAAGTAACATGCCATTTGGGAATCTCCTGCTGACTCGCAACATGGCATGCTCATGAAACAGGAGAGTTGGGCATGCACACGATCTCACATTTGGAAATAATACAGGATGAGGAGTGTGTTCATTCTAACAGCCACAAAAACAACAGAAAGCCTCACTTGTCCAAGCAGCATTTAAGCAGAATTATAAAAAAAAGAATATACAACTGACTCTCTTTAAAAAGTACTGATCACACAATCAGATTGGTGCCACTGAAATGTTCAGTAAGCTTTCATTTGTAGGACAAACCCAGGACACGAGTTCCACTTATGTGAGGTTCACAGTATTTCAATATCAGTTTTATGTTTACAAACAATAAAGTATTTCATTTAAGCACTTTTTTACTCAGCATACTTTCATTATACAAGTGTATGCTGCAGCCAGGAGGCCTTCATTAGCTGTTTCTCCAACAACAGATGGCCTGGTGAAACTTGGCACAAATGTCTACAGCTTGTCTTGTTGAATATATCTGCTTTCATAAAGTTAATCCCTATTTTTATTCAGTGGATCTTGTGTCATATATAGCTACTGTATGTTGATAATTGTGTATCTTTATTCAACTGTAAATGATGGATGATTTTTCCTAGAACAAAGTGTACCTTGGAGCTAAGATTATGATGTCTCTGCAAAAAAAAATATGTTGTATTTGCAAATTTTCTCAACAAATCCTCCAGAAATAATCTCTTCCTCTCTTATTTACCTTAAGCATGTGCCCTGAAGAGCCCTGAACGCATCAGTTATTTCTGAAATTTCTGATAAAATTTCAGGCCTGAGTTCCCCAGAAGCGCTGCAGCACCAGGATGATGATTATTAGTAGTCGTAGAGCGAGGGACTTTCAAATGATGCAACAGAAAATGATTCCCCCAAACATGGCGGAGATCGCAAGTTTGAATCCCGACAATACAATGTCGACCTGTTATGATTCTAGACTGCAAAATCTCTGTGTGTGGGAGGGACAAATATGACACACTCTCTCTCTAACCTTGTCAATCACAGCAACAATGCAACACTACACCTGCCTCGGTTTCTTTATATGTGTCGTACAATGTATCAGTCATTTGTTTTGACTTTAGACAATATGTGGAATCTGTTTTATTGTATATAGATAAACCAAATAAGATCATATTTGACCATGTTTTTTACTTCCTGTTTCTACTCCTCTCTTCTGTTCTCTTCTCATCAGGTACAAGGGTTTCATTAAGGACTGTCCCAGTGGGCAGCTGGACTCAGCTGGCTTTCAGAAAATTTACAAGCAGTTTTTTCCCTTCGGGGACCCAACCAAATTTGCTACGTTTGTCTTTAACGTCTTTGATGAGAACAAGGTGAGGAAGTGTCAAGATCGATAGCAAAAAGGATTCACGGTGTGACCTTACACATTACAATACAAAATAATATTTTGTATTGTAATGTGATGGCTAATCTGTGCATTGTATGGTTTTTCTCATCTGCCATTATACCTACCTGTCCTTCCCTCTCTCTCTCTCTCTCTCTCTCTCTCTCTCTTTTCTGGCAGGATGGACGCATTGAATTCTCTGAGTTCATCCAAGCGCTTTCTGTCACCTCCAGAGGAACACTCGATGAAAAACTTAGATGTAAGTGCTTACTACTATTTAACAGAATATTAATTATGAATTTTCTATTTAATTAATATATTATTAAATTAAGAGGTTTTATTACAACTTTCTGTGTTGGCATAGTCATAATACATAACAATAATAAAAAATAAAGATTAAATCTTCACAGCATGTACTGTATACAGAAGGACAGCTGTAGTAAGCTGTAGCAATACACACCTGAACAACAGCAAAACGTCTGGGAATTTGGAGACAATTCCATGAGCTGCTTATAAATAAAATGCTAATGATTTCTTCTACATGTGTAGAAACACAATTGCACATGCTTAAATTCTGTCGATGTTGCAGGGGCCTTTAAACTTTATGACCTTGACAATGATGGCTACATAACACGAGATGAGATGCTGAACATCGTGGATGCCATTTACCAGATGGTGGTGAGTTACACAGTATAATAGTAGTAGCTTTCTGTTTCTCACTCTCTAGCCTGCTTTTTTTTATACTATGACTACCCTGACCATGCTATCATTATTTATTTTTGTATATTTATGTAAGAATTTTTCATGTAAGTTAGAGGTTGCTTGTGGCTTAGCATGAGGTGGAATTATTCATGAATATGTGCATTCAGGTCTTTTAGATCACATTCATAGGCTTCAGCTTTTGCTTGCAGGGAAACACAGTGGACCTTCCAGAGGAAGAAAACACACCAGAGAAAAGAGTGGATCGTATTTTTGCTATGATGGACAAGGTGAAGTCCACACACAGTGATTTCAGTTTAATACCTACAATATTAAACTACAACATAATTTTAAATATGGTTTTCGCAAAAGTCTTACTCACTCACTCACTCACTCATCTTCTATACCACTTTATCCTGTATCCTGTTTATCAGGGTCGCAGGGACCTGGAGCCTATCCCAGGAGACTTAGGGCACAAGGTGGGGTACACCCTGGACAGGGTGCCAATCCATCGCAGG
>JAOVVA010000031.1:9843673-9854815 GCA_028565275.1 Leiocassis micropogon
ATTGATTCATGTTTGTGGCTGTAATGTGACAAAATGTGGAAAAGTTTAAGGGGGCCGAATACTTTTGCAAGCCACTGCAACTAGGTAAGCTGTAGCTTTCTGAAGCATTTTTCATATCATCTTCTTGATCTTGTAATTACTAGAGTAATGTCACATAATAAACTACTATGAATGAAAAAACTGCAGGTGACATCAGTACCCAATTTATCTGTTCACATATCTAACCAACTCGATACACTGACCAACCAAAAAAAAAGGTATTTTAAAAGGCTCAAATTATTGGCCCTGCATGAAGCAATAAAAACATAAAAATTGCTGGAATTGGGTTATTAATTGTCAAAAGCATTAATGCAACATGAAATTTTAGTGCTGAGCCGTCAGTATCACTTAATTTCTGAAGAAAAAAAAATCATAAATGACTGTAATCAAAGCCGGTAAAGTCGCATCATAAAAAAATCAAGAGTAGACAGTTAAGTTAAGACATTGTCACATATACATATACTGCATAGTGAAATTCTTTTTTTGCATATCCCAGCATAACTGGTGTCAGAGCGCAGGGTCAGCCATGATAAGGCACCCCTGGACCAGATGGGGTTAAGGGACTTGTTCAAGAGCCCAACAACACCAACCTGGTGGAGCTGGGACTCGAACCACCAACATTCCAATCAGTAACTCAGTGCCTTAGCCCTCTGAGCTACCACTGCTCTTAGTGTGTTAAATAGTGAAAGTAAAAGCATTACATCTACCACTTAAAACATCATTGCACACAGGCGATCTCTGCTTAGACATCACTGGGGAAATAATTACTGATGTATTCAGTAATTTCTCTTTTGTTGTCCTATTATTTAGTCATTTAAACATAGAGGATGTACACACCCAGAGAAAAGTCTTGTCGCCTATCCAAGTTGTAGGAACAATAAATAATAACTTGACTTCAAGTTGATCATTTGGAATCAGAAGTGGCTTATATTAAAGGCAAAGGCCTCTAGATTACGCTTATTTTACCAAAATAAAATCTTATCATGCCGTGATTTTTTAATTATTTATTTAGGACAGAAAGGTCAGACTTTGCATAGACAAAGGTCTTGTCACTTATCTACAGAAATAATGTACAGTACAGAACATAAAGTCATGGTGCAGTAGAAAAATAATTAATATTATGTATGACTCCCATGAGCTTGGAGGACTGCATCCATACGTCTCAACAATGACTCAAATAACTTATTAATAAAGTCATCTGGAATGGCAAAGAAAGCATTTTCGCAGGACTCTCAGAGTTCATCAAGATTCTTTGGTTTCATCTTCAATGCTTCCTCCTTCATCTTACCCCAGACATGCTCAATAATGTTCGTCTGGTGACTGACCAGACTGGCCAATCCTGGAGCACCTTGACCTTCTTTGCTTTCAGGAACTTTGATGTGGAGGTTGAAGTATGAGAAGAAGTACTTCAGAAGTTATTATTTGTTGTTTCTACAACTTGGATAGGCGACAAGACTTTTGTCAGGGTGTGTAAGTGTTTTTTTTCTGTTTTGATGACAATGTAGGAGTTTACATGTTACATGCCCTTACTGATAGAAAGAATTGGCAATCTGGAACACAAAACAAGGACAATAGAGTAAATTCTTTAAGATTTAAGCTTATCGAATTCACAATAACTCTGTCATAACATTAACTCTTCATGCATGTGTGTACAACAACAAAGACTTCTTAGTCACAGGAGCAACTGTGATCTTTTTTTTTTTTAGCACTCAGTGATTTGTTTTCCCCAGACACAGTGACAGTACAGTTTGAGTTTGAGGAAAGTGTGTTTGTCTTCATTACCAGAATGCAGATGGGATGTTAACGCTACAGGAGTTTCAAGAAGGCTCCAAGGCAGATCCTTCCATTGTACAGGCACTGTCACTTTACGATGGTCTTGTGTAGCCTGCTTCAACATGGCACACAGTGAGTAACCGCGTCTCTCCTACTATTTGCACTCGGATAGTAATGAAGTTTAACTCCATTAGACATGTAAGCCTTAACAAGCATTGCTATTAAGTCAATTTCATGCTATACAGTACAGTGATGTACTTTATCATGGAGTGATAAACTGCCCCAGGTGTTCATTTGTGTGAAAGCATGTGTATTGTGCACTGTAATGGACTAGCGACAACAGCGCCAACACACATAAGAAAACAATTCTCATAATATTCTATTATATTGTGCATTATACTGTACTATACAACAGTTAGTTTCAAATGAGTAATCTGATTGGACGTGAGGCTTTCTACGTGAGTGGTGATAATACACAGTAAAAGCAGTGGGACACTTAATTATATTTATCATTCCGTGTCCCAGGTGTTCAAATAACCAGGAATTACACCAAATGTTGATCGCAGCATGGGTGAAAGTAGGTTGGTCCTGGACGCACTTTTAGGATGAAAACACATCTCATAATGTTCGGCTACTTAATAATTGCTTCTAAGTCGTTCCTAATTGTCTTCATGTTTTATTTATGCCTAAGGTGAGCTACAAAGCCAACTAACTTCCTCTCTAACCCCTAATCAAGGGCACAGCTTTATGTGTTGAGCAAGTGATTGTGTGTCCACTTAATAATATTTTGGTGTAAATATACTATAAATAGAAACCAATGCCATTTATAGACCTATTCATCACCTCCATGGATTATTCTCCTCACCTTTTGGCTAAATAGTACCGATAATAATTTAAACCTACTTTCAACCCTGTTAATTACACTAAATAATATGTGCTGGCAGAGCAAAATATCTGGTTAAATAAACAAATAAATCACAATGATAAATCTGTTTAAAAAAACGGTGTTTGAGGAGCTGTTGTATAAAATCAATATAACACTCGAGATCGTGCTCGTGCCTATGACTGCATCACAGCTGTACTGTGCACAACAGCACATCCTTCCGTGATGTTGCCTAATTATATTATGCAGCCATTTTAATAGGAATACCTTTTCATTTGTGCATTTATTCAATCAACCAAACATTTACATGAAGATTATCAACCCGTATCTGTATGATTTTATGCATAGCGCTGCCGTCATGTGTTTGGCTGGTGAGCGTGCGTTCATATTTTTTATTCCATACATTGACAATTTGGTGCTTAAAATAGCTATTTCTTGTTTAATGTCATTTTGTCTGATCACAGGCCACTCCGACAATCCATTTTTGCCATCCTGCTTGCTCTGTGAGAGAAGCTGATGTGTTCCCTGCTTTCCCACACTTGCTTGGACCATGTACTGCGTTGGTGCACCGTGGGGGACGCATGTGGATACGGCTCAGCTGTCAATTATTCATCTGCATAGTCAAAAACACAGGTCAAGACAATATCACAGATTGTGCCATCCTCTACAGAATTATTCTCAAGATTCCTGTGATTACAATGAATTAACTGATGTCCTTTAAAGGAGAGAGAAGTGCCCATGCATGAGCAGTGCACATTTAGAAATCAGTATATTACTGACTACCAGTAGATCCGTCTATTTTTATTTATTTTTTGTTCAGTGGAGCAGAATAAAGACATTCAGACACATCAAACTCTTGAGGGGCCTCCAAACAGAACAACGTGTTCCACAGACTTATAATAAATATAAATATATCAAAATGAAGCAAACTTTAAACTGTGTTATTGAATTGTAGACTATGGACAATGACATGAAAGGCTGTGATTCACTGGACCTGATAGGCCAGTCTTTTTGAAGATCAAATGAAAATGTATTATATTTGGTTTCATGTATTCAGATATGCATCCAGTATTTAATTACCTATTTATTTTACCTATAAATTGTTCTAGTCACATTTGTGGTGTAAATTACTGCTGCAACCTGTGCTGCTCTTGTGACGCTTCTGTGATCATACTGAGACTTGTGACTCGCTTTAAACACTGATGTGGTGATATATTGCTTCTCCAGCTAAACACAGCTTATTATGGACCTAGAAAAGTAACAGAAGACGCATTTTAAGCCTTGGTTCATGTGCCTAAGAAGGAAGTGTTCTCCATTCATTGCATTTTTTTAACGTTTTCAGATTATTGATGTTTTATATTTTGAAACTTAAAAAAAATCAGCTTTGACTCAGATATTGTTTTCCATTTCAGTCCTCTTGTTCAAGCCACTACACTTGCTTAAAAGAAATTTGTAGCAAAAAAGATTCTAATCTAGCAGCCTACTCTTGATAGAAAAAAGAACCCTTAAATCTCGAGTGGCACTGATCTGTGGTGGAAACAAAAAGATTTAAATACATCTCCTTATATGGATGTCCTGTGAAACTTTACGGCTACTGGAGTATAGGAATGACTTCGCAAAATGTGCATACAGTGGTACCTCGGCATGCGAATTAAATCCATTCTAGAGTCGAGTTCTTGAACTAAATAATGTAACTGCAGATAATCTGTTCCAACCACCCAATAAATATTACCAATATTAATAATTTTATATTTATAATTTTATATTGGTAAATAATCATATTTCTGCATATAAAAACAATCAAAACATTTAGAAAAGATAAGTAAATTATGTAAAATATTCAATTAAACCTCATATTAAACTTCACTTAACCTTAATTTATGTTTCCTCTTGGTACCGGCTGCATTAAACCAAAACTGAAGGTGGCTCACGTTTTTCTTCATAACATTCTTGGGACCAATGGTGTTACGTCTTCACTAAATCTTGCACAAAATGCAAAAAACCCTGAAAATAATGAGTAAACTCGCTTTGTTTGGCTTTCCACTGACACAGACAAGTTTTGAACGGTTTTATTATTTTTGGTCAGAGAAACACCCGATCATATGTGTCTGTGGTATTTCTTTGCCTTACCCATTTTAATTTTTTGATCATTTATGTTTATATACATCAAAATGAAGTAAAATTTATTTCATCATTTTGCATAGGTTGTGTTGAAAAATGGATCTGACCCTCTATATTGCACAATCTTGAAGCCTGTATGTATTCATTAAAACATAGCATTGCAAAAATGGTTTTAAGGGTTAATTGGGTAATGCTAGGTAAAACAACGCTTACATCACGTCCACATTATGTCATTTTACATCATGGAGAAGGCACACCAGTGTGGCATCCAGAAGATTCATATCCCTCTGTACAGAATGCCATCTTGAGGTATTATAGTCTGTAATATGTTAATCTGTTGTAGTAACAAATCACAAATAAAAAGGATGTTGTACAACAGGACAGTATTTGAATAAACGGTACATTGTACAGCATGAAATTGTAAAGTACAGTAGGTATCCGTTCCCTGTTCGTCTACACAAACTGCTGACTTTTCTGTTCTGTTTTTTTCTGCAGGTAACAGTTCAAGTCTTACATATATATATATATATATATATATATATATTGACACTCGAACTGTATTATGTAGAAAATGCTTTTTATACCCTGATGAAATGTTTTAAGAATGTTAAGGACTATACTGTTGTAAGTCTTGCAAGTACAGTACACATACATCATTTGTACTTGGGGGAAAATTGTAAGAATAATAAAAAAAAAAAAGACATCAAGGGCAGCTGTCTACATATAAAACAACCCCTCCTGGTCTCCTTAGAGAAACTGATAGATGTTCTGCTTGTTTCAGCACTGGAAATTGTGCAGTAATGCTAACACAGTCGGTGAATACACCCAGATCATACAGAATGTAGTGACGTGTTACTGGAGTTCCCAATAAATCAACATGATTTCAAGAAAGAAATCTGGGTCTTTTACAGAGTGACTGAAATTGAGATTACTAAAACTTTAATTAGCAATCTTGAAATGTGATATAGTTAGCAGTATATGATGTTATCACATTAATTATGTATTGCACTATGCCACTATGCACTTTCTTATGTATAACAGGTATGCTTTTGGTTAATCTTAATGGAGTTTCAATATTGACAGAATCTTTTTTATTTATTAGATTTATTAGATTTTAGATTTATGCATGTCACAAGTCACAGAGCAAAAACATTGACAGTCTGCCCAAAAGTTGGACACACTGTTAAATCTCAACAATAATATGATAAAAAAAATATTTCTTATATATTATTATATCTTGTAATCTGTAATCTGGGAAATTGCCAGTATCAAAAATGTTCTATTCGCAATTTAAGTAACAGCTCTATTCTATGATAAACCAGCAAGCACTGCTTATAAAACTCAAAGCACACACACATCATACTAATTTCCCATTTAACCATTGCAATGACTTCCCACTTTTTGCACAATCCTCCCACAAATGCATATGGTTCAGTAGGAGAATAATAATCATGCCTTAAAATAGGTGCTAACAGCTTGGTTCATCTGTGTTCTTACTTACAATGAAAAGACATTGGATCTTATTTTTTTCTAAACGTATGTATTAGCTCAATCTTGCACTCCATTACGTGCTTTCCTTTTATAGAGGAAAAGAAAAACCATGTCTTCTTTTATTTATTTAATGAATCATGAATCAATCAAAACAATATTTTGCCAATTATCCACTCCTAGTTAGCATGTACTATCTACCTGTATTTGTTTTGGTTCACTCTACTGTGCTTAAATTCTAAGGGCCTTTTTGCATAGTAAAGTGAGAGCAACACTAAAACACTCAAAATTATGTTTACTCCTTGTGTCACATAATAATAAAATAAAACAGGATTTATCACTGTCTTGCTTAAGCTAATATTACGAGGTTCGGAAGTGTGGCTAGTCCAAACACCGATGACAAAACTAACTGGTAATTCTGCATTTCAGTGTAAATATGATGTTATAATATATACATGATAAATACATGTTAAATGTGTATTCAACAGCCAAACGAATACACTGCCTACCAGCACACTCCATACATCAGTGCTCTCCCAGATGCTCCACCCCAAACTCCTGAATGTCCATTGCCAAACCAACCTTAAGTAACTTACTTAGAGATGCCAGAATCAGGAGAGTCTACTGTTTTTAGGAATTTAGGGAGCATTCGTGCCAACACATTAGTGAATTCCCATGGTAAATAAAAAGGTTGCATTTAACAGTCACAAACTAGACTCATGATGAAACCTGGAGCTCACCACCCTGAGAATGTTCTGTGGCTACATTTGCTGGCCCACTGGGGGTCCTGGATTACAGGGGTACATGTTTAAATGTTAATAAATCCAAAATGGCCCAAGTTTACACAGGCCATAGTTCATCCTATATTGATGTGGCTTGCTGCCCTTTCCTTATCTGCTTAAAGCGTCCCTGTGTTGATTGGCTGGATCAGTGTTTTGCAGTTCAGGTAGAACAGAGCCAGGGATGCATGGAGAGTGCACAGACAAAAGGAAGAATTAGTGAAATGAGAGAAGATATTTTCTATTTGTTATTATAATCAATTCTATCCAACCATCTAGAACCTCTGTAGTCCATCTGGGGACTGTGGAGGCCAAAGGTGACCATTATAATTATTCCCTTTTTACAACCATGGTAGGTCAACATTCAAACACGCATTCACACACTACGGGCAATTTGGGGACGCATGTCTTTGGATGGTGGAAGGAACCCGAAGTAGCCGGAGAAACCCACCAAGCATGAGGAGAGCTCCAAATGCACACAGACCCAGAGGTGGTAATTGGACGCGGACCCTGAAGGTGCAAGGCGACAGTGCTAACTACTACACCACCGTGCCGCCAATAAAATCAATTACTGTACCTTTAAATCCATGATACTCATTAATTGAGTGCAAAGGAATTTTTACAAGGGAAAATGAAAACATTTGTTCAACATATGACTTTTCCTCTTACTCCTCCTACTTTTACTCCTTACTCTAAAAGTAGGCAAGACATAGTACCAAAATGTTAACTTCTGTATTTTTTTTATTAGAGTAACAAGGGGAAAAAAAAAAAGGAAGCTTATAACTTGCATATCAGAACACTGTTATTTATAAAAATAGATAACAGGGTGCCTTTTTTTGTTCGTGTAAGTAGTGTTTTTGGAACAGAGCGGAGTTGAAATACATTCACCAAACACCATTGGGAACACCTGTACCATTCATTATCCAATTATCTAATTACTCAATTAGGTGCAGCAGTGAAATGCATAAAATCATGCAAATATGGACCGGCAGTTTTGTGTAATATTCACACCAGCCATCAGAAGGCAGGGGGATGATATTTCAGTTACATCGACTGTGGCATGATTGTTGGTTTGAATATTTCTATAACTGATGGGATTTTCACACACAGCAGTCCCTAATGTTTTCTGAAATTGGTGCAATAGAAGAAAAAATCCAGTGCATGTCAGTTTTGTGGAAAATGCAGAGGTCTATGGAGAATTCCCAGACTGGTCCAAGCTGACAGAAAAGCTCCAGTAACTAAGATGAAGACGATGGCACCCTTCGGGCTTGGTAATACCAGTCCATCTTGTGAATGCCACAGACTATTGGAGTATTGTTGCTAACCATGTGCATGTGTTCATGGCCACAATGTACCCATTATCTAATGGCTACATGCTGCATGATAATGCACCATATCACAAAGCAAAAGTCGCTTCAAACTCATCAATGAACATGATAATGAGTTCAGTGTTCATCAGTGGCCTGCAAACCACTGTTGCAGCTGCTGATCCTGGACTGCTTGATTTGATTAACTGATTAAATGTGAATTCATCTAAGATGCTCCTAAAATGTCATTTAAAGCTTTTTTTATTTTTTTTATCCCACAGCACTGTTAAATACTCAAACCTGATTGGTGATATCCTGTTGATTTTCTCTACCAGTTGTGCAGGTTGCTATTTAAATCACAGGTTTAAACAGAGCTTAATAAAGAGTTTGCCTCTGATTAATTATTACTGAGTACTGTAGGTTATTTAATTCTATGTCAGTATAAGTACCAGTACCAAAACACATACTCCTATTCATCCTCATTATGAAACTGCTATAAATGGGTAAAGGTAAATGTTTCTTTCAGTAATAAATAAAACTTGTAATCCTGGGCAAGTGTAAGAGGAAAAAAACATATTATTACTAAAAATTAATAAGAAATAATCACCTTTGCATGAGACTGCAAAACACCACCCTATCGTTGATTATTTTCCCATTACAGCACAGCCTATCAGGTTTTTTTTTATTAGTGATACACAGATCCCATGCTCATCTACTCATTCTCAGGCAAAATGTACAAATGTTCCTTGAAATGTAAATATTTTTTATAATTTATTTTGCAACTTTAGCAATAACACTGTGCTGCTGTTGTTATTTATTAGTAGTTGCTGAAACCCATGAAGGAAAAGGAGAAAATTCCCTACCACATAAAACATTTATTGTTAATTTGACAGATCCGATTTAAAATAGTCTATGGCTTTTCCTGTAAGCAGAATCGCATGTAATAAAATTATATTTTCTTTACCCTAAAAAAAATACAAGATGAGAAAGAACTACCAAAGCTGTTTAAATTTGTGAAAAAAAAAAGTCTTAGGAGATTTCAGCCTTTAGCTTCACCACTCATTCTTGGACTAGCAGTATTATCTCAATGTTTCACACCAGTTTACGTGTGCAGTAGGTGGATGAGGATTTTATTTGGTCGAAACATCATTCTCCATGCAAAGCTATGGTGAGGTTCTCTCACATTTTGAAAATGTTCTGTTCATTGTGCTCTAAGAGAAAGGTAAGTACTCATATACAGTAGGTCCCTGGTATCGGCAAGTACCAATTTTAGTTACTACTTAAGTACTTAAACTCAAACTTGCTCTGACAAAGGTGGTGTTGGTGCATTCCTGTTTATTCTTTACATATTTTAGAGTACAGTACAGTATATCAAACAACTTTTCATAATCTCAACAAAGAAAGTCACAGACCTAACTCCCTTAGCACATTTTTTAGCTTACAGTCCACTATAATCCATGATTTCTGTCCTCATGGCCATCTGCTTCTTAGGCTGATGGTGAATTTGTTCTCTCAGTCGGCTCCTGCATATGTGCTTCCAGCTGACAGTCTATCACTTTTAATGGGCATCTCATTCCTGCAGAATCCACACAAACACACACACACACACACACACACAAAAAAAAAAAAAATAGATCTTAAAGATTTGAAAGTAGATGTCATTGTACCTAATTAGTTCATGTGTTTATGTTCCCTTGTACTTTACTACATAAAAATAGCGTTAACCAATCTGTGACACAGGAGCTGTCAAAGGAAAGAGGCTGCATCGTTAGGAGCAAGTCGCTAACTAAAGCAAAGGGTTTGAAGAACATCAGGCCCCAGCCCATGCCTCCTTCTCTCAAGCAAAACCCAACAAGTATACTACTCCATCTCCACTAATAAGGCTTTTGATTATGCCAGAGTCAAGACACAGATCCCTGCCTGGCACTGCCAGACAGCCCCTCACTCACCTAACCAGAGCCCCACTACTTTCTCCCAGTGAAGAAGCCCTATCTCATCAGCTGAGCAAAGACCAATCTACACTACCTGGCCAAGAAAAAAAAGATGCATAATCAAATATTTAATTGGTTATCATTTCTTTGATTATGCTATGTATTTACCATAGAAATGTTTCAAGCCCTTATTCACTGTCACAACGCATATTTATGTACGAAGACTTCCCATGTGGTGGCCGATTCATGTGTTAAAATGATTCTTCAGAACCAGTCTTTCACTGTTGAGCCTGACGAATCTTCGTATTGTAATATGCCTAGGCCATCAGGAAAGAAAAAAATCCATTGATGTGGTAACCTGGCCATTCAGGTAGTCAGTTGACTTCATTTTATTCCCACATGACATTGCTGAGTCTAGATCTGACCAACTGAAGCAACCCTAGATCATAACACTGCCTCCAGAGGTTTTGTACAGTGGGCACTATGCATGATCGCTTCATGTACTTCCCTTTTTACCCTGACACGCTGATCAGTTCTGGAATAGGGACTCAGATCCACATGACGTTTTTCCATTTCTCCAATCTTAAATCTAAACCTAAATCTTATTACTAGCAAATTGAAGCCTTTTTTTTTCCACAAGTGGTTTTATTATGGTCACACAGTTGTTTAGTTCCAATTCTGTGTGATCTCGTCACATTGTGTGTAGTAATGTTTTTATTTTCACTATTAAACTCACTCACTCAATCACTCATCTTCTATACCGCTTTATCCTGTATTCAGGGTCGCGGGGACCTGGAGCCTATTCCAGGAGGCTTAGGGCA
>JAOVVA010000031.1:9891463-9915813 GCA_028565275.1 Leiocassis micropogon
TTGCCTATAGGCACATATAGAAATTACTGTTTGTTGATTAAAACCACAGTATAACTAGGGACATTTACTAAAAAAGCTTATTTGGATTGAACTTTGTTCTCAAAAAATACTAAGCACTGGGTTTTTATTTCACCTGAACAGCATTGTATATACTATGTGACTTCCTGCAATATCATGGAGTTATTATATGACTAGGCATGAAAGCACTGTTTAATACTGGCTTCACTTTCTGATCTTTTCTTATCATTTCTAAATTAAAAATAGATGAGTAATCCTTAGGCAGAGACATCTTGCATTTCTAGTATTTTGACATTTAAATCTGAAATTGAAGAATTTGTAATTTTAACTTGAAACAAAACAGCTCTGTTTTTATAAATTTCAGACCTCGGCACTTGATAGTTATTGTGGAAATGATTTGCTCCTTCCAAATGCTGAGTAATGTCAGACGTGATTATGCCAGGGTCTGTTTTTGTAAAGGAACTGTTATCCATTTTAACCTCCCCAATAAGGCCTCTAAAATTTATAGTTAGGATGAAGGAAAGTAAAAATGGAGATAGCTACCTTCGGTACTGATGCTAGAGAGATATATTTAACATAGGTGACCCAGTGACAGAAGAACCTGCTCTGCTCATAAACTGTATTATTTTATTTAAGATGTGAGTGTACAGTTGCAGAATAATCTCTACGCTCTATTCAATAATATAACTGTAAGCTTGCTGTTTTCTGTCATTATTATGATAATCTGACTTTCAGTTTAGGACTTCATCTCAGCATTGCAGTCAAGTCTCTATACTCTATGTGTGTGTGTGTATGTGTGTGTGTGTGTGTGTGTGTGTGTGTGTGTGGTCCATATGCATTTGTGCCTGTGTAAATAATGGCTTTTGGTGTGTGGAGAAGTCAGTGCGTGGACCAGGCTGTTTTGTGGGTGAGAAGAGAAGGGAAGAGGGTTACCATGTGTTGCAACAGCTGCCTATTCGCTCTATAGGGAGTCAAACCAACCGTAGAGGTTCAAAGGAGCCCCTTGTGCTGTCCAGGCTTTGGCTAGATACCAAATGTGATGGAGAGGGAATTTCCACAGGAATAACACCTTACTGGGTCACAGGCACAAGAGTCTCTGTGTTTAGGTCTTGTTTTTAGTGCAAGAGACCAATTGCTGGTAATTCAAATGTAATCATATCGTTTGATGTTTGTAGACAATTAGACTTTTGAAATATTAAACATTGTAAAAGACAATAGGGCAAAACTGTGTAATATGCAGTGTACTTTGCTAAATAGGATGGTCTAGTTGAGTTGGTAAATCAATGTTGCTGTTGTCATCTGTTTTTTTTTATCTTATAGAAATAATGAAATCAATATAGTACACATTTACATTATTGTTTTTTTTTGTAAAAAGCCTACCCCTCTCTCTCTCTCTTTCTCTCTCTCTCTCAGTTCAGTTCAGAAGGAATTTATTAGCATGAATTTTAACCAAAAAAATACATTATTGCCAAACAATTATTAAAACATTGACTGCATTGTAAATAACATCAATCTCAATTTATAAACATATATAAATATATTAAATATAAAAGAATAACACATTTGGTAAACAGTTATTGACAATCTGATTATTTGGAGTCGTACACATTGTTCACATTTCATACACAGTTCCATAATTCTCATTTGATTATGTAAAGCTGCTTTGCGACAATGACCATTTGTTAAAAGTGGCATACAAATAAAATTTAATTGAATTGGATTAAACAATAAAAAAACAACTCTTTCTTTAGAATGGACTTAAAGATTGTGGAAACTTTGCAAGACGAGTAAATTTACTGGAGCTAAAAGTACTTTAGACCAAAGCTCTTCCCCATCCCCCATCCCCCTACCCAAAAACCCCAACCCCTTTGTTACGTTCTTGACCCTCCGAAAAAAAAACACCCCGCCCCCCTCCGTAATGACTGCGAAATCACAACAGCGCAGCAGAACCAATGGGACTCCGAGGCTCTGCGTCTAAACCCGCACACTAACTCATTACACATGCAGTCAAAGCTGAAGGTGGCGTACTGTTCTGACTTACTACATGCTACAGCAGTTTGTGGTTTGGCACGCAGCCCGACATTCTCTCCTCAGTCTTGCAGAGAATGAAAAGTTGACTGCATGAAAATGTTGCCTCTGAGCGGGAAAATGTAGACAAACTGCTTACCAAAAGAAAAAAAAAAAAACTTCAAGAAACTTTCTTTTATGGTGGAATTTATCTGGTGATTCGTGATCATCTCGGAATCCAAAAGTTGACAGCATGGAGGATTGGACAGAAAGCCTGGCATATCCGTGGATGTGGATGCGAAAAGGACGAATCTAAACGCGTAGTCCCTGTTTCCCCGGACACACAGTGGATCAGAGTGGATCTCAGACACACGGCAGGATCTACTGCAGCTGGACCGACATGGATGTGTGCTGGCTGGACAAAACTAACCAGGAATCTCTGTGCCAGGCTGGTGTAGAACGAAATGTTTAGACAGAAAACTGAAAGTGGGATCAGGAGTACTGGTGGCTGAGGAGCGGTTCTTTTCATTCGCCTAAATCTTTCTTGTTTTTTCCCCCAAACCGGTTATACATTGCAGTGTGTAGCGGACAGTGTGCAGTCGGCAATAAACCGGCTCGTAAACTTTAGATGTGCTTTTATGACTTAAAATGAAAGATATTATAGAAGTCATAAAATAAAAATGGACTAATACGGACCTGTGAATATATGTTGGGTTGAAACTGTGGATGGGATTTCGGGATGTGCTGCAGACTTTGATTCAAGTGCTGTGTTCTAAAGAGTCGAATCCAAGTGAGTCAGTGAGTCAGGATGCCCATCAGTACGTGCGTATCAGTGTGGATTTGGACTGCCGGTTTAACGCTGGTGTGTTTTGATGCTGTGTCCGTTGCGTCTCCGGTTCACGGTCACCGTCTGATCTGCTGGCAGGCCATCATGAAGTGCCAGTCAGAACCGGAGTGCCATTACGCTTACGCGCAGTACACGCGCGCGTGCGGACCCGTGATTAACGGGCACAAGAAGAAGTGCCCGAGTCACTGCATCTCATCCATCGTACAGCTCAATCTGACCGCCAGCGGCCCGGGACTCGAACACTGCGAGTGCGCCACGGACGCGGTGTGCGTGAACGCCAAGCGCCGCATCGAGCCGTGCATGCCGAGGATCAGCCGCACGGGATGCACGGAAGCGCGGCGCGCGTGCGAGGGCGATGCGGAGTGCAGCGCGGCCATGCGTGACTACCTGTTCCACTGCCGCGCGCTGTTCGGCGGAGAACGCTGCTCCAGTGAGTGTCGGCGGGTTATCGAGCGCATGCGCTCCGTGCCCAAGGCGCGCCTGTTGGACACGTGCGAGTGCGACGGCGCCGAGAGGACCATCTGCGAGCACGTTAAGGTCAGCATGATGAGCTTGTGCTCAGACGCGCCTGAACACCGGGACGCGGGCAGCGGGCTTTCGGACGATGAGGACGAGCTCGAGAATGACTACGATGTGGAGGATTATGTGGCAGAGGACAGCGCAGACGGAGTGTCCGGGGCACACACAAGTTTGATAATGACTTCCACCATTTTAGTTCTGAAGCTTCTTCAGTGAATGTAAAATGACAACGGTGACTCACCCTGGGACAGACGTTGTATTTATTGAACGTGTGGGGCAGGGGTAGCTCGGTAAGATCAGGAGGTCTCAGGTGCGAGCCCATACGCAGCCGGGCTGCCACTGTTGGATGTCTAAGGATGGTCCTTCACCCCCAAGTGCTCAGACGCGATCCAGCGTCCAGCTGGCACACTGACCCAGTAAGTAACTGCCACAGAAACAACGGATATATCTCCAGGGTGGGGAGTATCTGTCGCCTGATGTGCCGAATGGCACATGGATGGACCCTGTCCTATCATATTGAATGGGTGCTCCAATCTAAATAAAGCCTTATCTAAAGCAACACGCAAGCCTCTGCAAGCATGTGCAAGCTGTCCTGCACTGAGGGAAAAAAGTGTGGACATATGAGAAATTATGTCATATTAGACACAATAAAACATCACATGAGGTTAGTATTAGCCCAGATACCAACATTCAAAGTCACAGCCATGTATCCATAATTGATCAATATTTGTGACTCTAAACATGACATGTGAGTACATCCGTACAGGTTTGGACTGTAAATTACATGGACTCCAGGGCTACACGATGTATTATTTGTGAAAGATTATTGCAATTTTGTCTGCTGTGATCATGCCAACCCATGGGAAATGCACCAGATAAAGACTGTGGAACAGTAAGCTCATTGGCAAAATATCTTTAAAAATTTGATTTGTTTGGTTTCAATGCCTAAATCCATAGTTAACTGCTCATGCAACGATGAACAATGCCATCATGAAACGTCTCTATATTTCTTAGATATTTCATATCTAGAATCCAAGAGTAAATTCCTATATTCTTTATATACTAAAATGTCTTTCCAAAAACTCCAGGTACATATGCATGCATAATGGCAAAAACAGATATATGAAAGTAACATCCAAAGAAATATATTACGTCTGCTTATTAGTCTTGTGGTCACATGGCAAAATACATAAAGTCAGAAAAGCTGGCACAGCTAGTAACAAAATACTATTTGTAACAAAATGCTGGAACTGCTCGTGTTTGTTACTTTCTGGGGTTTTGATGAACCACAGCATGCATATGATTTCACAAACTTTAAAATGTGAGTCACAATGATGTAGATGAATCATTGGCCTTGTCCATTACACAATCTCAATACTTCGGTTAATAGAGTGCACCCTGTTACAGCATTTCTAAAAGGAAATGAGACAAACAGACAAGCAAAAATTAAATGATTGTGAAATGCCTGAATGTCATTGTTAATGCCACTTAGCACTACGCCTCTTGATACTGATGGGTGAGGGCTGTGCATCACCAGAAATTAAATTATTGTGTAATACAGATAAGAGTTATGACATGGAAATGGAAGTATTTTTGTATATGAGAGAGATCTATACACAAGAGTAACTTGTGTGCATTTATATCATATGCTATTATGTACAGATTCTTTTTTGCGAATTAAATTGGAAAATGGTGTTTTGTGTTATACATGTGGGCATAAAATGTGTTCAATGTGAAATCTATGAGCTACTTTCTGTTGTCTTGGATTTTATTTGAATAATGCATAACAGGGAAAATACATAATTATGTATGTAAGTACATGCAAGATGCCTTATTATAATTACAGATAGTGTTACAATTGCCATGTAGCTATAAAGCATTGCTCAATTCATCAGGTGAGCTACAGTCAGTAATTGTCACTGATTAACTGACAGCTCTGGATTCATCTGAAACCAAACTGGGGCTTTTGATTGCGCAGAATCAGGCTTGGAGTGAGGTCAGGACAATAATCCCAGTCAAGTTCCTGTAGTATACAAGTGGTGTTCGTGAGTGATTGTGAGTACAGTTCACAGATGTGTCTCTTCTGCATGTTAGCAACAAGTTATCCATCAATTTTAAAGATGAGACATTCCACTCTTGAATGTTCATAGGAACGACTACAGTGGGCTTTCAGCCACCTCGACTGTGATCATCATTCAAGGACGTACAGCATTCCTTAAAATGTTTGCACCACTCAAATGTTTTACTGGGACTAAGAGTCTCATCACCATACTGTACTCAGATATCAATTGGTTTTATGCCTTCATTCACTAGAAATTTCATCACAAGCCCTTATGACTCGAACGCCCCTCATAGTAGTTCATAAGAAATGAAGTTCTTAAGAAATGTAGCTGTACTGCTGCTCAGGGTATTTTACATACAGCAATCATTTAGAGAGAAACATCAAGTGCTCTTCTTCCAGCAATCAAACATTAACATTCATTTAGATTAAAAAAGAATTGTGTCCAATAGAAACCTTTCTGATCAATTTAGAAACCTTTCTGAGCCAAGTGACTAGAACAAATTCAAGACCTGCTGTGTTTTCTAAAAACATTTGCATACAGAGAGGGTCTCATAATTGAATCAAAACGTGTGAGTGTGTGAACGCATGTGTGTGTTGGAGGGGGTTTAAACTTGACCTGTAAACACAAACGTTTACAGAAGCAGTAAGTGTTAGTTCCTGTTCCACATTAAGGGTTGTTGAGGGGGTGACTATGAAAGGGATCAGAGGCAGGAGACATGATCCAAGCAGTGCCTCGGCTCATTTATTTGTCCTCAGTCAAGTGTTTATTTAAAGTCTTTGCTCACTCTAGAGGGGAGAACAAGCTCTGTCCAGATGAATGAGGCCATAAGTGGCTGTCACAAACGCAATCTTTTATGGTTACTGTGTGTGTGTGTGTGTGTATGGAGAGGGTAGAATTTACGGAAAATGCCACTTAAAAAAATAGTACTAAATTCTCAATAACAATTCTTAGAGTAAAGCGTTCATCAATAGATTTAAGATTTTTAACCCTTCTATGTTTTCGAAAGCTTTGAAGAACCTTTTAAGGTTTCATCACTCATGCACTTTTTTCTGTTAATCTATAATCAAGTTGGCTTCTGGTCACCTTTTTGTGATGGTGATTTTACCCGTGAAGTTGGACCCGTTCACGGGTTACTTTCAGTCTGAATGCCTGATACGTACTGTACACACAAGATGAGCATGACAGAACGTGTGACGTATAGTCGATCACAGCAGCCTAGGAAAGCACACTTCAAAAGCATCAGCGTTTTCCTAGGCATTATTTGGAGTTCGAAAAAAAGGATAGATGATACACGAAAAAAAAAACATGATCAATTTGGAAAAACAGCATTAACAAGAAAACACTGTACAATGGCAAATATCACATCTGTACCATGGCTCTCTCTATCACACTCATAGGTATGTCTGAATGAAGCTTTGAGGAACATTGATTTTTCAGGTGACCTTTGTCTGAATGACAGAAACCTGTGACTTTAACAGATTGATAAGGCCAGCAATGTTGATTATCTCATGTCGGAGTAGTAGTAGTTTAGGCTGTTGTGTGGTGTCAGTTTCTGTTGTACTTCTCATGCAAGAGTAGCTGCAGAGATGCATGGCAGCCATGATGTTCCCCCACTGTGAAACAGCAGAGGACAAGAGTCCTCAGGATTAATAAATGGGGAGGTCGAGTGGCACTTGTGTCATGCTAATGTCAAACACACAATGGAAGCAGCATACAATGACCAGGCACTTCATTCACACTGATGCCTTCTTCACAAAGACAGCGGGGAAATCTTCTGGAAGAGCTGACCATGGAGCATTGTAATCATTTAGCTCATTCAATCCAGCATAAGGATTTTTTTAAAAAGAAAAAAAACAAAACAAAATTTGGTTTTCAATTTTATTTAAATCATAAAACATAGGCTATAGGTTTTTTGCTCTGACTCAAATATATACTGTTCTTTTGCTGCATTATTAAGTATAGTACTTCTTATCTTTTAAACCTAAAATCAAATCTACAAAAAAAATAAAAATAAAAAAATCTATATTTACTTTGAAATGTTAATAATTCCTCATTTAAAATCTGTTCATTTTATAGATAATCCTGTTCAGCAACAGATGACAATGTTTGAACATCATGGATAACAGACTATAATCAGATCAAATCACAAACTAGTCAGAAACAGAAATCAAAGAATAAAAATAAGAATGTCCTCTTAAAAAAACATAAAAAAAACCCCCACAAATAATAAGTAAAAAATGGTTATAAGGTCTCCCCGGTTTGCCATATTGCACAACCACTACTGCATTTATTCTCCATGTAGTTGTATTGGCCTGAGGATTTATAACATGAAAACCTTTCTAATTGATTCTTACTGAAGTTCAGTGAAAACCACAAAAAAACTACAACTTTCTGACTGAAAAGCTTTTACAAAAAGCATTGTAATTATTATTTGAACAATTTTTAACACAAACATGCCTGGCCCTCGTGTGAACTTCCATGCTTGTCATTATTTCTTAAATCAGAGAAATAATGTCACTGTCTCTCAGGTCAAGGCTTGCTGTGGTGTATTTCACAAACTCACAGTTTTTGGCCTACACTGCCATGTTGAGTGCATGACTGCCAGCTTTACTTAAGAGCAAGCTGATTAGAATTTTGGAATGCCAATGCTAATTCTATTTAAACCTCACTAAAGGGAGGTGAAGAAATAGGGGAATTAAGAAGGACATGGTCTAATATGAGTTAAATATGAAAGCAACCTCACAAATTGTGTATTAGTAGCAGTTTTGGATGTCAATATGCAAGTATTTATTTTAAACATTGGAGCAAGGCTTGGAAATATTCCAATCATCTAAAATTTATGGTGCCTGGCATCAAGAGGCAAACCACTAAAAGCCTATAATTAACACTATAAATGTTGCTCACTGCCTTTGCCTTGGCACTGATGCTTTTTCCAGGGCTCATGCGCTTTTGATGAACAAGCCATAAACAACATACCACTGGAGTGGGCACTGTGCCATGTGGTTTAACAGCTCCTCAGAGGCCCTGTTATGCAGCCAACCAGAGGATAAACAAATCAGCCCTTGAAAACAGTCCTGCACATAAACCGCCTAAGGGAAAAGTGAGTACCAAATCAAAGGTATTTAGTTAACATAAAAAGAAAACTCTGCAGTTCAAGGGCGGGAAAGTTGAATCATTCCGACTGATTCGTTGCACTGTGGTCACTTTATCACAATCAGATCCAACAATGTCAAACATCAAATTGAAAAGAAGCAAAGGTGTGCACAAAAATGCAGAGACACTACTCAAGTAGAAAGGAGAAGAGAGAGAGAGAGAGAAAAAACCAGGGCATAACTTAATTTTCATGCTGTTGGGGCAGATGGGAAAGGTAATGTGGCGTGACAGCTTTTCGACATTTCAATGGCTGCTGTGACCTCTGAGGGGTTGGGATCTGACTCAGCTCAGATGCCTATATGACACCACCCCTCCCCCTCATCTTTTTTCCCTGAGTTTTTTTCCTCAGTTTGAATTAAAGGGGGCTGACCTGTCCATTTTAGTGCTACCCAACACACTACCCCCTACACTCCATCCAGTACATGCCAGAAAGAAACCTCTGTTCTCGCTGAGAGTCAGAATTTTATAAAATTTCATATGGGTGAACCTTTTCCTACTTTTCAAACTCAGAGGATTTATGTTTTTATTTATCATGGATGAACAGTATTTAAAATGTTAAATTGGTCATGCTGGCACATTGTTAATTTCATTATCAATTAAAACTCTGAGTTCATCCATCCATGACATCATCACTTATGGTGTGAAGAGGAGGTGGTGTTTGAACGAAGTTGCTGTCAGTTCAGACCCATTACCATAAGCTGATGCTCCAAAGCTGGAGGCCTATTGAAGCTCAAAGAAGCTCCTCAGGAGCTCAATGGGAAGCTAGGAGTGCTACTCTATTAACCTGACCTCCAGGGGCCCGTAAGGCTTGAAAACAAGCTATCCACCTCTCTTACCATTACCTTCTCTGCATTAGACCATTCAGTCACCATCATTAGGTATGAGGTTAATTTGACTGGAAAAAATACTGACAATCATTAGATTATGATTATAGAAATGTTCTATGTAAATAATGTAAATAATATCTTTAATGTGTTTATTCAATGTTATGTAATGAAATGCAGTAGTGTAGCACATTCATTGCCAGTCTGGCATATCACATAGTTATATCACAGTTTACCATTTGAAAATTAAAGCAAACGAACATATACAGTAAAAAGGAAGATCTTTTTTTTCAAACTTAGGATATTAAAGGTTTATTTTTAGAATAACTTATGAAAGAAGTTTGAAATTTTTTTAGAAAAGCTAAAAGAAACCACCATAATTCATGATTTAGATCAGCAGCACTGCTTTCAACAGATCTTTAGCATAACTTATTATATATTCCAATTTGATTATCATAACATTTTGAAATTGTCTTGAAATGACCAAGTAAAACTATTTACCAACATGTTTATGTGTACATCGCCCATTTGTTATTTCTCAGATTAGTGGACTTTGCTCTAATAATTGTTTAATGGCTGTTTTTTTTTTTTTACAGTGGACATGAAACAGAACGGTGAGCTTGGTGAGTTATATTTTAAACGTTTTCTATTGTGTACTGTGTTCTGTTCTCCTACTCTTACGAGTTCTCATGGGTAGTTGACAATGACGTGACATGTTGCGTTACTTCTAAGGTAGCCCTTATGCATGCATTTCTATTCTATCTTTTAGTTATACTGTCATGGCTAGCCCAGTCAGTGTCCCTGTTTAAAGTAACTAATTGATAACTTCAACAAAATAGACTTCTTATTAAAACCATAATAAATTTCCTAGTTATACAATTGTACCGTTTCAACTTTATAGCACCGTGGCGTAGTGGCGCACTGTTGACTTGCACCTCCAGGGTCCAGTTTTTGTCTTGGATCTGTGTGCATGGAGTTTGCATGTGCTCTTTGGGTTTCCTCTGGGTACTCCAGTTTTCTCCCACAGTCCAAGGATGTGCAAATTAGGCTAATTGGCGTTCCTAAATTGCCCATAGTGCTTGAATGAGTGTGTGTGCCCTGTGATGAATTGAAACCCAATTTGGCATTAAGTCTCCTGAGATAGGCTCCAGGCCCCCCTGTATACAGGATAAAGCGGTATAGATGATGAATGAGTATTCGGTGTGACCTAGATGATGATGGGTCTGCTTCCCCTCAAGGTTTCCTCCTTATGTTGTCTCAATGCTTTCCCTTGCCAAATTACTGTGCAAATACATGTTAATACATTGAAAGTACATAGCCTGCATAATGTAATCCTAAAGTGATTCTTTTCAAAATTCTTTTGACCAAAATAAAGTGCTTACTGTAGATGAATGAATAAAAAGTGTCACAACTGTTATGCCGTAATGTGTGTCAGTTCATCTATGAGTGTGGCATCTGTTGTGGGCTTCTTCTCTTTGGACATACCGAGCTACTGATTCCTCCTCACGCAGCAAAAAGAGGAATAAATTAAATGCAAAATTAAGCATGAGATAGAGGAAAAATGTACCACAAAATTAATGACAGAATTTAATAAGAAACTGTAGTGATATTTATTTCCTTCTAGTATTTGTTTGTGTCAATATATTTTGTAGGTGTACTAAATGAATGCTGAATAAATTCAGGGGAGAAAAAAAAGGAAAACACTGACTTGATTCTGGCTGGCATTTTATTGGAAACTTTTAATAAGAAACAAAGACCATAAGTGTGTGTGTGTGTGTGTGTGTGTGTGTGTGAGAGAGAGAGAGAGAGAGCGAGAGAGAGAGAATAAGAGCTAGAAAGAGAGAGAGACAGAGAGACAGGAGGAGACAGAGTGAGAGCCCATACAGCATTAACAGTACTCCTCATCCGCTGTGTCTCCTTTGCAGGTAGCTCCTGCAATGCCACCTGTGTTGCAGGATCGAGTACGCTTCCGGTGTCCTCCACTGCAGCTGGACCAGGAAGACCAGCAGCCCCAGTTTCCTACCTGTTCTATGGGCTGTTCATTATCTGCAAACACACAGAGGAATGAATGGCACAATGTATCAATGGCTAATTAACTCACTCACCTTTTCCACTTCACTCACCTTTAATTAATTCATGACGAACGGTCTGACAAGCTACGCCTTCAAAGTGCAATGGGCACAGGCATACACAGTTGCCATCTACCTGGGCCACGGTGCCACCATTTTGGCATGGCTGGCACTTACACACACTGTATTCTGCCATGTACTCATGAAGGGCCCTCTGTAAGTTCTCTCTCCTTGGCTGGGCATCAGGGAAGTTCAGAGGAATTGCGTTGTAGATGGGCTCAGGCTGCAACGCAGAATTGTTACAGTCAAATCAAATGTACGCATACTGTATAATAATTAGGCGATTTAGTTTTAGCCATTATTTATCATTTTGAAGAAAATATAAATGGTTCTGTTCGGACAAGAATATCTCAAGCATATGGATTGATTTGCAATTTACTTGCCATATTGCCATGCATCACTTGTGTATGTACGTTAGTGAATTTTGCAAATAAAAATCCAATAATTATACAAGTTGAAAGACTAAATTAACTCAACTGCAAATAAACACTTAAAATAATCCAAAATGAAATGTGAAAAATGCAACCCATTCAATGTTTGTAACACCCAGGATGGACAGTTTTGCAATAGTGAAGTGTGTTTACATCGCTGTGGATGAGTGCAGGCAGGTCTGAAAGTGTTTGTGCCCAGTCCACATAATGTTTCCAATCCAGCACACCATCTTTACTAAGCTGAGACTTCATGGCCGCTGCTGATTGTGTGGAGCCTCCCTTCACTGCACTGATCACCTTATCAATCAGCGGCTCACTTTGATCCGCCACTGTTGGACAGACAGAAGATTTGATTGTGTTTTCTTAACTTTTCTTAACTTTTTTTTTCTTTCAGTGATGACACAAAGGCATTCAACAATTTTATATAAATGAGGTTTTATGTATAGAAATTAAGATACATACCTGTGGTTTTATGTGTAAGCTCTTTACAGTCGTCTTTTGGTTCAATTTTGGCTGGTTCTAACTCTACTGAAATATTTCCACTAGTCTTAAAATCTGCATTGATCCCAACTTTCAAGCAATTCTTCAGTAGATTTTCTGTTGTCTCTGTAGGCCATAAGAAGAGCAACATTAAAATTAACTTCTCTAGGCCACCTTTATGACTATATTTTCCATGGAAACATTGGTGAGAAATTGGAGAGATGCAGGAAAAATACTAGCATTTCAATCAGCCAAATCTGACTAAAGAAACAATATATTTGATGAGCTGTCTGTTATAAGTATATGGGGAGATTTACACTTACTTGAGTCTTTTATTACTTTACTATTGAGGACATATATGAGTTCGTATTCTCCCCCTGCTCTTCCATTTTTAGTGTAGTGTGTCCCATAATCCTCCAGGAAGCCAAAATACTGTCCTTTCTCATATTCAATAGGCAATGCATCTACATCATCCAGGAATAACTCAGATACCTCCAGACCTCGAGACCTCAGTCTGTATGTGCCTAGTTGCACTTTGCCCTTCACCCTGAAGTACGACTTTTCCTGCAAAAAGACATGATGTGCAGAACTAAAAGACAAATCATTGCACAGCCCTGCATGTCAGTCCTCCTACGGTTATTTGTTTGTTTATACAAGTTGGTGAGGAAAACAGAACTGTTATTTAGTCCTGATAAATAAAAGTATAGAACTGAAGGATGCATGTACAAGAATGCTTGTATGCGTAAAAGTAAAGCCATAGTGTTGGGATTATTACAGTATATACACAGATGAGCCATAACATTAAAACGATTAGCATTAAAACAACCTGGGGTTTGGGTTCCCCTTGTGCCACCAGGGAGGCTCCGCAAGCCCTCTTAGGTTAGTGTCTCTGTTATAGTGTCTGGCACCAGGGTGTTGGAAGCAGATCTTTTGAGTGCTGTCGGTTGTGTGCTGGGGCCTTTGTGAATTGGACTTGTCTGTCTGGTAGTCATCCCATAAGTGCTCAATCAGATAGGGATTTGGAGAGTTTGGAAGTCGGGTCGGCAGTCGTGTTTTTTTTTCTTTTTTTTTTCTGCTGATCTTTATGAGCAGTAGCCTGTGGTGCACTGGGTGTTCTGGTACATTTCTATCATCAACAGCATCCTGAACCCTCCTTCCCTACATGATGACCCACGTCTCATATTTTTCACAGTTTTGCTATGATGATTCTGATAGTTTTAGGACTCAGATTGCCACAAACAATGTTGTAGCCAAGTCTCCATCAGTGAACAGATGGTGACCTCAAAAATTCTTGTTAAATAAAATGAATTTCCTGTTATAAAATTACACATATGACCATGGTGCACACAGTTAGAGAATGGTTTGATTTTGGCTTAAATGCAGAGGTGGGTAGTAACAAGTTACATTTACTCCATTACATTTACTAGAGTAACTTTTTGAAAAAAACATTACTTCTATGAGTAGTTTTACTGCAGCGTACTTTTTACTTTTACTTGAGTAGATTTGTTAAGAAGAAACGCTACTCTTACTCCGCTACATTCGGCTGCACTCGACTCATTACTTTTCTAACAATTTATTCTACACATTAGATATTCCTTGTTTTTGCCAGAGAAATGCAGCCGGTGGATCTACCACATGACTGTGTTTCCACTAATCAGACGTAACAACAATAATCACATGACTTCGTTTGACCAATTAGCGGCAATAACAATAACTACATGTGGTCAAATGACCAAACAGAAACGCTGCATAGCGCGGGGAAAAAAATCTCCAGCCGTGGACAGCGAAGGAAATATGTGGCGGTTAGTTTAGATGTTTTATTTAATGTTGCAATGGTAAAATATACAATTAGCAAATAAGCTAGAGGCTAAAAAATATAAGTTTCTTACATTTGTTCTGCTGAACACAGTTTATGGTAGAGTGAAATAAAATTTCACTGAATTCAGTTAATTAAAATTACATGTATTTCATTTATTTTATTATTGGGAAATGTCAGAATTTGTACATTATTTCATCATTTCGTCTGGCTGCTTACATAATTCCTAAAAGAAAAAAATAATAATAACTCAGACATTACGATTGAAACAGTTACTCAGTACATGAGTGTCTTTTTACCAAATATTTCTTTACTCTTACTTGAGTAATATTTTTGATGACTACCTTTTACTTCTACTTGAGTAATATTATTTTGAAGTACAGCTACTCTTACTTGAGTACAACTTTTGGCTACTCTACCCACCTCTGCTTAAATGTTAAATACTTGAAACTTTTCAAAGGAAAGCAGAAAGTCTACACTCATTTTTAACTGGTATCTTTTTTTATCTTTGTATAAAACTCATATAAACTGTAGTACACAGCTGAAATACCAGTAACTTTGTTAATGACCACATATGTACATTATGTACTGCATTATGACAGTGGCAGCACAATGCATAAAATAATAGAGATACAGGTCACTAACAAAAGATGGACTGGCGAAAGCTGGGACACTAGCATACTTTGAGAAAGATGCACCAATACAGGTGATTGCAGATGCAAGCCCGGTGGGACTTGGTAATGCACTTGTAAAACACCAGCAGAGTGAATTGGTTCCTATCTGTTATGCGCGAAGAAGACTTTGGATGTGAGTGAAGATACTCTCAAACTGAGAGTAAAAAAAGGCAGGCTCTAGCACTAGTGTGGTACAAGATTCCATCCTTATATGTATGGCAGACAGTTTGATCTGGTTACTGACCATAAGCTTCTAGGGTACATATAGCCCAATGTCCAAACCTTGTGCACACATAGAAACTATACAACATCTAAGAAGCAAAGCTGCGTATAGTTAAGGCTTCAGAAATACACTTCAGAACATGTCATGGGTGTTAAATACCAGACATGAACAGACAACCAAGAACTTTTAAGGCCGACACCATTACCAGAAAGATTATGCCAAAGATGGACAGGGAAATACAAACTGCATGCTGATGAACAGCAGACAGCAGAATACTCAAAATTGGACATTGGAATCAAGTCCTGGTGAAACAAAGACTACACCTACAACTTTCAACAAAATACCACAACTACTGAATCAACTACTGGAGCTCAGTACAGCCAAAACACAATTTGTGGGAAGAAATACACAGGGACAAGAGACCAACAAAAAGAAGGGAAACTGGAAGATGGTAAAGCTGGTTAAAATTTGGTACATCAGCCAACTACAGACTCTCCCAGATATAACAAATACTCAAGTCAAACACAGTAATCCAACACCTCTTCTTTGACCCCTGTGATTGGGAAAACCACCTGAAAGACTGAATGGCTTTACCGTTCCTGTAGTCACATACTTTAAGTAGATCAGTTGACTGTTCTTTATCAAAGCAATAGTACTTCAGTAAATGAAGTAAATATTTGTAATTTGGGACAGTGTTATAGAAAACATGTTGATTTGATAAAAGATTATGTCTGAGTAAAGGAAGGACATCATATACTGATAGGTGTACTATACCTTTAAGAGAAATGATATTGTTTTGCATGTTACCATGGGAGACATGTGAGGGGACACATGTGAATGAGGGGTACTAAGGTGAATGACTTGGAAATATAAGATACAGCATTGCTGGGAAGGTGCTTCACTCATTTCTCTCCAGAACAGCTTGTAGTGTCAGAACAGACATATAAAGTATTCTATGAAACTGCATGACCCACCATGCCTAAACTAAGTTTACTTTTTCTATGTTTGTACTTTTCAACATATAGCACACCATTATAGATAGAGTTAACTTGTCTCCATTATAATGTCTCCCTTTTAAATTTATATCCTGAATTTATATATGTGGCATAGTGGTTAGCACTGTGCACTCCCTGTGCACACACTTTTCTTTTTATTTATTTATATTTCTGTAAACATGTTTTGTGAAAATGTTAATTGCAAAAACCATTATACATATATAACTATATTAAAATGCAATAAATGCATCACAAAATCTTTTAGACTTGGGGAATGTGTATATAAAAAAATAATAATAATATTTCCATACTATTAATGTACAGTATGTATAATAAGATGTACAGTATAATAAGATGCAATAAGAACTTGATAAAACTTTCTCTCATGTCTTTCTCAACAAAACTTCTGAGTATAACTGTTGCAGTTTCAAAATAGTGTTGTTATAAAAGGTAAATATGTTAATTAATGGAGTTCATTAATGGGTTTAAAGTAAATAGTGCGTCAGAGTTTTTTAGCACAAGGAAAGATCATGGGATTCCTGTATGTGATAATCACACATGCACATACTATAGAGAAATGGATAGAGGTTGGAAATGCTGGTAGATTTATTACTACTACTGTGTTTATAATGGTTCACATTGGAGAAAAGTGCGTGTTACATGGTTAAGTAAGAGTAAGAATGTTAGAAGCATCCGACTTACCTGAGTATTGCTATTTTCTGTGATAGTTTTGATCATGTCTCTCTTTTCAGTCTCAGTGTTAAATCCAGCTCCAGCATTCAAGAGACTTGTGCCATTTGTAGAAGATGTATCTGTAGGTGTGAACTTGAAGGATAATCCTATACTTGTTTTGGTAGTGATATCTTGGGTGATTTCATGCAGCACAGAGTGAGTGTCTTTGTAGACCTCTGTAGAAGAAGTCTCTTCTACTAATGTCTGGAGATAAAAGAATCAGGAACATGCATAAATCTTTCAAATTTACTGATATTCGTTATGTTGAACCTGTCTGTAACTGTTTGTTTTTTTATGTGCTGCATATTTATTTACATAAATGCATTTTAAAGGTTATAGCTAATTGCATAATGTCAGTAAAAACAACATTTTTATAGTTGGTATCTATGTAAAGCACCTAACATTTAGCATCAGCATTCAGTGAGACTAAAGGTAAATCACAAACAATATATCCAGCGTATATAATCTGAGATTTACTATATACGATATTTGACCTGGAATTTATTATTACTGCCTCTTTTTCTGTTTGTAGGTGAGATAGGGGTATTAGTAGTTAACAGATAAAACAATCCAACAGTAGTTAACAGGCCAAACCTTGCGATGATGGTAGAATAATTATAAAGGTCTTGACTAAAACAACATGCATGAGGAATCACAAAGGAGTTTTCTATTTCTGCAATGGAAAAATACTCTAACTAGTTACTTTTATTAGAAAGTAATGCTGAAATGTAACTGATTACTAAAGACAGTAATTTTGTAATGTAATTAGTTACTTTAAAAAGTAACAACCCCATTGCCTTAGGTTCACCCTCCCCATCCCCCCTAATGGTTTCCCCCACCACCAGAGGGCGCTCTCACCCTAGCCTTGGATGTTTTACATGTTTCATGTTTAAATTCAATTATTCATAAAAGCATTCCTTTTAAACTTTGAATTTACCTCATAGTTGAGGACCGCGACGTTCCAGGGTAGCCTTTTGTAGGTTAATGTGGATGGCTCCTTGACGCGCTCACATATTCCATTATATATTTTGTTATTAAATGGGTTTATGCGAGGACCTGAGCCTAGAATGTTTATGCTGTTGGGGGAAAGCAGACATCTTTTCAGCTTACAGTATGTGTATGATATGTCCGTCCATCCCCCCCACCTTATCTCTTACTTATTTTGTAGGTACAGTTGTCAAATGTTTTATGGTTTTATTTGCTACTGACCCATATCCAGCAACAAGACCGATGTCTGACTCCGTCATGAGCACATTGCCACAGGGAGAGCGAACTTTATCACACTCATCCTCATCAGAAAAGTCACCGCAGTCATTGTCCCCATTGCACATCAGCCGCCTTTTAATACAGATTCCTGTGTGTACAGACAGTGAGAGAGGATAAGGACTTAAGAAGGCTTTCAGTTGATTCATGTTACAAAAGTCTGCTTTATCTGTATCTACGTAATCAGCAGCATCTTCGCAGTTAACAAAAACAAGTATATCCTACCGCAGAAGCTCTAGAAAGCATTTCTTATCATTTTTTTGTCATTTTAGAACAGCAATTTTTATATAAAATAAATATGAACAAAAGAATATAAAAATTAATAGAGAATTATTTAAAAAATCTATATGAAAATGCTCTAACTCAAAATTTTTGTTTTTTTAATTACTAATACATTTCTACATTCTATATGATTTTACGTAGAAAACAGTGAATAAAAAAAATAAGAGAGAGAAAAAGGTTAGCTGGGTTTTCACAGAGCTGGGTCACATTTCAAAGGTTAGCTGGGTCACATTCATTCACTGTTTGAGGAGGAGGAGAATATGCATCATCTATCACAGATAGCTAGATAAGCCTGTTAAGTTTTTGCTTTTTCTATTGATTTTAAATTCTGAGCACTATCAACAACAATTGATTAACAAACAGTACCCCCACCAACTGTGCAGCCAAGGAATATTACCATTGGTTGGCTTGATTTTTTTTCTTAATTCTGTCACAATTAGATCAATTTAAGATTTCAAATAACTATATCTCATGATGCATTGCATCAATTTGCATGTTCAAGATAAGATGGGGTTAATTGCATTCAGAATCAGAGTCAGAATCAAGCCTAAATAAAGCACACTTCACTATGTTAACTTCATCCTACACACGTACAACTCCTATATAATTGTTTCAATAGATTTCACCAGAAGTTGTGTCTGAGATCAGCAATTCCAATTATTTAATATTAACTGACTATATGCACAAACCTCAACTCTGCGAATGACCTTTAGTGACACTATGATAAAAGTTCACATTGATAGTCTTTCATTTCTGTGAGCAGATTATGATGCAGGCACATCAGCTGTACTCTTTAGGCAGTATTAACCTGATTCGCAGGTGAACTCATTACTGGAGCAGACCGGTGGTGGATCTTCCTCACATTTACTTGCTGTTTTGCAGGGCTTTTTTTCTCCAATGGGTTCTATACATCTTCGACCTCCAAACTGCCCAAATCTTTCAATTCCCCTGGAACGATGCTAAAACATACACAGACAATTTGCATCTGTACAACTGATTCCTCATCTTTTTCATGTTTCTCACCCATTATTTCTCACCCATAAAAAATATTTTTTTAATACTGTAATTTATTTATTTTGTAATGGAAATCACAAAGCTGCTTATTATCAAGTTACTGTATGCACGCATGCATGCATGTGTGTGTGTGTCACCTTACCATGGTTTTAGTGCAAGGGTCACAGCGTGCCCACTCAGACCAACCAGACATTTTACAGTCAATAGGTGCTGATTGTCCTACCTCCCTTGCTTCTCTTTTGGACCCTTGCCTTAAAGAGAGAACACATTAGTTATCAGGAAAATTTAAAATCCATTCAAGAACTATGTTAAGCTGTCCACTTTTCAAAGTTTAAAATATTTAAACCTACCACCACCTATACATCATCTAATCTTTGCAAATGGTGCCTATTTTAATTTTGAGATAAACCAAAAAGCTTGACAGTCGGTTTGTTTAAGAGAAGGTATACATACGTGGAATCACCCAAACTCATTCCAGCAGTTAGCTGCAGGAGGCAGTGTGTAAAAAGAGCTGTTAACATCAACACCATCATTGTGAGACTTTAGCCAGGACTGGTAGACTGGTGTCTGTTCATACATGGGGGCCTTTAGTACATCTGGAAAATTGGACCAGAGTTAATAATTTACCTGAGTTTCTGAATAAAATGTTTGCCTGCTGTCTTTAGTACTGTTGCATAATTGAATGATTTCCCATATCTCTAGCCAGATACTTTCGTAAAGCTCACAAGAACATATGCAAGTATTAAAAACTACTAAATAAGTATGTTATTGTAAGAAAGTGTTTTGAGCAATATGTTGTGTAACATTATTTCTACATTCAGATCATTTATTGCTTAAGAAGGCTGAAAAAGCGTAAACGGAGGAGGAAATGGAGCAGAATAAATATTTTAAACTAGGTCATCTGAGACAACTTACCTACCCACCTATCTACCTACCAGCATCGCTACCTACCTACCTAATAACCCACCCAACCACACTATAAGTGTGTGTACACCTAATAATTACATCTATATGTATCTTTTAAGAATTCTGTTAAATATCTTCAATGATGAACATCATGAACATGTATTATTATTATTATTATCATCATTATTATCATCATTATTATTATTATTATTATTATTATTATTATTATTATAATTCTTATTATTATCATATAAATAAAATTAAAATTTTATTTAAAAATGTTTAGAAGTCTAAATACACTAATAATAATATAGTGTATTTAGTTTTCTAAACATTTTTAAATAAAATTAACTGTTAATTTTATTTACTCACACTGCTGCTGTCATACGCACACCATATCCCACACGTCATATCTTTACCCTTTTATAGTTAAAAAAAACTTCTTAGTATAACCACACTTTTTGCACATTTTGTGTAATTTATATATTTGATATATTTCTATTTTAATGATATTTTATTGTAACTTTTGTAAATCTGTAAATTTGTACATTTCATCTCAAATAAAAAAATTAACAAATTGCTCTTAGTGCAATTTTTCTTTTATTGCAATGAAATCTATCTTCCTATTCTATCCCATCTTCTATTTTATGTCTGATGTATAAGCATTTTATTGCATATCATACTGTGTATGGTTGTGTTGTGTATGTGACAAATTAAATTTTAATTTGAACTAAATTTTAACTGTTACCCCATTAATCTTCAGTACCAGACCTCACTGTCACTTTTGGGAAAAGACATAACCAAACACGCAGTGTATAAACAACTCAAAGATACAAAAGTCCAAAAGGCTGTGGACTTTCAGATTGCCCAACCCTGTCAGAGGCTTCTGTGTGCATGTGGGTCTGTTTGTTTGTTTAAGATTTTTAAATACAAGTCCCCTCCCAGTTTTTTCTTTTTTCAATTTGTAATTATTTCCTATATGATTATGAATCTTATTGGGCTTGATTTTATCCTATGGCTCACATTTGCAGTAATGCTGAACTTAGGATTGTTATTGTTGTTAGAATATATGCACATACAGTATGTTTATTATATAATAAACATACTATATAATAATATATAGATATTTATAGTGCACATTTAATGTTCAACATCAACATGTTGTGTAACAGGGAAACAGAGCTTGAAGAACTCTCATGTGTTTATTTTATATCTTTTTGAATAAACATGTAAGTATGGCATCTAGTACACAAGTTAACAATTTGGCTGGAGAAATAAATGAAATTTCTTCTCTTTAAGAGGAGTAAAGCATTTTAATTGCTTGTCTAATATAGTTATATTGTCACCTACATCATTGTTTATCAACTTGTTTGAGTTAAATTTTTAAGTCTAAAACTTTCTTTTTGAAACAGAGAAGATTTATGAAGTCCTCATTACTACATGCTATTGATGCGCATCTATCTGTGGTGGTCTTATTCCTAGTTTATTGTGCTACAGTATTAACCTCTTAACTGTCACCAATCCTCATATTGATCGGTTTTCATTGCGTGCACTTCCAGTATATTTTGCATAATTTTTAAGTATCAAAGCAATGTGGGAAAATAATATACTATTAGAACGTTTAGAATCTCTGGATTTGTGATACATTGTTACACAGTTACAATAGCTTTATTCGTGACTGAATGACCTAGTGCCGGAATATAATCTATATAATAGATTATGCATGAAATGAAATAATCTATTATATGCATGAAATGAACTTTTGACCAGAGGTGTATGAGGCCCACAGCTGCAGGCCTCATACACCTCTGGTCAAAAGTTCATCCCAAAGCTATGTAAAAATACATACATGCATAATGGTGGTGGCATGGTGGACTTTTTAAAGGCTCCCTGCTTACCTGGAACCACTATCACAGCTATGTTCAAAGGTGTGTGAAGCAAGCAGAAATAAAAATATCTATTTTAGCCTCTGTGCCAGTAAATCCCATTAATTCTCTGCCTATTGTCTACAAACTGGGTATGCCATTTCCGGGAAATAGAGGGGAAATGGTGGTGACAGTTAAGAGGTTAAATAAGAATCTAGACTTATTTTTGGAGAGATATCTTAATGTGTGGGAGCATTTCTAGCGCACATGCTCTTTCCAAGCTGCTTGAAATACAGTACTACTAATTTAATATGACTTCATTTCTCTTTTAATTTATTAGATGATCTGTTTTAACATATGTGTGTGACATTTTCTTTTAAATGGAGCACATGCAATATGGCCATAACAACAAAAATCATGTAACAGTGTGATGTAGCCGCACAAGTTTTATAGAGGAATGTTGACTCTAACCATGCAGCTGCCTGATCAAGTTATGTGGGGTCAGACTGTGATCCAATCATAGTTGATAACTGATAACTAAAGCAGATTACTGATGAAGCTGACTGCATTGATTAACCCTACTGAATATAGAATGGACATTAATGCTGTTCTCAGAGGGTCATCTTGATTCTTAAAATGAACATTAAAGTCTCAAACAATTAATGCTTTGTCTAAAGAAGCAACCGAGTTTGAGATAAAATCCACAAATTCACAAAGAAATTCTTTTCAATGCACAAGCTGCTAAGAAGTACTGTATGATGCCCAGATCGCACTAAGGGTGCAACTGGACCGGATCAGTCAGATGGCAGTCAGGTGGCTCCAGTCCAAGTTGCTTATGCTATGAGAACTGACAAAACGAGTGGTAATGGATTGTGTGCTCCAGGTTCTCCCAAAAGATCAGCGAAAAGCCTTAGGAATGTGCATTAAACACACTTTTGTTGGGACAATATAAAAGGAAGTTGGCAGAAAAATATTCAAGACTCCTCACTTTGCAAAGAACCTGCTCCTTCGGCCCTGCCGCCACCGGAATCCGATGCAGGCCAGATTCATCTTCACGCTCAACCTGATGAAGGGCTATTGGCTAGTGGCCCGTACTCTGGAGGCCCAAGCCAAGACTGCCTTTTTAACTGACCAAAGCTATTGGCAGTACAGGGTCCTGCCCTTCTGTCTCCACTGTGCCCCAGTTACTTTCCAGCAGCTGATGGGCATCGTCCTCAGGATGCCATGATCCACTCAAGTAGCTGGAAGGATTATCTGCACCACCTGAGACAGGTGCTGAGTGAACTGTGGAAAGCGGGTCTCATAGCTAATTCCTGGAAATGCCATCTGGAGCTGACCAAGGCACAGTACCTTGGGTACCAAATCGGACGCAGCATGAAAAAGCCACAGGAGCAAAAAGTAGAGGCCGTCCGATCGTACCTACACCCGACGATGGAAGAACAGGTATGTGCTTTCCTGGGGCTAGCTTATTATTATCGTCAATTTGAAACTTACTTCTCCTCTCTGGCAGAACCCTTCTCCGATTTCCTGAGAAAAGTACTCCCGGAAAAAGTATGCTGGTCACAGTGGGAAGAACATGCTTTCAACAGCCTGAAAGCCCACCTCACCAGGTCTCCTGTCCTCCGGAACCCTGAATTAAATCATCCTTAAACAAATTATGACAGGTTCTTAATGTGTCTATCATATTGTCACTGATTTCCTATCACACACATGATCATGCATTCATCAGGTGCAATGAGATCTAAACAAGTTATTACTTAAACTTGTTATGTCTGAACAGATTGATAATGGGACTCCCAGATCAGATAATGTGAAGAATTATTATTATTGGATCCAGTATTTATACTAAACTCTCTGTTTGTGACACAGATCCACTGATAACTTGCTGCATGCACACCCTAAATGTGTTATGAATTAGAAAAAAGTTATATGTGGCATGGACATACCATGTGACCATGGTCCATGTTTGTGAAAACCTCATCTATGTAGCTGCAAACACAGTGACATCCCAAGAATAACTCATTCAAAGCTGAATTATTCAATTCAATTCAATTCAATTTTATTTGTATAGCGCTTTTAGCAATTGTCATTGCCGCAAAGCAGCTTTAC
>JAOVVA010000031.1:9954842-9965993 GCA_028565275.1 Leiocassis micropogon
AGTCCTCAGAGAAACAGCTGCCAACACCAGTCGAGGCCAGAACCGTCTTCTAGGTAGAGAGAATCATCCCCAGACACGAGACGCATCCCAAAGAGAAACATGGGGCATCCACTAGAAGCCACTGCAAAGCAGATAAGAAAGAGATGATTCGCTCATATCTTCTGGTTCTAGTAAGGAGTCTGGCTGCTGCATTCTGTATTAAGTAGAGCTTGTTTAGGTACCTAGTAGAACATCCAGACAGTAAGCCATTACATTAGTCCAAAGTAGAAGTAACAAAAGCATGAATTGTTTTTTTCTGCGCTATGAAGTAATATACTTCTTGGCAATATTTCTGAGATGAAAGAAGACCACCCTGATAATTGTATTTGCATGAGCTTCAAATGAAAAACTGGAATCAATAATAATATCAAAATCTTTTACTTCTGCACATGGTGAAACTGAAAGGCCAACCAGAGTTTGTGTGTGACCAAAAAGCTTACTTTTAGCTGCATGTCTATCTAGTCTTCTTTAGATGTGTATCTAAGACAGGTTTAGTCAGTCATAAAGAAAATTACATGAACCAATACTAAGTAACAAATTAAACATTCTGTGCCATTTTAATAATTATATATTTGTATATGTCTTTGAATTTAATTACACCAGTGTGTATCTGAACTGTATATGAGTTTAAATGTACGTAGTAAAGCACAGCTAAAAAAATCCTTCTCAGAAATAAAAAGAAAGTATCATTCCAGTTCCAAAATACACAAACAAAACCTAAAGTAGGCCCACTGGTGAATTGAAAATAAAAACCAAATTCAAAATTGAATTGACAAATATTACATGGCTGCTACCAACAGTACTCCCAGTACTAACAATGAAAAACTACTCAAGTATTGCTCAGCTATTTTACTTTTCACGACTGGAACAATGTTGTGTTTAATTGGTGAATGAGGTATATTAATACATTTCAGCATTAATTGTAGTATTTATATAGAATCCAGATCTACTTCTTACTTCATGTTGATTAGATTATTTCTCCCATAGCAAGTATGGTGAAGAATGTGCAGTTCCACAGGCTCATTGGAACACTAAAACACTTTTGTGCATTAGTACTTTATTTCAGGTTCGTAAGAACACCTAAATATCACATTATACATTTTTGCTGTTTAATTTTCATATTCGAATGTTTTAGAAATCTGGGGTTAGAGATGAATAGCTCTTAAGCAGTTACAGTTAATGCCCCAACACAGGCAACTTAGCAGTGGTGGTGCTGGAGTCCCCAACCTTCAGTAACTTTTGACACTACTGTCCCTGTCAATAAATGTCTCTGATGTTCATCAGAAATGTAAGGAATAACTTACAACAGACACTTTTACAGAATGTAGTAATACAATAATAATACATGCTGTTGCTATTACAATTTAACGCTGCAAAATCTCATAAAAGATAGCTTCTGTTATTGTTTACATTATAACATGATATAACACCAACATATAATTTTCATTGTCTTGGAGTTGATGAAACAACAAATAAAAACAAACAAACAGATAAGAGACTGAAATTTTTAAATTCCTCTCTCCTGACCTTTGATAGGAAACACCACACTGTTAGAAAGTGCTGACACTCAAAACTCCTTCCATAAATGCTCATGACACAAGTGTTTCCTAATAGAAAACTTCACCACATCAGCAATTACATGCTTACATTTTTAACACCACATCATTTAAGCCTTTTATTGTATGTTTTATTCCAATTTCTTATTGGCCTTAGATTACATGGAACATCTCCCATACAAGTGCCTGTGTGTGAGCACGTCATTTATGGAATCGTTGTCTGAGCTATGTAACATAAAATGAATCCATACCTTCTGAAAAGTCAAATTCGAGAATTTCACTGCACTGTGGTATAAGAATGCAAAGCACTTTCTAGCAAACTGGAGGAATGTCCTGAAATTCTATGCTTTGTCATAGATATACAAAACAAAACATCAACAACAACAAAAAACTAGAAAGGAACATCAAAGCAAATTTTGTATCTAACATTAACACACCCAGTTCAGTGCAAAGTAGTGATACCAAACCTTGATCATGTTCCCTGCAAATAAGGCTTAAGAAAATAACTAATGGCATTTTCATAACAGACTAGCAAATGTACTCCAGGAATTCTTTTTCTCAGCGAATAGTCTCATTTTCACCTGGAAATTTAAGTGGTATTTTTAAGTTTGATTGGTTACCTTTATATCTTTCCTGAGATTTACACCTTTGAGGTACTGTAGGCGGCGGCACGGTGGTGTAGTGGTTAGCACTGGCGCCCTGCACCTCCAGGGTGCGGGTTCGATTCCCGGCCAGGGTCGATTCCCGTCTCTGTGTGCACGGAGTTTGCATGTTCTCCCCGTGCTTGGTGGGTTTCCTCCCACAGTCCAAAGACATGCAGGTTAGGCTAATTGGTGTTCAAATTGCCAAATTGGCCGTAGCGTGTGTGTGTGCCCTGTGATGGATTGGCACCCTGTCCAGGGTGTACCCTGCCTTGTGCCCTACGCCTCCTGGGATAGGCTCCAGGCCCCTGTAACCCTGAATACAGGATAAAACAGTATAGAAGATGAGTGAGTGAGGTACTGTAGGCCTTTTTAGTGTATGACTGGGTTAAATATAATGCCAGGGTGTTATTTAAGCTTTGTGTAGTACTGACAGGCTTTTGTGTGTCGTCTTGTCCCTTGGAGAAATCTGAGCGAATGCCCAGAAGTCACTGTGGCCGTTTTTTCCATGAAACCGGGAACCAACGCTGTAACAGATGATTGACAGGAAGTGTTTGACTTAGTAATAATGCAGTAATGTGTAGCTACATGTTAAGAGCTCAATGCGGAGGAATACATATATAAGTGTATTTTAACCCCGGTATGCTGGCGCCGGGCATTGCATAAGTCACCCTTTCCCACCGGATCCGTTCGCCTCCGCCTCTTCCTCTCCCCGTCCTCCTCCTCACCTCCCCCTGATATTCCTCCCCAGAAAGCTCTCTCTCTCTCTCTCTCTTTCTTCTCCTCCTCCTCGGCTTGCTGTTCCAGGCGACATCCGACGCCATGCAGCGTTCGCTCGCGGTCAGGAGCGCCGCGCGACGCCCGTGATCAACGAACGCTGAACGCCGCGGGTTGGGGAGGGGAGAACGCGGAGCGAGATAGAGGATGCCGCGCGCGAACTATGCCTTACGCGGGACGCTGGGAGACGCAGCAGCATCATCATCGTCGGCGGCAGCAGCGGCATTATCCTCCTCCTCCTTCTCCTCCTCCTCCTCCTCCTCAAGAGCATCCTCATCCTCAGCAGCAGCAGCAGCGGCGGCGAAACGCGCGGCTGGTGCCCACCCCCCAACATCATCCGTGGCTCGCGTGTTCGCTCCCCCCCTGCAGCAGAAGAAGGATGCTAGAGTGAGGGATGAGGCTCGAGACGGGCGCGCCGGGCCAAAGCCGCGGCCTGCTTCTTCTCCCCGGAGCTGCGCGCGCCGACGCTAAAGTTAGAGCCCCTGCAGCATCCGCGCGCGCCTCGCCACCGTCGCACCGGCATCTTCGGTAGGCTCGCGCTCTCCTTCCCGTTTCTCTGTCCGCTTATTTCTTTGCATAAGAAGAAACAGGCCGCTCGCGCAGGCCCCGCATCTGTAGCTATGGCAACCACATCTTGTTAATAAGCCCTTTCCCCCCTCTCATTTTCTTCCTCCTCTCCCATTCACGTCTCTTTCCTTGTCTTTCATTTTCTTCTCGTTATATACAAATCACAACACGATCGGCCTTTTTCGTTTTTTGCTTTGTTAGCTGGGAATATGTTGTTACATGTATTTTCTTATCATTTATGATGTCATGTCCTTTTTTAAATTCAAGTGTTGTGCATGTCAGATTCTCACTCAGGCCCATGTTAAATAGATGACTTTGCCTTCGTTAATCCTTAAGAAACGAATTATGTTATGACAAATTATTAGGCCTGGTGATTACTGTATGTGCCTCGACATATTGAAGCTGTAGCTTAGCTTAGTTTAGCTAATAGCTGATAATCAGCGGTGGCCTACAACTGATCAGCTGTTTATTGTGTATTTATTTATTTAATTAATTAATTATTCGCCAGCGTTAAATAACATACAAACTGCCTGCATTAGAGTCTGTATGCTATGGTAATATCTTCAATTCATGCAATTGCACTGGGCCATGAAAGCAGCTTACAGATTCGGCATTGACAATGTACTTCAGTCCAGAACCTCTGACTTGGAACCATGACCAGGAGCTATGTGCATAGTATTTGCAAGTTTATGAGGAAATCTCTTTGCACTGAATTCACTTTGCAGTAAAAACACTCACAGTTCATTCTACTTTATTCTGGACCTTTGCACTTTGGCTGCTGCTGTCAAATATATTTTATATACAATACTCAACAGTGAACTACTAAATTTGTCTAAGGTTGCTATGCTTCCAGTAAACATTATAAGATTTTTACAGTCACATAGAAAAACTGAGAGAATAAACTTTTCTATGATACCTCTACAAACATGCATAAACTCCTACTTTTTGTGTGCTTGCTTTCAGGTCAGCAAGGAGATCAAGGAGCATGAGCAGGACTCTGTGTGGCAGGAGCAGATGTCAGGGTACAAACGCATGCGGCGGCAGCACCAGAAGCAGCTGATTGTGCTGGAGAATAAGCTGAAGGCCGAGATGGATGAGCACAAGCTCCGGCTGCAGAAGGAAGTAGAGACCCAGGCCAACATCACTTACATTGAACTGGAGCGGCTAGCCAAGAAGCAGGCTGCCCAGTTGGAGAAGGAGGTAAACTGAGTACTAGTTCATGAGGAACAGTGCATTCTTTAAATGGTTTCATTAGCAAAAGGCTATTTCATGCATATATTTTTTGTGTGCAATCGGATGCTGGTATACAATATTTAAGTGACACTTGTACAGTGTCCTAAACATTGCCCAATATGCTTGCACAGTAAATATGTCTGACTTTGGAATGTCTTACAGACAAAATGGCAAATTACAGTAACCAAGAAGCTTCAAGTTGAAGTTAAGATGAGGAAAGGAAGGTTATTAAAACAACAACAAATCTTTAAAAAAAATTAAGCATTGAAAACTCCTTTATACCAAAGCAAAAAAGTACAGTATATAACAACCCAGACACTATCACATCAGGCCAAACTCAGTGCTCAGACAAGAAGGGTTGTTGTAGAAGATGTGTCCAAGAATTGAAATTACAAAACAGATGGGGTTACAGAGCTTGAGGTCTAAATCAGTAGAACCTGGCCAGACCTCAGCAATATTATCAGATCCTTGTAGATCTGACCTATATGGAAGAGTGGTCTGATCAGACAAAAGTTAAGCCATTTGGTTTAAATCCAAATGATAATGTTTAGCCTAAACCAAACACAGCTCAATCCCAGATAACACCAATTCTGTGATCAGGCACATAAGTGGAAACATCATGCTCTAGGGTTGCTTTTCAGCTTGTTGCATCTCAGGCAAATTGTTGAATAGAACCCAATTCAGTCATCTAGGTGTCTTCCTTTAGGGCAAAATATTTGTTCTAACACAACAGTGAACCAAAACACAAGGCAAAAACTATAAAGGGATGGCTGGGGGGAAAGGGCAACAGAGTCAAAACCCATAATTGTATCCAATTCCAAATCTTTGACATGACCTGAAAATTGCTGTCCATAAACATTCCCCATATACAGTGGAACTTGGATGCGGCGTAACTTGGTCTGTGAGCAAGATGAGCAAATTTTTAAAATATATTTTAACTTAATTAACGGGCGAGGTCTTGATATATGAGTAGTACCCATGCGCTTTGTCTGCCGAGCATCACATGATCACAACTGAGCCAAAGGTTCTTCTCTCTCTCGCGCTGTGAGATTGTGGATAATCGTCTTCCATGCTCAGTCAGCTATCCTCTCTCGTCTTACGTAAACCACGATTCTTATCACAGGTACTTTGCAGTTTAATTTGTACTTTATTTTTTGCATTAATTGTTTTTATATTTATATTTTGGGATATATTTTATGTTTTTATATTTATATTTTGGGATGTGGAACGAATCGTCTGAGTTTCCATTATTTCTTATGGGGAAATTTGCTTTGATATAAACAGATTATGCTAATAATCCAAAGAGGTGGAGGAACTATTCATTGAGAAATAGAAGACATTTTCAAAATCATATTGAGCACATACAATACACCTAACTAAAGGGTGAATACTTATCAATTACATTTAAACAGATTCTGATCTGTTTAAAGTTAACATTGCAAGGAGAAAAGATTATTTGCCATTAATATGTTCTGGAGGCACTATATGTAACTAAATGGTGGATTTTGTTTATCTTGTCTACGCATGCATGATTTATTTGTTTCTCTATAAATATTGCCTTTTACTATGAAATATTGGTTGTATTTGCAATTCATTAACAATCAATGGACTACTATACTACACTGTGTACATTTAATGTAATCATTGACCTGTCATGTTTTATCCCACTATAGATGAAAGCAACAGCCACAGAGGAAAAGAGAATCCAGCAACAAATCTTGGTCCAACAGAAGAAGGAGCTGACCACCTTCTTGGACACACAGAAAAAGCAGTACAGACTGTGCAGGGACAGAATGAAGAAAGTTAGTCTTTTTCATACAAAAGTGCTCCAACTACAATCTGCATTATGATTTTTAATTATGAGGAGGCCTTTCTTGTATTGGGTATTTAGTCAGGTCCTTTAGATGTAAGCTTGATTATAATAATCACTTTTCTTTAAACTTTTTTATTTTACTTAATTTGGTTCTTACATAGTCATATTGTAAGCATTTATTTCATAAATACCATACCAAGAGTGAAAGCAGACATGCTAAAACACTAACTAACATTTGTGAAGTCAAACACCTTTTGAACTCCATATGTGCCAAGAAAACAGAAAAACTTGACAAAGCTGTCTTTCAGGCCCAGAAAGTATAGTCGGATATGTTGTCTTTAACAGCCAGCAATGTATGGCTCTGGTATGGACACGTTAATAGTTGTGGAACTAAGGTTGTTAGATATTTTAATACAAATGTTGGGTGGCATAGTTGGAGCATTGGCACCTCACAGCTTAAGGATCTCTGAACTCGGGTTTACTGTGGCTTATACAGTTTCTGTGCATGTTCTTCCCATGTCCACATGGGTGTCCTCTTGGTTTATCTATTTTCTCTTTAAAATCTAAGTTCTGTCAACTTCCAAAAATCAATTGTCCCTAAGCATGAATAAATGTGTAAATATGTGCGCCCAGTGTTCCACAGGCTCTGAGTCCACAGCGATACTAACAGAATAAAGTGGTTATGGGAAGTGAATGAATGAGTACAATTGGCTTGAATATGGCCATGTTTTTGCAGGAGATGAATGAGGACCTTAGCACACCAAAGGAGGAGAAGCAGGAGATGCTGTCACGCCATAAGGAGACAATGCAGCATTCACAGGCCGAGGAGGAGGCACAGCTGCTCAACCAGCAGAGGCTCATCTATGAAAGAAGCTGCCGTGCTCTAAAAAGACGAAGCCTCATAAAAAAACATGAATTTGAACAGGAACAGATACGGGAGGTAAGTCATGAAGTGCACATATCTAATTTCTAACAAACTTCCTCTTAGTGGTCCTCTCTTACTGTGTCATGGTGGAGCAGACAGGTAATACATGTTTGCTGCAATTTATAAAAAGCTTTTCATTTCTGTGAAATACTTTTGACGAGATACAACATTTTAAAAGATTATATACACACTGCCTGGCCCAAAAAGTCAGCACCTGGATTTATCTAAGCAAATAGTTAAGAGCTTTTAACTGGATTATTACTTCAGTTATCAAGTTGATTGAGCTTTTAATAAGGTATTTAATCCTAATTGATGCAGTGAGTAGCTTCTCATTCCTTCAATAATCATGTCAGAAGACATATCCGTGGTCATGCTAAAAGATGTTGCTCTGAAGGGTCAAATAATTGCCCTGCATCAAGAAAAAAGAGCAATTAATAAATTGCTGACACTCATAAAAATGGGTTAAGAACTGTAAAACATGTTATTAAAATCTGGAAGGATAATGGTGGACTATCATCTTCAAGGAAGAAATGTGGTCTGAAAAAAAAATCTTGAATGAGCATGATGGGAGATCAATTAAAGGCTTAGTGAAATCAAATTACAAAGAGCATTTCCAGATGCACATTGCGACAAGAACTCACAGGATTGGGACTAAACAGCTGTGTAGCCTTAACAAAACTTGTCAGTGAGGCTTAGCAGAATAAAGAAATGCTAGAGAGCATAAAGAATGAAGAACTATGGAACATTGGGAAAACATCATGGGGTCTGATGAGTCCAGATTTAATTCAATTCAATATTTTTTGTATAGTGCTGTTGGTCATTGTCACAAAGCAGCTGTACAGAATCAAAAGAAATTTCATGAAATGAATATAACATATATAAGAAAATATGTATAATTCAAAATGATCTGATTGTCCCTGATTAGCAAGCCAAGGGTGACAGTGGCAAGGAAAAACTCCCTGAGAGGGCAAATAGTCATCATGCTTATCCCAAGCGATCCACACAGGGTTTCTATGTGATGAGATCTCCAACCAGAAACCTATAAGTCAGACAGGCCCGGAGGGCACAGGGGATCTAGATCACTGGCATCTCAGGAGCACCATGTGTAGCGTAACTGAGGGAGAGAAGAGAAAAGAGGAGAAGAGATAACATTTAGATATGGGGACAGTCACAATCCAGATTGATTGATTGATGGTTGCATCAGGGTAAGAAGGGGATGGAGAGAGGCACATGAAGTGAGGGACTCATAATGTCTAGTGCCTAACATACAAGCCTGTGAAGTCAGTGTTATGATCTGGAGTTGCTTTAGATGGCCAGGTCTAGGTTCAGTAGCATTATGTGCGAAAAATAAGGTCAGCTGTCTACCTGAATATCAGGAAGGTAAAAGTATTGGACTGCATCAAGCAAAGAAAACAACTAAGGAGATTTAAAATAGCTGGAACTGGGTTAAGATGCATTTATTATTATTATCAATGCATTATTAAAACCTGGAAGGATAGATCTGAACCGTCAGGTTTCTCAAAGAAGTGTGACAATGTATAAAAGAAACTCCTATTCTATTCAGAATAACTCATATTCTCTAGCACACTAAAACCTACGAGCTGTTTTACCTACTGTACTGTACAAAAAAATGCTATAAGCAAAGATGCCTTTGAAAACATTTCTACATAAAAGAAACTGTAATAAAGAACACCAAATAGTTATAAACTAAACACAGTCCATATTTGGTGTGAAAAATTCTTTGCTTGAAAATAATCAAATATTACAGATTTGGGGAGTTTTATAAGTAGAACAGCTGAAAGGTTTCATTGATCGTGCAGGAGAATATGCCAGAGTTCTTCTGGATCTTTGTCACACTAGCTCCCTTCTATTTTCATGCGAAAGCCAGGAGCATACATTAGATTTTTTTGTTTCCAAAACTGTCATTATCTGTTATATACAGTAATATTTAGCTTTCTTTACAGGCATGCAAATATTCTTCTGTAATGTTAGTAATTTAATATTTTTTAAATTATGATTAGAAATATTGAATGGTATATAATTCAATTAATTTGTAAATAAAAATGCTGGTATGATAAATGTATATAACAAAAGTCTTTTCCAAAGTACATGCTCACACATGCACACACACACACACACACACACACACACACACACACACACACACACACACACAGTATCAGATTATTGTAATTTATATCAAAAAGTGAAACTCGTTCTAGATTTATGTAAAGTAAAAATATTTTTAACCCTTTTTTTAGTTTTAATGATTATCAGTGAAAATCAAAAATCCTGTATCTCAAAATTTTATTACATTTTTTTTTAATTTCGAGTATGTTACAACTATTCATACAGTGTAAACACCATGTACCTCTTGGTCAAGTTGCATGCTACCATAATCATTTAGAAGACTGTTGACTTGAGGACTATGTCACATAAGGTCATTGCTGAATGGGCAAGCAGATTGTTGTGTTGAAACAAATTTATGGAAAATTCCCTGGAAAGAAAAAATGTGGTAGAAACAGGTTCAGAAGCAACAGCAATAACCGCAACCAAAGATTGTGGCATTCACGAATTTGGGAGACCTTTGCAAGGAGTAGAATGAGGCTGGAGTCAATGCATCAAGAGCCACCAGACACAGACAGCTTTTAAAGAAGAAAATGGACCATTGCACAGTCCTCCAAAGTCCTCTTAATGGACCATTGCTCAGTCCTCCAAAATCCTCTTTTCAGATTAAAGTAATTTTTTTAATTTCATTTGAAAATCAAGGTCCCAGAGTCTGGAGAAGAGTGGGGAGGCACGGAATCCAAGTTGCTTGACCAGTGTGAAGTTTCCACATGCAGTGATGAATTGGGGTGCCATGTCATCTATTGGTATTGGTCCACTGCGTTTTATCAAGTCCAAAGTCAAGGCAGCCATCTGTATGAGGAGATTTTATAGAACCTCATGCTTCTGTCCACCTCAACAAAAAAAGTTTCTGTCTCCGTAAAGCTTGTTGAGATGCTGGTTTCCTTTTCCAGCAACACAATTCGCACCTGAACAGCAAGACCTGAACACCATAGAGAATCAATGTCAAAAGTAAGATAAAAAGCAATTGACCCAACAATACAGATGAGCTGAATACTGCTATCAAAGCAACCTGGCCTTCACCAGTGCCATATACTAAATTCTTCAATGTCATGGTAATTTTATGCAGTATTTTGTGCTTAAGAAGCCCCGACCTCGGATTGCGAGTTACCCGGGTTGCGAGCGTTCCGCAAGACGAGCAAAATTTTTAAATACATTTTCACTTGAAAAACAAGCGTGCCTTGATTTACGAGTACCAAGTATCATCGAGTATCATGTGGCATGCATGCCCTTCTTGTTTTGAAAGCACATGATAAGAGAGTCACAACTGAGCCAATGGTTTTTCTCTCTCACATGCTGCGGAATTTTCGGGACTCATCTTGTACTCGGTCTTAGTGCGCATCTCTCACTCGTATGGTCAACATCCGTGTTCAAGGGGACTGTTTACTATAACACTGTGACCACGTGTGTGCACGTAAAGCATCTTTTATTTTGTGTGTGTATATATATATATATATATATATATATATATAT
>JAOVVA010000031.1:9966093-9984705 GCA_028565275.1 Leiocassis micropogon
ATACTGTATATTTGAAATGTTTCATTTGACATCTAATTAATCTAAAGCATTAGAGTTTCACTTTGTGAATTAAATCACAAAAAACTTTCTATGATACATATTTTTTTAAATGCACAGTATATAGATGCAGCCAAAATCCAACATCAAGCTAATTTTTTCCCCATGTGTGCCAGGAGCTGAACAAGAAGAAACTGCAGAAGGAGATGGAGCATGCATTGATGATCCGGCAAGATGAGTCCACACAGGACTTGGAACGACGGCAGTTGGAGTGTCTGCACAGGCTTCGCATGGAGCTCATCCGTTTGCAGCATCACACTGAACTGGAGAACCAGGAGGAGTACAACAACCGACGTCAGAGAGAGCTGCACAGGAAACATGCACTGGAGCGCCGGCAGCAGCCAAGGAACCTTAAGGTTAATGTAGTATCCGGTTCACATGTTTTAAGAAGAGTGAATTTGTTACAAAATAGTTATAGTATATAGTTAATATAGTTAAAATACAGTATGCAAGTCCCATGCAAAGATAGAAGAGGATCGAATTGAGGTGGGAAAAATGTTCAGATTTTAGTTCAAATAATACAAAAATCTAATGTTGAAAGCTCTTCTGTATATATGTATATTGTTTGTGTATACAGTATGTGTGTGTGTGTGTGTGTGTCTGTTCATGCGTGTGTGTTTATTACTGCCAGTCAAAAGGGTGGAGACACCTAATGCCATGGTCTTTCCTGATTTTTATTTCTTCCTACATACAATAATCTCCTTTAAATATTTGTTTAAATGTGTAGTAGACAAGATGTGTATACTACTGCTCTGTAAAGTCTTCATAAACAGCTCTAAAGTGCTGCTAAGTTGGTGATTTTTGAGGCTAGTATTGAGACTAAATACTGTAACCTTCTCACTTGCAGCAGAGGTAAGTTTTGGTCTTGCTTTCCTGGGATGGTCTTCATGAGAGCCAGTTTCATCATGGTACTTGATTGATTTTACAAATGCATTTGACAATATTGTTCTTGCAAGAACTATTCCAGAACAGCTGACCTTAGGTTTCTCAAAATAACAACTTACTGTTGTTGTTGTAACATAAGTACTTAATTCCATATGTGTTATTTCATCGTTTAGTAAAAAAAAAAAAATCTGTATTGTTCTAGAATGTAGAGAAATAAATCCAAATTTGTGTCCAAACTTTTGACTGGTATAGAGAGAGACAGAGACAGAGAGAGTGAGAGAGAGAGACTACTGAGAAGTTTTAGGCAGGTGTGAAAAAATGCTGTACGGTAAAAATGCTTTCAAAATAGACCTGTAAATAGTTCGTTTTTATCATTTACCAAAATGTAAATTAAATGAACAGAAGAGAAATCCAAATAAAATGAATATTTGGTATGACCATTCATTGCCTGCAAAACAGCATCAATCCTTCTAGGTACAGTTTTTGAAGGAACTCGTCAGGTAGATAGTTTCAAAGATCTTGGAGAAATAACCACAGATTACTTGTGGATGTAGGCCGCCACAAATCCTTCTCTGTCATCATATAATCCCACATAGGCTCAGTGATATGGAGATCAGGGCCCTCTGGGGGCCACACCATCTCTTCCAGGACTCTTTGTTCTTCTCTTCTCTGAAGATAGTTCTTAATGATATTGGCTGTATGTTTGGAGTTGTTAATCTGCTGTAGAATAGATTTAGGGCCAATCAGACACCTCCCTGATGGTATTCCATGATGGGTACCTGTATTTCTTTGCATTGAGGACACCATTAATCCTGAACAAATCCCCAACTTCATTTGCAGAAATGCAGCCTCAAACTTGCAAGGAACATCCACGATGCTTCACGGTTGCCTGCAGACACTCATTGTTGTACAGCTGTCCAGCCTTTTGTTATAGCCAGATATAAAAATTTCCACTCATCAGTTCAGAACACCTGCTGCAATTTTTCCGTACCCCAGTTCCTATATTGTCATGCATAGTCGATTAAGCTTGTTTCCACATCAGGTATGGCTAAGGTTTTGGGCTGCAATTCTTCTATTAAGACCACTTTTGGCCACACTTCGATGAGTAGTAGATGGGTGTACCAGCATCCCACTGGTTTCCATCAGGTTTTGCTGAAATCACTACTGGCCGAAGGGAAGTAAGCATGGTGTGTCTTTTATCTGCTGCAATAAATTTCCTTGGCCGACCACTGCGTCTATGGGCTTCAACATTGCCTGTTTCTTCAAAATAGCTATTTTTTAGCCTCTGTTTCAGTTAATGACTTTATTTCAACCTACATATGAACTTAATGATTATCATCACCTGCTTCGTATCAATGGTTAATCATACACGTGACTCTGATCCTACAGAAAACCCTGTCTTTGTGCAAGAGTGCAAGTGTAAGAATTTATGCTGGTTTGAGGCCAAAGGGTAGTCACACCAAATTTATTTGATTTAGATTTCTCTCCTGTTTACTCAGTTTGCATTTTGTAAATTCATAAAAAAAAAAACAATTAAAATCTATATTTTTAAAAACATTTTACCTTACAGCAGTTATTTAAACTTTTGCACAGATTTATTAATTCTATCATTTATGTAAATGTGATATTCCTTTCTTATGCTAGTCACAAACCACATGTTTTTTTGTTCTGCTATAAAACCAGACATTGGAGATGCAGATCAAAAAGCAATTCCAGGACACTTGTAAGGTTCAAAATAAGCAGTACAAAGCTTTGAGGAATCATCAGCTAGAGGTCTCCCCTAAAGGCGACCACAAAACCCTGCTGAAGAATCTGAAGGAAGAGCAGACGCGCAAGCTTGCTGTGCTGGCTGAACAGTATGAGCAGAGTATTAATGATATGATGGCCTCACAAGCGGTAAGTGACTCTCAGATTTCTATGATGAAAGTTATGTTCACTTAACTATTCAATTAACAAATATAAAGCTGGCGTTTTGTAAAAATGGAAAGAATACAAAAGTTACATGGCTTCTACATTTGTATTTAGCAGATGCCCTTATCCAGAGTGACGTACATTTTTATCTCATTATACATCTAAGCAGTTGAGGGTTAAGGATCTTGCTCAAGGGCCCTACAGTGGTATTTGAACCTAGGATCTTCCAAACCATAGTCTAATGCCTTAACCACTGAGCTATCCCCAAACCTCCTTCTAGGGGTCACAGCTCTTTTCCAATTTCCAAAGATAGTTATTTTACTTTTTTTTTGTCATTGCATTGCAGTAATTGCATAAATTAAACTGTCAGCGGCCATGAAGAATAATCTGTAGTGTCAGTGAGGTGTTAGCTTAGTTTCCACAGTCATTGCTATCAGTCATGGAGTGGCTGCCCTGTAACACTGCGGTTTGCTTTGTTGTTTGTATGGCCTGTCCCTTAAAAGATCCCTCGTGTCTTTCATTTCATTGTGTGTTTGTGTGTGTGTGTGTGTGTGTGTGTGTGTATACTATATTGCCAAAAGTATTTACTCAACCATTAAAATCATTGAAGTCAGTCCAATCACTTTCATGGTTGAAATCAAGCACCTAGGTATGCAGACCGCTTCTATCATCATGTAGGATGATATATGAGTGCTTTGATATACAACCATACTTCCGGAATCACAAAAATATTTTTAAAAATATTTTTAAAATATTTAAAATATTTAAAAACCTAAAATCTATTTATATGAACTAATTCTTACCTAAATGATACTTTCCTGGAAATACACCCAATAAAATAGCTCTAAGTAAATTTCTTTTGACGGAATGTCATCATCATCATCAAACAGATGTTTGTATGTGGACAGGCAGCCAGCCAGCCAGATAGATAGATAGATAGATAGATATCAGCCATAACATTATGACCACCCACCTCATATAGAGTAAGTCCCTCATTTGCCACTAAAATGGTCTTGATCCATTAAGGCATGGACTTCACTAGACAAGTAGTACTCCAAGGTACAGTATGCTGCGGTATTTGGCACCAAGCTGTCAGTAGCAGTTCCTTTAATTTCTGTAAGTTGCATGGTGTTCCCTCCATGGATCAAACTTTTTTCCAGCACTTCCCATAGATGCCTGATTGGATTGATATCTGGAGAATTTGAAGGCCAAGGCAACACATTGAACACGTTGTGTTCATCAAACCATTCTTAACCCATTTTTTGCAGTGTGGCAGATTGGGAAAGCATCAGAGATAGTTGCAACCTTAAGAAGAATGTCAAGTAAAGTGATTCAAGAACTTGGGAGAGCTTTACAAAAAGTGGTGTCTGGCTGGAGTCAGTCATGTGCTACCACACACAGACGTCTTCAGGAAATGAGCTACAACTGTTGCATTCCTAGTACTAAGCCACTTCTGAACCACAAACAATGTCAGAAGCTTCTTACCTGGGCTAAGAAGAAAAATAACTGGACTGTGGCTCAGTGGTCCAAAGTCTGCTTCTCAGATGAATGTAAACGTTGCATTTCATTTCAAAATCAACATCCGAGAGTTTGGAGGAAGAATAGGGAGGCACAGAATCCAAGTAGCTTGAAGTCTTTAATCATAATTATCTGAAGGATGAAGTTTTCATAATTAGTGATGATTTTGATTTGCCATGCCATCTGCTAGTGTTGGTCCACTGTTTTTTAAGTCAATGCAGCCATCTATCAGGAGATTTTAGAGAACTTGTGCTTGTGTCTGCTGACAAGGTTTATGGAGATGCCAATTTTCTTTTGTAGCCAGACTTGCCACCTGTTCACAGTGCCAAAACTACCACTAACTTGTTTGCTGACCATGCTATTACTGTGGTTGATTGGCTACCCAGCTTGCCTGCTCTGAGCGGGAGAAGGATGAGAAACACCTGGCCAAAGAATATAGGCGAGTTGACCTGAGCTTCAGTAACACCTCAGCAGTGCCACAGGCTGATCACTTTTATGCCATGCTTCACTGATACAGTAATTCATGTTTAAAAAGCCCTGACCAAGTACTTAAATTTACTATTACTAAAAGTAGGGCAACACACTTGTGGCATTACAACAGCTCAACAGATCGATGTGTCAGCAATAGAGGAGTACTGTATATACATTTGGTTTACACATCAGCAACACCATTATAACCCTAAAACATTATATATTGGGGAGGTTTCCCTTCCCTTCCCTAAACACCTCTGACCCCTTGAGGCATGATTCCACCTTTGAAGGTGCACTATGGCCACAGAGACATTAGCAGCAGATACTTTACCTGCGGTGGGGCCTTCATTAATTAGACTTATTTGCCCAGCACACCCAATGGATGCTCGATCAACAACGTTGAACTTTTTCTATCCTAGCGAGCATCAACTTTTTCAGCAGTTTGTGCTACATTAATTTTTCTGTGGGATTGGACCAGACAGGCTAGTCTTTGCTCCCCACAGATGTAAATGAGCCTTAGGTGTCCATGATCCTATCACCAGTTTACCGAAATTGATAACCAATATTAATGTTATGCCTCATCAGTGTATATTAATAAACATGGATTAATTTTTTTGGTACCTTTCCATTAGGGAAAGAAAAATTCAGAATGGGTACTGAAATACCTTTTACTTGTGCTAACTGATAAAAGTAATAATCTATAATAAATAGTAATTCAATGAACACTGGTTAATGAAAATAAGACATTGCTTTTAAATTGTAATTCAACAGAATATAAGAAAAAAAATTAATAAATAACGAAACTGGCCAGGACAAAAATGATGGGACCCATAACCTTATATTCTGCTGCATAACATTTTGAAGCAATCGCTGCAATCAAGTGAGTTTTTTAGCTCTCAGTGAGACTTCTGCAACTATCAACAAGTAGATTGTCCTAGTCATTCTAGGCATTTCTCCAGCCTTCTCAGGTCTGTTTGAAACACACTGCATGATTAAGTTCTTTCCACAGATAGTTCGATAGAATTTAGATCAGGACTCATAAATGGCTGCTTCATAATAGACCAACGTTTTGTTCTTAGCCATTCTCGGGTGGTTTTAGCTGTGTGTTTTGAGTTATTATGCTGTTAGAGGACCCATGACCTACGACTGAGACCAAGCTTTTGGACACTTGGCAGTACGCTTCACTCCATAATCTTGAGATTTCGCTGTACCCTTTACAAATTTAAGATACACTGTGCCAGATACAGCAAAGCATCCCCAGAACATAACCTGGCCTCCTCCGTGTTTCGTGGTACTGTCGTTCTTTTCTTTGAAAGCTTCATTTTTGCATCTGTGAATGCATGGTTAATATTACTGTAACATCAACTATGCATTCATGGTAAATAAAATAGGCCAAAATTATAACAATATATATATAAAAGTCCAATGTGAGCTAGAAACATAGCAACACAGGTTAGCAAACAAACTGGCCTAGTTTATTTACCATGAATGTTTTCATTCTTCTAGAAGCATTTCTTGTTATTTTGGCAAATTCCAATCTGATTTTTTTATGAGTTGCTTTAAACAGTGGAGTCCTTGTGGGTTAACATTTTCTTAAACAGCGATGAACAGTGCGATTCGACACAGCTTCAGTAACTTGACCTTGATTCTCTTTGGAAGTTGTTATGGGAACTTTAGAACTTGTCCTTGGCACTTTGGTTACCATTCATAAATATTATAGTATTTAATATTGTTTTTCCTTCTGTAGCCATATCCAGGGAGGTTATAATAATATTTGCAACTATATTCACGGAATATTAAGCTGCTTGGAGATAGTCTTATAGTACTTACCTTTAAGTTGCTTGTTGAATGTTGTTTCTGATCTCCTCACACTGAACAACTCACCTTTGCTTTCTGTGGTCCAAGTTTACCAAACCGACAGGGTTACTGCTTTTTACCATTTCGTAAATTGGCTGACTAATTGATTGCAGACATCTGTGATGCTAATTATAGGACACACTTAACTATGTCTAACATGTCTACTATAGTAAAATTATTTATTAATCTTCTGTGGGGTACCACCTAATTCATTCCGGTTTCTTTTTAATTATTATTATTATTATTAGGAGGAGGTATTAAACCTCTAGTTTTTGAGACTAGTTTTGTAACAGATGGCAGCACAAGGCTGCATGCACAGTAACAGGGAGCACCTTCTTTCATAAGGCAGTGTACCAAAAGACTGTGTACATTGATAGCTGTGCAACTGGTGCTATTTTGGTGTGCGTTAGCACGTCTGTTATTTCATCATGGACAGCAAGTTAGAAAAAAATGTGAAGCATCATTAACAGTGACGAAACTTGTCTTCACAGTGGAAGAGCCTATTATCTCCATAAAAGGCCATAAAAGGCGAGGCAGAACCACAGCACAGCCAAGTGTATGCTCATTGCCTCTTTTGACATTTGCAGCATTGTGCATCAAGAGTACGTCCAGACAGACCTTTTTCAGAAGTTTTACGACATCTGAGGGAGGAAATACGGCGAAAACAGAGCTTGGAAACAGAGCTAATCTCAAAACTTTTTTGATACCACCTCGTATTATGTTAAATCAGAATTCAAAAGCAATGTCTAATTTTAATTAGTCAATGTTATTTTAATTATTATTTATTTGGAATACAACAAACAACAAAAATAACAAAAATTGTAACGATATATAAAAATCCAATGTGAGCTACAAATATAGCAACACAGGCTAGCAAACAGACTAGCCTATTTTACTGCATATTGAATAATATATTTATAAGTGATGACATTGCTGCATACTTTTGTCTTTTGCCTGTTTCTCCTTTTCTTTTCTCTTTTTTCTAAACTGGGCACCTAATAACTTTGAACTTTTATTATTATTATTATTATTATTATTAATAATAATAAATATTATATGATTCAGGTAGACTGGCTATATATTATTCGCAATGATTTCACACAAAAAAATCGTTAGCATATAATAGTGTGATTGATGTGACTAAGTGCATTGCTGCACAAAAGTTAGACCTTTTTTTTCTGCTCTCCGTCAGTCATTATTCCTGTAGGAAAACCTGAGGTTAGCCACTTCCTTCCCTATGCCGTACAACTGAGTGGGAGATCTTGCCATCAGTCCCCTGCCTCTTACAAACTAGAATCAGGGCATCAAGAAGGGTTAATTGACCCACACAGTGACATGAATAATGCGACTTGCAAATGATCTGACCATTTATTTTTCTCCCCTTGTGCTTAGTGCCACCGCCTGGCAAGACTCCTCCCTGGGACCCTGCCCATGTTGCCCATATCTAAATCCGCCACTGCCAGACATCCCAGCATCCAATATTTTCCTAACCAAGTAAAATGTATTTAAAACAAGTGTATTGTGAAAATTACCCCACTCTATCACTCTGCAATCCTATTTTGTGCAGCTACGTCTGGAAGCTGAGCATGAGGCCGAGTGTCAGGCCTTGAAGCGCCAGTTGCAGCAGGAGATGGAGCTCCTGGATGCCTACCAAAGCAAGACGACGGCACAGGCTGAGGCTCAGCATGAGAGAGACATGCAGAAGTTGGAGCAGAAAGCATCCTTGCGTAGGGCTCACCTGGAACAGAAAGTGAGTCTTGTTACTTTACACTAAAACACATACCCCAATTAGCCATGAAATTAAGGATAATATTGTTCACACATACACACATTCTAATCTATAGTATGGTGTGACTGTTTTAGTCTTAGGCCTACCACAGGTAAAATTTCAAAGTGTTTTTGTGAGAATATCAAATGCAAGCAGTGAAGAATGATTTAGTGTTTTTCATTTGTCTTTAAAACACCTGGAAAATGCAAATGTTAATCCACTACGTTTTAATTGTAGATTGAAGAGGAACTGGCTGCACTTCAAAAAGAACGGACTGAAAAAGTCAAAAATCTATTTGAGCGCCAAGAGAGAGAGCTAGAGACCTTTGATGTGGAAAGCTCCCGATTGGGTTTTGGAAGCTTGGCCTCATTTGACTTTCCCAAGGAAGATGACAGATGATCAAATCCAGGCTGGCAGGGCAATATGATGCTGATGTCTCTGGATATGCTGTGCCTGTAATGTCTCTTACTATTGGATTTACCAAGATCACCTTTACAGTGACCATGCTGGATCTGTCTTTTAAAACTTTATTTACTGGCTGGGGAAACTTCTGAAATTGGAAAGGAACCTTCAGCTGACACAAGTAACTTAACGGAGCTCAGAAAGCAAAAGAGTTAAGTCTAGAAGAACAGCCCTTTTCTCCATGCCGTCAACCCACTTTTGGTATTAAAATCAGTGATTCAGGATATTTTAGTACAAGTAAGCACTTTGATATGTTAAAGAATGAACCCAACCTGTAAAGTGAACATATTGTGTGAAAATGCCTTTGGTGTTATCAAAGGACATTGCGACTGTAGAATGTGTCCTTCGTCTTCACCGTGGCTATTAGCTGTTTTTGTCTTTGTTTATCACAGCGAATGTGAATACTGTTGTCAAAAGCTGTATTCAAAGGCAGGTTTTGAAACAGTGTGAGATTTTAAAATATAGTGACTATATTGAGAGCATTCAGTTACTTTCATATTGTGGTAGAACACACCTCTTTTTTTAAAAGTAAAAAAGGCACTATAATTTAATTGTTGTTCAGTATCCTAAATTAATTGGCATCAATTTTTTATTACAACAAATCAATGCAGTCAGATTCCTTCCTGGTATTATTGCATGCACTTTAAAAGACAAATTCAGGTTGTGAAGTGGAGCATGGATCTGTCAGAGATTTTAGCTGTCTGTAAATAAAAGTGGTCCATAGCAGTTTGTTTCATGGCTATTGATACTGAACATAAGCTTTATCTTTGATATGAAAGATTGCCAAATTGCCAAATGCCTTTAAGTTATGATATGAATGTTTTAATTTCCTTTCTTTTGCCCAGGTGACATCATAGTTTGTTAAATTGTGATTCATTCAGTGTGGCGTTATCAATGCTCTTGTACAGGCAAAAAATGGTGCAATTTGTGTTGTAAAAATTTTATATAAATATTTGTATATGATAATCTAAATAGGGGTTTACACATGTATTGGTCAGTCTTTGCCAAAATAAATATGGGAAAATTCAGTGATACAATGGAAGGCAAACTATTTTTGTAAGTAAAACAGGGAGAATTACCAGTTTCACTTGTAATGTGACAACAAAATCTGCTAGGGTTCTTTTTGGCAATTCATTGTTAGTTGGTGTTGAGAAACAACCATAAAATGTTAATCGGTTTTTAGCATTAAAGTCTTATTGACTAATGCTTACAGAGTAAAAATACTTTAAAAAGCATTACATGTTGCCAGGGCAATTAATATCTTTTTTAGCCTTAAACATTAAGACAAAACAAAACTAAAACATTATTTGTGGCACACTATGCATACCTGGCACATAACATTGTGGAATTCAAGCTAAGGGATGCCATTCAGTTTCATATTTTGTGACTGTCATTACAGGCCTGTTTTCAAACAAAGCCATTGTTGAAACTGCCATTGCACAAGTAAAATTACATTTTAATGAATAAACTGAATGAAGTTTTTGTTGGCTATTGATATGTGATGAAAACTTTGCTTTGTAATTTCAAGCTATATAGAGATTACTAAGAAGTCATGAAAGGGCAATACATTAGTATTTATCCATTCAGCACTTACAGTGTTCATAACAGTATATTACTGGTAATGCACATGAATAGAGTTATGGTGCATACAAAAGAATACTAGAGATAAAGAAATAACCAAAAGAATGTGTTTTTAAGTACAAATTCTGATATAGTAATATAAATGTAACATCTAATGGTGCATAGTTTACTGCTCATTAAAGTTTTAGAAATATCAATATGAGCTTACATGCTCTGTTTGTAGCTGCCCTAACATTACTGACTTCTCTGGTGTGAATAATGTTTTTTTTTTAACACCAGTTAATGACAACTGATGGAAAATATGTTATTCACAAAAATACACTCAATTAATTTGATCTTAATTGAGTAATGCCTGCAAGGCTATTTTGGTATGTGCACAACAATAACAAAGCTTACAAAAATAAAATCTGTTAACTTTATGTAACCGACTGGGATGAGTATTCATTTATTAAATCTGTTCTGTCTATTATAAACTTTACATTAAAATATAAAATGCTATCACAAGATCAGAACCCAAAACATGTTATGTTGTTACCAAATTAACACACAAATGAGACAAACGGCCAATTAAACTACCCAAATGTGTATAACTTAGCAGTTGGGTTTTCCTCAAAAACAATCCCAAAACAACGTTAAATTAATTGCTTTTATTATTTCATATGAGCATAGGTTGCATAGTTTATGCCAACAAGTATAACAAAATAAAGATTATTAGTATAATACTGCATACATTTTACATACAACAAACCTGCAAGACTTTGAAGCACAAGCTTAAATTTAAAAATATACATTGATTAATTCAGTGGTGCAGAAAGTCCCAAAATGTGACTTATTTTGGTATGCCTAAGCTTTCTCAACACTATTTTTTTTTTACCTATTTATTTATTTATTTATTTATTTATTTTGATCGATTGATTGATTGATTGATTGATTGATTGATTGATTGATTGATTGATTGACTTCAACTGGTAGCATCTCTGTGCCAACATTAAAAGTGTTTGTTTAAAAAGAACTCATTAGATTGACCAACACTTTAAAATTGGAATGACCTCTGAGCTCAGTGCAGATCTGAAAGAGATACTGTAAAAAGGTCAGGTCAGGCACGTCTCTTGGAGCCATTTCTGAGCAATTGTTGACTTCTAGATCAGTTCAAACAATTTTGTGTAAGCCTAAGTTATTAGGAGGTGCAGCCACTTTACCAAGGTCTTAAAAATGACCCAAACTGTTACCATCTGCTGAGAGGACATTGGTTTGGATGGTCAGGAACAAGAACAACCTAGGAACCACCAAGACACAGGCCTTCCATGAACTGGCAGCTGATGGAACACATGGGTCACTGTCTACATTAAAGGAACTTTTTAGTTTTCCATCTTATCTAAAAAGGAAAACTATTATCAGACTGTTTTTGGACTTGGGTGCTTGGGGCCCACTGGGCCTGTTGGGTCCTGTATCTATACCAAGTAGGACACAATACCAACATCAACAAGGCTATCTACGCTGCCAGGAGGAGGGATGGACAATGTGAAAACATAACACAAAGTAATAACAAAGTAATGGTAGAAGCACGAAAACAACAATGAACTGCTGTGCAGCGAGAGACAAAGAAAGACAATGTCAAGCATTATGGATAGAAACTAAAGCATAGAACCTGAATCACACTGTAAGAAATCATAAATATAGAGAATCATGTGCATTCTCAAAGTCTAAAGTTCTACTTCTAATTATAATAGCCTTTACAAAAAGAATGTATACAAAAATACAAAGGAATACAAAAAGAAGTTGACAAAAGAGTAGAGGTTTTATATTATAAAGTATATTGTAATTAAATAATTCTTTTCATGTTTATTATAACAATGAGGTTAAATAAGACCAGCTGGTGATTGCTGTTTTTTGTTGTACAGTTAGTTTAGAGCTACTATTATAATGGCATGTTCTGGCATTATAATAATTTATCTTATTAGTTTGCCAGTGTGGGCAATATTAAGCTAGATTGGCTTACATTTCATACCTCATGTGCAGCAAAAAACTACCAAAAGCTGTCAATTGGAGTTTCTCAACACCAAACTACTTCTTTATGGGCTTTGAATTATGTACAGCCACCTTGGGACAGGAAAGGGCCTTCCACAAATTTTTGACATAAAATATGTCGTTGTATATTGTAGCATTTACATTACATTTTGATGAAACTTGGGGGCTGACTAATAGGGCTGATTCATATTTTTCAACAAACCCGATACTTTTTCTGGCCCGATGACTTTTCCAGTGGCAGGTTGGCTAATACTAATTTTGTACTAATTAGTATTTACATGGGTTTAAATGTAATTGGTTGATTCTGAACACTGCCACATTCCCGAATATAAAAAAGGTGTGCACACTTTTACAAGCTGGATATTGAAAGTTTTCTTTTTTAACATTTCTAAACGTTTTACTGGCATTTGAATTGTGTAAGCTACAATTTCACAATAAAAGTGAAAAAGGTTCTGACATGGTTTAACTTTTCTTTTCTTTTCTTTTTTACATAACAAAACCTTATATTTTGTTATGGGTGTGTTTTCTATCTGCTGAATTAGAGTGTAAGCTAGGAATATATGGAATTGCTGCAGCTAGGTATCTGCTGCTTTAGGTCCCTGCACAATCTCCAATTAGCAACGCTTCCTGCCTGACAATGTTGTAACTTACTAGCTGACTGACAGTGTCTAATCCATTGTGTTAATCTAAATAATGTAAGTAGCTAATGTATGGTACCAGCTTGAAAAAACTGGTAAACATTAATCAAATGTACAATCAACACAATGCATCTTGAAGGAAAATTACTATTCTATTATCTAGACACACACAACCCACTCATACTGACTTCCAGCGAGAGTTATTTGCCTTGGTCTATGTCGTTGTAGATACCAGATGTGCTCGGGTGGTCAGGTCTGCTCTGGGCCTTGATTTAACACATTGTGGTTGACTGCAATATACAACAATTCCTATTTAAATTGAGTAACCACACTTGACCATCAATTGTAAAAATCTTGAGAGCAGAAAGGCCATGATTCGGAATGCATAGGGAAGTGGGACATTTCCCTAATTTAAATAATTAAAAGTAAGTCACAGTATAAATTCCTGTTGCAACTCTTGTTGGCTGGCATGACAATACTATGGTGTGAAGTTGTCAGACCTGTGACAACTAATCTGTGTACTATGCATGTTACCAGAGGATTACCATAGGGGGCACACCAGAGAATTTAATCAGACAATTTTTCATGATGTAAAAATATATGGTGACAGTTAGTTTGTTGGACATTTGAGATAGCATTATTTCTCACCACAGTAAAGACACATCGTACAGGTGAATGTAACTGCAGACCTGGTTAAACAACTTCTGCTTTCACAACTTTCACATTATTTTCTGACAATGTGCACACTGTGCAACTATGCACCAAATAAACACATTTTATGCAAGGCAGACATCACTGCACATATGCATAGTTAAAAAGAAGTATATTTCCCACCTTCAGCCTCAGAGTAAGAGTGTCTCTAGTTTCTGTGGAATTACTAGGTGGCGCAGGACCCCGAGCAGATCTGACCACCAAAGCAAATCTGGTTCCTACTGACTTTGTTCAGTTGGTCTGGCTTGCTAGTTATAATATCAGTAGAACATGCTAACTTAGACATAAAAATGGGGAAAACACTAGAAAATGTGCAAAACAAAATACACTGCACAGAACTGACCACTGATTGTCTGTTAAAACAGTTAACTGTAACACAAAACAAGGCTTTTCTTCAGAACATTTTCTCCACACACTTTTGTTTATCATTTAAAAATGGTTGGAGGCAATAAATTCGATTTCTAAAAATGAACATTAAAGTATTCTCAGTAAATTAAAAAGAACGTTTGTTTTGCGTCCCCGAAGTCAGCCACTAGAGGGCCTCAGAGATATTTGGCTTTACTTTTAAAGCCTTGTTACTATGGCAACTCATAGGTATACAGTATATAGTCACCGGTCTTCACTAGAATGTATGAGTACCACATGCAGCTTCCTTCATAAATATTTAGCAGCTTTGTTTTAGAAATTCACTTGCCTGCTGTATTCTAACTGCTGGATTCATATTTCGTCTCACCTCCCCACAATACATCATGTACAAAGCAGAATTAAATAAACTGCAAAAGAGGATGGAGCAGCTACATGCTTATTCATTGTGTTGCTTTTGTGTTTTATAAGTTGTGCTTTACTACAAAACTAGTGGTGTGCTGGCCTTTGAGACACTAACACTAAAATATTTGAAATAAAAATGATTTCTAGTTGAAGTTGGTTGGTTGGTTGGTTGGTTGGTTGGTTGGTTGGTTGGTTAGTAGGTTTTTCCTGAAAATGTCTTGCTTTTCATTTGCTTTTTCAAAACTGTAGTTTGGAGTTCCTGATGGAAATGGGAAAAACACACATTGTATTGGTTAGCTGGAGCTGGTGGCTTGTTGAGACATCATTATGATTGTGCCAAAGTCAAAGATAGTACATATGTGTGTTGATCTTACAAAACCCAATAATGCAGTGTTCCATAAGAAACATACACTGCTGTCAGTGGGGGGAACACTGGGGAGACTGACTTTACTCTTTTTAGGAAACTAGACCTAATATGGGTTTTGTCAAATACCACTGATGAAAGATTTAGCTAAACTCACAATAATTATAACTACTCTTTGCCTCTGCTCCTGAATAAAGAGAAGAGGATAGTACCCAAGGTGTCAGAGGGTCTCAAGGGGGTTGTCCACCATGCTGACAAGATCTTGGTCTGGGGCAATAGCCCTGGCATGAAAAAAACAGAGACAATGAGGGAAAAGTAAGAGTATATGAAGGTGAATAACCTGAGGAACTTTCTTTGAATAGTCGACCAGCCGCAAAAGTTCACCCTGCGACTTATCAGGAAAGGCAAGCCTGTGAGATTTCCTGTCCAAAAAAAAACCTGCTAGCTGTGGGAAAAGAGCAGGTGAAAGATTTTCATGGGCTGAAAGAGGTGTTGTTTTCCCTTCTGGTGTTAGACATGTATCATTCAAATAGAGACTGCAAACTGTCAGTAAATGTGTTGTCATGCAGCTTAAAAGTGGCGCTGTTGCAGAAATGGCAGGCAGAGTGGAAGCTGGTAGAATATATTTATAGTTGAAAATCAATCACAAGCCTCTATTGATCTTAAGCAAGGATCTGAAGAACAACAGTGTGTGTACACTTGATGTAGCTATGTAGAGAAGGCAGGGCAGGACCAGTGATCTAGTCCTTAATCTGTAGCATACCTTCCTCCTGATTAAAGATGTGCTCTTGCTGAAAGGAACCAAATAAAGTCATCCACTTTATCCACTTTATTTTTATTAATTTACCTAAACGAGGATGGATTCCCTGTTAAGTCTGGTTCCTCTAAAGGTATCTTGCTATTGCCATCTCAGGGAGTTTTTTCTTGCTGCAGTCGTATGCAGTAGTATGCAGTCTTGCTCATCAGGGACAATCTGATCATTGTGATTTATACAAATTTCATACACTTTCAGTCTGCACTTAATATACATTCACCTTATATGTGACTATGATTTTCCTTAACTGTAACTCTCCTTCTCTTCTGCTCCCCCCACTCTTCTGTCTCTCTCTCTCTCTCTCTCTCTCTCTCTCTCTCTCTCTCACTCACTCCCTGTCTCTCTCTGTTGAGCTCCTGAGCTGCCAGTGATCCAGACCCTCTCTGCCCTCTGGACCTGTCTGACTCGTCTTGCTGCCCCACTTCTGGTTGGAGATCTCGTCACATGGAGGCCCAGTGTTGTCTGCTTGGGATGTGTGTGGTGAGTGGGGACAGGTCCACTTTACCATCTAGACAGTCCTGGCCTCGGCTTATGCAGACAGCTGTTCTCTGAAGACTTGTGTCTGCAGTCGCTCAATAGTTCAGGATTGGAATTTACTACAGTTTTGTACCTGAGCCTTAAATAACAAACTGGACTCCAAATTAACTTAAGACATCATCTGTTATATTGAACTTCCAGCCACCAGTTTGACTGCCAAACAATCCCTGCTATCTGTTATCACCTAAATGAGGATGGGTTTCCTGTTGGACTGGTTCTTCTCAAGGTTTCTACCTATTGCCATCTCAGGTGTTTCCTTGCCACCATCGCCCTCGACTTGTTCATTAGTGACTATCTAATCATTTTGATTCATACACATTTTTCACATTTCGTACAAATTTCCATAATTTTCTTTTGATTGTGTAAAGCTGCTTTGCGACAATAACAATCATTAAAAGCATTATATGAATAAAATGGAGTTGAATTGCATCGAATACACATTTCCCTAATTTTCTTTTGATTCTGTAAAGCTACTTTGTGACAATCATAAAAATAAAAATTGAATTGAACTGAATTAAATAGTAATTCATGAATAGGCTCATGCCTGGTTCCATGCAAATGAAATTTTGGAAATTACCTTGTGCATAACACCTAGCATAATTGTGCACCTAGCATAGCATAAGTTTTTATCTACAGGTGCAATATGATGACAGCAATTCCACTTTCATCCTCAGTCTTTTTGTGGATGTTATATCATTTTTATAACAATTGTGTTTTTAAACAAAATTGCCCGTCCATGGGTCGAAAAGTAGGCAAAAACCAAGCATTATTTTCTGCTTGTCTGTTGTTTATGGTTGTTAATCTTTTGATAATCTGCAGACAGTTACAATTAAAATACAAGTAAAACAGACTGCAGACAATTATCTTTTATGGCCTTCAGCTTAAAAAGATGGTGTATTGCTTAGACATTGTCGTCTGCTTGCTGAATTTAGTACAAATACTTTGTTACTGTACGTTAGTATTTTTTTGTGTACCTTCCTTACTTGAGTATTTACTGTATGTGATACTTTTTACTTCTACTTTCTATATTTTTTATTAAAAACCTGTACGTTTACTCCAAAATGGTTGACAGTTACCTGGGCAACAGATCCCGCCCACTTAGTCTCTGCGCTATGGATTCTTCTAGCTTCCTTTTCAAGCATATCAAATGGGCAGAGTTGTGAATTCTTAGATGTTTGGTTTATGCTTCATGCAAATAACATAATTTCTGTAAAAAGCTTATAAAGTCTTGGCATGTGTTTCTGTATACTTGCAGTGTTTTGTTTAATTGCAAAGAGTACTTGCATTATACAGTACTTGCATTATTCATTATACTGTATAATAGCAATGGCTGTAGCTATTTCAACTACCAAAGTAATTAAAAATGATAACAATCTGCAAACTATTTGTTTAATTAATGTCAAATCTTGTCCAGGGCCTCCTTTCGATTAGCTTTAGTAATGTAATATTCTCTTAGTTATGATTTTTTTATCTGCCTTTGTGAAAAACACAAAGCATATTTCTGTTTTCATCATGACATATTGCCAACTACTACATTACTGTCTATTAAAAGCTGAAACCTTGATTTAAAAAAAAATAATTCACACTTTATTTTTAGCTACTGAAAAGTCATGATGTCTATACAGAACTTCAGGCAGTCCATCACTCACTCTTTTCTTTCAGAGCAAGTAGTTCTTATCTGGAATAAATGAGAAGACTACAGCTAGAGTGCATAAACATGGATACCATGTCCACAGGATGGACCATAAAAAAATCTTAAAAAGCAAAATAGTAAAAACAATGCAGAAGAAATAAGTAAAAAGGCAGAATGATAGACCATACAGACAGAGCTACTGGACGGGCTGCTACTCGCTTCCCCCCCAATAAACTTGCTGACCAGCAAAAAAAATGTGTGTATATTTAAATGTAAAATGTAATGTAAACTTTATGTAAAATGTAAACTTCTGTTTTCAACTGTGTGTATACCTCCGCTGACACCGCTCCTGCTGACAATCGACTCAAACGGCCGTTGTTTTCACAGCATGTAGCATAGTTCACAAAGAACTGCATACTTTGCTGCTAAACCAAAGCTTTTCATTAAAACTGTTCACACCTGCCACCCGTGTGTTATGTCCGTGTGCCAGACCCTTTACAATATATATATTATAGCAGCCTCCACCAACCCGTCCACTGATTGTGGAAAGCACGCATCATGACAATGTCTAGGATCCATGTCAACATAAATCAAGTCTTACTCGTACAA
>JAOVVA010000031.1:9998433-10020749 GCA_028565275.1 Leiocassis micropogon
CAGATCTTTGAGTTCAGCTCATGAAAAATGGGAGCAAAAATAAAAGTGTTGCGTTTATATTTTTGTTCAGTGTAAATAAATCAGGTGACACTATTTTCTTAATTGGATCTGCTTTATTTACATTTATGGCATTTGGCAGACACCCTTATCCAGAGTGACTTACATTTTATCTCATTGTACTGTACATCTGAGCAGTTGATGGTCACAGTGGCAACTGTGTTCACAAGTGTGAACCTGGGATGTTTCAAGCACTAGTCCAATGCCTTAACCAGTGAGCTACCCCTGTCCACCTTTATCTTTGATTATGATACACATTCACCATGCCACTGTTTCAAGAACCTTATACACTATCACAACATTTATTCCCATCCAGAGTTTCATCATTTTTGGCCGACATCTTGTATGGGTAATGGGAGAGCATATCCACTCTGTAGTAGATCCAAGTCTTCTGTAGTAGATTCAACATTTTTAAATTAAATAAAATTTGTGAAAATGATTCCCCCATGGTCCCTGAACCGCTCTTTTACAGAATGAGCCTAATGACTCTTGGCATTTTTATTCTGGAATTTGAGCCATGCCACCAGGGAAGAAAGAGTCACCTGCAATAATCAGCTGACTTTAATTCAGTTCAATTTTATTTTATTGAATTGAAAACTTGAGAGGAACACAAAATGGATACTTGGGTACGGAATTGTTTGTGGCAAAATTCATTCCTTTAACTCTTCAAGCAATTGCAGTCATAAGCCATAATAGTGAAACTGCTTGTATCAGTGCAATCAAAGTCATCTTCGTGGTTATTCAGTGGACCCTCCTCACTTATCACATAAATATATAAGAAGACCACATGGTGCTGTTCTCAGCAGCAGTTCTCTATGTGATTGGAACTCCAACCGGAAGTGGGCCACCAGAAACGTGATTCTTGAATTTGTCACTCACCATCTCATCAGGATGTTTTTGTAACTAGCCAGCACATAGCACAGCTTCTCACTAGTTTGCTTATTAATACATTTTTGGACACAAAGGAGCTCAGGACATTTTTCACATTTATATTTATAATAAAAAATCCACAAATGCTAAATTTTACTTCATGTTTTTAATTGTTTAAGGTTGTAACTTTTTAAATTGTATTCTCACAGACAAAACTTCACCACATCTACATTTATACATTTTGTTTTCTACACCACATTTCTACACCACGTTTAAAAAATTCCATTGATTGGTCACTTCAAATGTCTGCTGTACAAGTCACTGTGTATAAGCTGTTATTATAGAAACATTAACATATTAGAACAATTACATTAATAATAATGAGACGGTAACTACTGTCCTAACCATGCTGCAATACAAAAAAATACCAAAAAAAGTGCATCTTCCGATCAGTCGGACTTAAGTCTTCATATTCTAGCCCAGCTAAATGCTCGAATAAGGTAGTTCCAGCTGTGACATGAACAACAGGTTTATGTTTATGTTTCCATTCTAGTACAGTATTGTTTCTAGAGTAAAGCATAATAATATTGTATGACAAACAAATTTGAAACACACACACACACACACACACACACAGGTCAATTCAACCTACTTTTTTGTTGCACATATGTCAGCAGTGTGGTCTGTCTGATCTGTTGTATTGTCTGAAGGCAATGGCCAGGTTGGTTTTGAGGAGTTTGTAACTCTGCTGGGCCCTAAGCTGACTGCGGCTGGCATACCTGACAAGTTTCATGGAACAGACTTTGACTCCATTTTCTGGAAGGTATGGACTGCTACATCCTCTGAGCTGTTATATTGTGTTGTAATTTACACGATGTATTTATTCTGCCTTGTTGTTGGGTTCAATATCACTATAAAGTGCCTCTGAGCCTTCTAAATATGTGACATAGTGATTATATTAATGGGAAATGGCTGCTGATAATAATAGTAATAATAATAATCCAAAGTGTGGCAAAAAAACTTGCACATGTCCACCACTGATGACAGGGTTAGACCATGACAGGGTTGACATTTTTTTTCCTAAAATTTGAACTTCATGAGCACATGCTGGACCTTAAGTTAGCTTGCTTGGTTGTTTATAAGCACCACCATTTCAGGACGAAAGAGACAAACTGGTTTTAAAACTCCACAGGAAGAATAAACACATTGATCTGTCCATTCATCTTCAGAGGTTCAGTTCTCAAAGTGTACTTGCCTTGTATCACATATTCATCTGTGTTTTGTGAGGATTTGGGCAAAAATCAGTCGTTTCTGTGTCTTTTGCATACTCTCTGTACTGTATACAGAATGAGCTATCTCATTGATTAGCTCTGTTGATTGATGCGTATAGCTACTCACACCTCGAGGGAAGAAGCGCTAAATTAGAAAAAGAAAAAAAACATTGAATGCTGTGACGTAATATAGCACTTAACTGGTCATAACTTCACTTCTACTCAAGACTTTGATTTCATTTATTGTGCAAATTTAACATATTCAGGCAAATACAGGAGGATTGGCAAAGTTTTATTAAATTCTGTCAAGGACATTTTAAACGGATGCTGTGACAAAATCCGTTGAACAGACATACAGACAGACAGGCAGGCAGACAGAATTTTTTCTTAGACTGCTTTCTGGTCCTCCAATGTATGAAACGTAAAGATATAATTGTAAGACTGAGTTCTGACTAATGTACAGATTAAAACCTTTCTTATTTATGTAGATTAATGAACAGTTTTTATATTTATTAATATTTCACTTTGACATCATTAATATGTCACTACAACATCAAACCACAAACAAAATATGATAAAAAAAAATTAAGAAAATAAAATTGGTCCAATCTACTCTAGTTAATCTACTTACAGCAGTTGTTTCAATCGCACAAGACAAAATGGTGGTGGTGATGTCACTGATTACATTGGCCAGTTTCTCAAAAGGGCCGGGCCATCTGAAATGGACAGGCGGATGGACAACCATTTTGGAGATATGTACTAAATGTTTATTATTATAAAAAAAGAAGATTGAAATCAAAATGTTTGTTAAAAGTAATAAGAACATATGTAAGGTATGTTATTGTTAGCAGAGCAGCATGTGGAACAAATCAAACACACCCAATCAAAGATAAAATAAGGGAAACACAGTTTAAAAGACTTCTACTAATATCTAAAAACTTTTTTATCATTTTTAATTAAACCTCATATTCTGTTGAGGACACCATTGGCACTTTATAGTGATATTAACCCTGTTATTAACTAAGATATCTTACAGAATGTGCAGGTCATTTTACATTGCATTGAAAAAAGGAGTCATTTATCAATTAGTTTAAATTGAGGGGAGAATATCCATTCAAGTAAAATATGGGGGGGAAAATTAAATAAGTCTCAATATTGGTATGTTTATGTTAAACTCATTAAAGAGAATTCCTTAATTGACTTTTCTTTTGTAGTAAAATAGACAATAGATATATAAAAGCCACATGAGGCCAAAATTAGATTTTTTTGAGTGTATGCACATTCTGCTAATTTTATTACCACTATAATAATGATAAGCTAAGCTGGAAATATGTTACTACCTGTTCTAACACTTTTGTTTAAACATTTAAGACACGCAACCAATTAAGTGCCTCCCTATTTACCTGTAAGATGTTGATCATTATTTTCTTTTACATTTATTTCATCAGTGTGATATGCAGAAGCTGACAGTGGATGAGCTAAAGAGACTGCTGTACGAGACATTCTGTGACCATTTGACAATGAAAGACATTGAGAACATCATTATGACTGAGGAGAGCCATATGAACAGCCCTGAGTGTCAAGTGAACATTGACAGTAAGACTGCACACACCAGCAATTCCATCATGACAATAATTACTTAAAAAATTACTTAAATGAATAAAAAAAACTAATAATATATACCATTTCACATAAATTAACATTTATGTGTGGTCACATGCAGGTCAAATTGAGCTGTATAGAGTATGTGCTTAATAGAAGGTGACAGGGCTCCAGACTAACTGTTTTGACTGAACATTTACTGAACTTGCAACAAGACAATGATCCGAAGCACACTAGGAAATCTATAACGGAGTCAAAGTCCAGACACCAACTGAAATGCTGTGGCAGGCCCTCAAGAGAGCTACAGTATGCATAAGTGAATTCCCAAAAACCTCTGATCTGAGACTGATGAAGTCAAACGATACCGGAAACGATACATTCATAACATACTTCATTTTATTGTTGCTAAAGGTGTATCTATGTGGTATTGAATCATGGGTACTTAGTATTCCCCACATGATTTTTTTCTTTTTGGCTTCATTTTTGTTAAATAAATATTGTTATGATAAAAGTTATATGTTTTTGTTTGTCTGAGGTAACATTTAAACATGACATGGATGCCTTCAGCATTGTTTTACAAAGTAGAAAGAAATAAAGGTTCAGGAAAGACCAGGGAGTTAGAGCCATGATCTGAAAAATTTTAATATCGTGATATATATATTTTTAAATCAAAAAGTGCAACTGTCATATGTTCTTGAGTTAATGCATATAAAGTTAAATATTTTAAGCTTTCATTCAATATTTAATTTTAATTTTCAATTTTCTTGACTTCTATTAATATCAAAAATCTAGTAAATCAAAATATTTAAAAATTCTAGTGGAACCTTGGATTGTGAACATAATTTGTTATGTAAGCATGCTTGTATATTAAAACACTCAAATATCAAAGCGAATTTCCACATAAGAAATAATGGAAACACCAATGATTTGTTACACAACTCAGCAATATTCATATAAAACATATTAATACAAAATATAAAGTAAAAATAAAACAAATAAACCTGTACTTTATCTTTGAAAAGAATCACCACATGGCAGTATTTCCGCTAGTGTGTGTGTGTGTGTGTGTAAAGCTGAAGTAAGACGAGAGGCGAGAAGGGGCTGGGGGGGGGTACTTTGTACGACGTCTATCACACAAAAACACACACAGACACTCTAATGGAAACACTGCTCTGCCAAGAAACCTTTTTAACAAGGAACCTCTCTAATGACACTCGCGCTCACACACACTAACGGTTCTAAAATCACTGCTTTCTGAAAGAGAGACTCTGGAAGCTGGATCTTTAACAAGGAACCTCGCTAATGACATTTGCTTTTGCTTTACGCGTGCACACACGTGGTCACAATGTTATTATAAACAGTACATGCACATGGATGTTGACTATACAATTGGCACACTGAGACTGAGCGTGGGAGATGGTTACTTATAATCCCATAGCGCGTGAGAGAGAAGAACCATTGGCTTAGTTGTGATCACGTGATGCTCAGCAGACAAACCACATGTATACTACTCGTATATCAAGACCGTGGTCATTTATTTAATCAAAATGAATTAAATAATTTTGCTTGTCTTGCTTAATGCTCGCAGACCAAATTACTTGTAATCCAAGGTTCCACTGTATATTCTATATATGTTCCACACACATATACTGTATATTTAATTCAATTCAATCTTATTTGTATAGTGCTTTTAACAATTGTTATTGTTGCAAAGCAGCTTTACACAATATATATATACACACAGCCATAACAGTTTAGAACTGATCAGCCATAACATAAAACAGAAAAAGCTATAAAACACCATGGAAATTTGCTTTGGCATTCATGTTAGGAGTATGTATCTCTAGGAGAATGTCTCTATGGCACCCTTGCCCATGGGTGCTTAATCGGATTGAGATTTGGGGATTTTTGGGCTCTTTGCCCGATGGTCGCCATGCACAGTGGGCTGTAGTGCACTAGGTGTTTTGGTGATTTTCTTTTGCAGCCATCATTGGCTTTTCTGTGGGACCAGACTCCGGACAGTGTTTGTGCAGTGGCTCTAATCAATTTTTCTGCTCAATTGTCCAAGCTTCAAAATGTCTTGTTTTCCTCCCAAAGCCAGCTCTCCCATTTTCAGCTCACTCATTTTCATGTTTTTCATGTTGGGTTTTCATTGACCGAAACCCCCCCCCCAAAAACTACAAATTAACTACAAATGCAATATCCACAGGTGTAACCAAAAATCCCAACTAAGAGACATAATTAATCAAAGCTAATAATTGTTTAAACTTCTAACAGGAAACAACTGCATAGCAGACATATGTCTCAATGTATATCAATTATAAATAAAATTATGGTCAAAAGTTAACATACGATCATCATGACAACATGACATGTTATAGCAATATTCGGTTTCTAATACTTTTTTGAGCTGGTCTTTGGCAGAATGAACATACAACATTTTTAATGAAAGAGAAGTTCACCGCTTTTCTTGGCAGAACTGTATTTTATTAGATATGTTAGTTTCCTGAAAGGATGCAACGTTTTGGGCACAATTCACAAATACAGCACAACCAGCTTTGATGTGTGTTTGGGATCACTGTCCTCAAGTTTTAGCAGATATACTACTACCAAACCCAAACAGAATGCTATCACTGTGCTACCACTACCATGCTTAACAGCTGTTACAGTGTTCATGGGCTTCACTGCCTCACCTTTACTCCTCTGAACATACCTCTGGTCAAATCTTTCCTCGATAAGGCTTTTTGATCGAGTTTAAGGGTGTGGATTGTGATTCTGAGTCAGTGTGGGGTGATTAGCTGAGCTCCTTAACCTTTACTCTATCTACAGCAAGCAGTGGTGAAAAAAGATCAGGAAGATATTTTCTTTTATAAGATTCTTTACCACTGTTGCAGTTTCGCTCACTAAATTTCAACGCAGAGAGAATAGGAAGAGCTTCTTCCCACATGTCATTCAGACCCTCAACACATACAGTACAACACCTGCGACTAAATTGATTGGATTTGCTTACACACACACACACACACACACACACACACACACGTTTCTATCTTCAGGCCATAGTTAACTTATAGTAGTATGTGCTTGTATGTGACAAATAAAATTGAATTTGACTTGAATGTGGTACAATCATCATTTGTTTTGCTCCATAAAAAAAGACCAGCTCATTGAAGCCACCAAAAACCCAATATTGTCATGACATGCATGTTTATGATGAGCAGGTACTGTATATGCATTGCTAAATCTTCCTCAACCACCGTTTTTTGGCTGGGCTGCCTATTGGGAGAAAAAATAACAAAAAACAATAACAGTTTAATTTTTAGGGTAACTGCTGAGTCTTTTGAAGTTGTGAAAATGACTAATGATAAACGGTATAACTTGTGTTATTACTTGTAAAATAAATCTCCACAAAACTCCCAAACAATTCAAATATGAGTGTATAAGTTTTAATTTATTATTCATTCATGTTAAACATAACATTTTTAAATTGAATAGTGTTGAAATAAATAACATTTATTATTTATTATTATAGTTATTATTAGTATTTTTCACATGCTCATCGGTGACACCTAAAGTTGGGGGGTTGCCCATGCTCAGGTTAGAACAGGGGCCTCTTAAAAAGTCTCTGCACTTCCTTGATGATAAATCTATGTAAAGTTTTTGCCACAACTAGAGGGTGTGCCTAAAGTCCCCACACATTTGGCAAAATATCACTTGTTAGAAAAATATCTTCTACATGATTACCATTTGCGTGTAAACACACACAGAGTTGTCTTGCCCACAAATAATGAGCTGGTGTTAGCATTTGGAGTTTGCATGTTATTGCATTTGTATATTTGTTGTTTTTCTTTCCCTTTCTTCACATATGCATTCAATGAAAAAATGAAAAGGGTTTAAATATCTGATTTCGCTTTGTCTCTCCTAGCAAGCCCCATGCAACAAGTGAAGCACACATGTGTGCGAAAAAGCTTGATTTGTGCCTTTGCCATTGCATTCGTCATCAGCGTCATGCTTATCGCCGCCAATCAGATGCTTCGTCGAGGGATGAAGTGAGTCATCTTCCCTATCTCTGTGTATTTGCTCACGCAATTCTAGAATATTCATTTCTATGTTCTGCTTCCTGTTTATTTTTTTCGGCAGTAAATATTCTGATCCTGATGTGAATCAGAAGATAACTGTAGGCCTTATGTAGCATTAGACCCTTATTAAAAAAATTATTATTTAAAAAAAAAAAATCAAATATCAATGCATAATATTATAGTATATTTCATTATGGTACAGAGGCAAGACCTATAAATTGCTTAAACATGTTTAAAGTAACTTATAGCAAACAAAGAGAAGCAGTTTGGGTGGATTTACATGAATTTGCAGAATCTCCTAGGCCTTTTCCAAAAACTCTGGTCATCATCCAAATCTGATGTCCGAGGTTAGCAAGGGTACATCCAAGTTAAAAAACAGCCAGAGGTCAAAATTTTATGTAATCAAATGTAAACAGACATGCAGATATACAGGGTGACCTAAAAATCTGGATCAATAGGTATTTTTCTGTTTTATTTAATATGATTTTATTCCAGACCTAAGATGTCTTGAAAACTAATAATATAAAAAATAATAGGATTTATTCCATTTCCAGGAATTTGTTTACATAACATTTACAGTGCTAACAGAAAGTGCTGTCTAGCATGGTGCCACATGATTCAAATATATATTTAGAAAGTCATTTACGCTTGTTTTACTTAAGCACTTCCCTATCCATACAGTATATTAGTTTTTAATAGTAGCAACCTGTCTTCAGCCTCTGGTTGGAATTCAGTGAGTGAGTTCTGTGATGGTACTCACTGCAGAACCTGAAGTTCAGATGGCAGAGCTAGACCTAATCAGGCTGCAGTTTTGCCAAAATGAGACCAAGTATAAGTAAGAAATCAATAAGAGAAAATATTTACTAATATTTAATTTGGTACATGTATAAAAATTCTGATTTGAAATCTGGCTATTTACAATTAATTACACATCACAAGCAATATATAATGTAGGGATAATCTGTTAAACAAAGTTCCCTATTTTAAATAAATATAAATAATATTTATAGTGTTATGTAACAATTATGTTGTGTGATGCAATGTTTATTGAAGCATTAAGCAATTTATTTTTTAAATAACGATATTATTAAATAGTTCTATTAGGATAACCATAGTAAAGAGGGACAAAGAGGAGCTCTCTCCTTCAGGGGAGGGGCAATGGGAATTTGGAAAGACTGAGTACATTGTGATAGGTATTATAAATAAAAAAAAATTGAGAAAATTTTATTAGAGAATTTAAACTGAAAGGAAGATGGTGGCGGTAATGCAACTTCTTGCATGCCAACCACCATAAAACAAGAGGAGCGAATAAACAGTGCTATTATACCCACTTCAGAATTATGTTTGGAACAATACAAACTGAAGTTGCTAATTCAAGTAGACTTTGCAATGTTCACATAAATAATTCGAATTTTTATTCTGAAATTTATAGTCAGAATAAACGTTAAAATGCACTATATCTAGGTCTTCCATCCCTGTGTAAATAATTCCTCCAGTCACTCCATCCAACCAGAAAAAAAATTCAAACCAGACTAATGTACTTAAACTGTGGTTAAATTCGTCATTTTATGACCCACTGAAATGTCCTAAAGTAATCGTCATTGAAGCTGTCAGGTCTGAGAATTAATCACTGAACATAGCATTAGTGCAGTATATAGTGCAGTATATAGATAGAAAATTATCATGTTATTGATAAATTAATAATTGTAATTCATTGAAGATTTATGATACATTATGAAGCTAATATTATTTATTATAATTCTTAATGGATCCTAGTAGAACAGAGCTATACGTATACACGTGTTTTGTGGAAAAGTTTATTTTTTTGTCTTGAAATTTAATTAAGAAACTGAATCTCAATTTAGGTTCATTACATATAAACTAAAATACTTATGAAAAAAATCCAGTATCTCAATATACCATACTGTAATATTGCTGTTCGCCGAGTGGTGTGTCGAAGCATATTCATGGAAAGTTCTCTGGAAAAAAAAGTGGGGTGGGAAAATGTGCACAAGCAGCAGGAACAACTGGAGCCTTAGGAATGTTGTCAAACAATTTAGATTCAAGAACTTGGGAGAGCTTCACAGGGAGTGGAGTGGGGCTGGATTCAGTTCATTAAGAGCCACCATGCACAGACGTCTTTAGGAAATATGCTACAACTGTTGCATTCCTAGCCTCTCCTGAAGACAACAAGGTCCCAGAGGCTGAAGGAAGAGTGGGGAGGCACACAATCCATATTGGTTAAAGTCCAGTATGAAGATTCCACAGTCTGTGATAATTTGGGGTGCCATCTTATCTACTGGTGTTGATCCACTGTGTTTTATCAAGTCCAAAGTCACCATAGCTGACATTAGCATATCATCTGCTGACAAGCTTTATGATGATTTTTGATATGCAGATTTCCTTTTCCAGCAGGACTTAGCACCTGCCCATTGTGACAAAACTACTACTAACAGGTTTGCTGACCATGGTATTACCGTGATTGGGCAGCCAACTCGCCTGATCTGAACAGATTCTATGGGGTAATGTCAAGAGGAAGATGAGAAACCCCTGACCCAACAATATAGATGACCTGAAGGCGCCTCAACCTGGTCTTCAATAATGTCTCAGCAGGCTTATTGCCTCAGTGCAATGTTGCAGTAATTTGTGCTAAAGATGTCCTGACCAAGTACTGAAATATTCTAATATTTTGAGATACTTCAGATACTGGACTGGCTGTAAGCCGTAACCATTTAAATTAAAACAAATGAATTTAAATTATATCTAAAAATGTTTAATATTCTGTTTACATGTAATGGATCTAGAATATATGAGTTTCACTTTTAAATTGAATTGTGACGTATATAAAAAGTTATATATATATATAAATTACTTCCACAATATCCAAATTTTTTTTATAGATGCACTATATACACACAAGCAATATTTTAACAATGTCTATAAAAATGTCTATGCACCATCCCTTGCCTCAGTATGTTAGATAATATACAGGTTTCTGTTGGTTATCTGTATGCAATTAATGGTAATTTCAGTCTCTGTTTGCAATCCCAGGGCCTCACCAAAGAGAAACAATATTATTTTACAGTCTCCTCTGAAAGAATTGCAACAGCAATATAGCTTCCACATGGCTTTGGTCTTCGTGTTAGTTTTTAATTTTTAAGCACCAAATGCCATTTTCAAAAGAAAAGCCCAGGGTCCAAACAAAGAGTTGACATTCAGAGCTATTAATTGTTTAAACAGCCACTCTAACATGATCACATTTTGACTATTAGGTGGTCTGCCACCAAAGGTGCCATGTTCTTAGTTGTATAGCACATCTATACTAATCAGCCATAACATTAAAAGCACTGACTTTAATAACATTAATTATATAATTGAAACGGCGCCTGTCAGGGTGTGGGACATATCAGTCAGCAATTAAACAGTCAGTTCTTAAAGTTAATATGTTGGAAGCATAAAAAATGGGAACATCCCTCAACAAGTTCCTAAACAGAAATGTTATTTGATTAATTTACATGCTGTAAGGGTAATTACTTATAGTAGTCCACTGGGTCAGCAACCATAACCCACTGTAAGCTACAGTATATGGACAAAAGTATTAGATTGACATTGTATCCAAATACATATACTTCGATTAGGGCTGCAACTAACGATTATTTTAATAATCAATTAATCTGTCGATTATTTTTTCGATTAATCGGATAAAACCCAAAAACCCATGAAAAACATTCATTTCCAACCCTTTATTCAAAAATAGAACTAAAATCTAAAGCAGAGAGAAAGCGTGTGTGTGTCTGTGAAGGTGAAAGTAGGAGGGGTCTGTGTCTGTGTGTGTGAGGCACGGCGTCCAATGACGCGCACGCACACACGTGTGCGCACACACACACACACAGACACAACAGGCAAAGAGCAGCCTAAGCCGAGAGAGAGAACATGGATTTTTAACGTCTCTAATGAGACTTGCTTTTGCTTTACACGCGCGCTGTACACACACGCATACAGACACAAAATAAAATATGTTTTACACACACACATGGACACCATGTTATAGTAAACAGTACACGTGTGCACGGATGTAGATTATACCAGTAAGAGACGCGCACTAAGATCTGCTCCTTTACCTAAGAACAAATCTATTTACAAAAAAAGCTTTTTAGCCTAGATGTAAACACTGAGACTGTGTCTGAGCCCCAAACATTAATTGAAAGGCTATTCCACAACTTCAGGGCTTTTTAATAAACAGCCCTGGCCCCTGGCTCTAGTTTCCATTACACAAGGTACCAACAAGCAGCATGCATCTTTTAATTAAAGTAGGCCGTGCGGATCATAAAATAGTACTAGTTCACGCCGGTATTATGGCACAAGACCATTTAGTGCTTGTAGGTCAATTGTAGTATTTTTAAATAATATCTTCTACCCTTTAGACTACCTGTAGATTGTTTATGCATGTAATAAAACGTCCAGAGTTAGGGGATTACAGTAGTCTAACCTAGAGGTAACAAAAGCATGTATTTTTTATGCGTCATGTAATGACATTATATTTTTATCTCCTCAGTATTTTTGAGATGACAGAAGGCTATCCACTACTAAAACATACAACTCTGTCATCAGCAAAACAGCTGAAACTAATACCATGTTATAAATTGTTGAACTCAGAGGAAGCATATTTTGAGAGAATAGAATTGGACAATTAACTGATCCGTTCAGAACAACAAATTGTACTTTAGTATAGTTAAGTCACCATTTACATGTACAAACTGATATTCAATCAAATATGACCTGGGGTAAGAGGGGGCTGCTCCTTTAACTTGTACAAGATTTTTTCATGGTGTCAAGAAACATAAGCAGAGAGACAACCCTGATCAGAGACCAGTGGTAGGTCATTTACCACTCACACACATCCAGAAACAGCGGTGGCTTCTTCATTTCACCTGTGCATATTAAAGTAGCAAAATATGCAATAATCTCATTTGAACAGTTGAAATTAAAAATCTGCTACTTGTGCTTTGTAAAGCCTTCATACTATTTCTAAACTGAGGTGCTGAGTTGGTCATCATGAGAGGCTGTTTCATCATAATGCTTGATGAGTTTTGCAAATGCACTTTACAATATTGTTCTTGCAAGAACTATTCCTGAACAGTTGACCTTCATGTCTTAAAGTAACAACTGACTGTTGTTGTTTACTTATCTAATGCCATATGTGTTATTTCATAGTTTTGAAAAAATCCAGTTCTAGAAAGAAGAAAATAAATTCAAACCACACACACACACACACACACACACACACACACACACACACACACAAATGTACACCAATCAGAGATAAAGAGATGACCCACCTAATATTTAACAGATACTCTTTGCCCCCAAATCACCCCTGACCCATCGGGGCATGGACTCCCCTGAGAGGTGTGCTGTGGTATCTGGCACCAACTTGTCAGTATAATTTCCTTTAAGTCCTCCTACAAGTTGAGAGGTGAGGCCTCCATTGGTCAGACATATTTTTCCAGCATATCCCACAGATCCTCGATTGAATGGGGAAGCTGGGGATTTTGGAGACCGAGCTGAAAGTGTGCGGCTACACAGCACTAGATGCAACAAACACGCGCAGTGTGTTCTGACACCCTCTGAAACCAGCATAATTTTTTTAGTAATTTGAGCTACAGTAGTTCTTTTATTGGATCAGAATACACAGGCCAGCCTTCACTCCACACATGCATCAATAAGCCTTGTACGCCAACGACTCTAAATGCTGAGTAGAACAGGAACATCGAACAAGAACTGGCCCTTTAGCCCTTGTTAAAGATGCTCAAATCCTTATGCTTTTCCATTTTTTCTGCTTCCAATACATCAACTTTTGACACAAAATGTTCTCTTGCTGCCTAATAAATCCCACCCACTTCCAGGTAGCATAGTAACGAGATAATTAATATTATTCACTTCACCAGTCAGTCATCATAATGTTATGGCTATATATAATATAATATATTAACGGGTGTGTGCATACACATAAACTAATCCTGGGTTCAGGAACACATAAATTTTAACATGACATTCAATCTTTTAGAGTAAGGTTGAATAAGTTTGGTATACCTTTGACATAGCAATTTTTTTCCATTCCTCCTTAAATCTATTACTGAGGGTTTATTAATCAAGCAAAATGTTTGCAGTGTTTGTAATGTTTTGACTAATGTACTGTGATATGTTTGCCAGAGTCAGCATTTGTATTTAAAATAATGCAAATTTGTCTGACAAATTACTGTGAGGTAGCTTTATTTAATAATTAAAAAAGATGTCAGGACAGCAGCAACTTAGTATTGAATTTTTGCAAATACGAGGGACATTCAAGTCAAACCAGCACTTGTGATGAAATTTCTTGAGACTGAAAATGCAAAACCATTCAACATTTACAGAAGACTTCAATCGAAGTATGGTGATGAGAGACGTTTGGCCATTCACAGTATTACATTTAAATGGCCAAATGTAAAGATGGCTGTACGTCCATGGATGACGATTCCAGCCAAGTTGGCTTAGAGCCATTTTCACATGTTTGAGCCAATAAAGAAGCTCCTAAGGGGCCAGTACTTCAGATGTGAAGCAGGCAGTCCGTTTACGGCTCCAGCATGCGTAGAAAACTTCTATACCTTGATTTTGTGTAGAAAACTTCTATACCTTGCACTAGTGAAATGCTGGGATAAGTGCATCATTGTAGCAGGGGATTATATAGTTATTTCTCTATATAATCCCCTGCTACAATAATGCATTTATCCCAGGTAGTTTTTACTTCTTTAATTTTGTTTTGATATTCTGCACAATCAAAAGTGACGGTTTGCCTTGAACAGCCCTTGTAATGTGAGCAATATTATTTAAACATGCATGTAATTTACTTGTACAGGTGTGATAGGTGTTGTGAGATAAATCTTTTGGTAATAATATAAATTAATATAAATATACTAATTTGCTCATAATTTTTAAAACATATTTTTAGCCACATGCATAATCAAGATGTACATAAATCCTGATTTATAATACAGTATCTTTTTTAATTTACAGATGTTACCATATGGTCACTAAGTTAATACAATTCAATGTAATAATATGAACACATTGTTACACCATGTACTGATGTATGTAAACTTTATTAATATAACAGTGATCTTAGACCTACAGTGTGTGATCAAATGTGCAAATGTGCTAATGTTTTATGTAAATATCATGTGAGCAAATTAATTAAACTGGTGGTATTCATCGGTTTCCTTTAATGGACTGAATAAGTTGTGGTTTGTTGGTACAGCGGTACGGTTCGTCTTTTGTGCCAGTGATTTCCAACTTCAACAAGTATGAAAAAAAATGGTATAAAACTGTATAGGGCAGTGGTGGCTCAATCGGTTGAGGCTGTGGGTTTCCTGGGCTACTGATTGAAAGGTTGGGGGTTCAAGCCCCAGCACCTCCAGGCTTATACTGTTGAGCACTTGAGCACTGGCCTTAACCCTACATCCCTTCCTAACTGGGATATGTGGGAAAAATTATAATTTCACTGTGCGATAAAGTACCTGTAACAAATAACTAATTTATATATTTAGTTCCTGTCAATAACGTCATCCTGAATACTCTTTTTAAGGAGCTTTAAAAAAACATTAAAAACAATATGTTTTTTTTTTAAATAAGTAAATACATTTTAGCACTTTCGGTTAATACACTATAACAAGATCCATAAATCCAAAAGCAAGTATAATCTGTTCACCGGACTTCTTTCAACATGCTTAGCTCCGTTTTATTTGAGTAAAATCTAAGATGGGTATGTATGCATTACAGGTAACTTGGTACATGTATTTGTACTGTCCCATTCGGGGGAAAAAAAACATGTTGGTTTGGTGCGTGTTGTGATCTAATTGAAAATCTAGTTTTAACCAAATTTTATGCTCTAACAGACGGTTAACCGAAACCTTAATGAATCAAGTGATATTTTACACAATGCAGTGTACCTTCTTTTCTAGAACTCTGTGTATGGGACTAAAATTCAAAAAAGTCTTCTATCCAATTTCACAGTGGAATCGAAATTAGCAACTGAAATACCAAATGTTCAGTGATGCAGCTTCATAAACACTGTAGTGCTGCTGCAGCACACGAGAATGATGCTCTGCCACTTTCTTTCTCCTCTCTCGTTATTACATAATGCAGATGAAATTCACATTCTTTTTAAAAAGCTGAAACAGTCAATTATCCTAAGGCACGTCATGCAAGAGAACCACTAAAAACAAATGGAATTGGTCAGTTGTGACAGGAAAGTTTAATATGTGCTGATTGATTCACAAGATCAACTCATGCGCCAACATACAAAAAACAACCCACATAAAAAGCTGCCGATTGTTTATTATGCTCATAAATCATAATAAATAAACACACTTCATTTTTTGAAAAAGCTAAAAAAGTAAATGTATTTGCAGGAAAATGAAAGCTTGCTATGTTCTATGTTCCCATACTCTAGCATGGGAATGACCTCATTGCCTGATCCGCAACTTTTCTTCAAACAAAAATTCATTGGCTCAGCAAAAGCAAGTAAATTAAGACAAAAACTACTGGTGTTCACTCTTTGGCTTGATGGAAGGATAGATAGATGGATGACACTTATCAGACCTTTAAAGCTGAAAGCCTTGACTTCGCTCACATCTTCACATACTACACACACACAAAAAAAAAAAAAAAAAAAAAAAAAAAAAAAACCTAGTTGGACTGCCCTTTGCTTTGATTGCGATCACGGCATTGTTTCGATAGGCTTATGCAATGTCACAACATTAATTTAATTTCATTAAAATCATGTGTTGTTGATGGGAGAGTCAGACGGCTGTGGAAAGCCTTCTCCAGCGCCTCCCAAAGATTCTCATTGGGGTTTAGGTCTGGATTCTTTATAGGCCAATCTGTGTGAAAATCATGCTCCCTGAACCACTCTTTGAGATCCTGAATCATGGCCTTGTCATCTTGGAACATGCCTGAGCTATCAGGGAATAATATATATTTTTTTAAATCCACTGATTAAAAAAAATTGTCATTCTATGTATTCAGATCGACAGCTGCTCATTTTTTGGGCATGTTAAATTGCTGAACCTCCCAATCCTGCGAGTTCTCATCACATTATGTACATATGAAAATACTATCATTATTAAACAAAGCTATGGTTTTATTGTTAATATTTTACCATGCAATCTAACCAAGTGACCAATTCTTACCCCAGTTCCAGTCATCTCAAATATCCTTATTTTTTTCCTATTCTTTAACTGAAAATTTTACCCTTCTAAAAGGGCGATGTGGTTTTTTTTTTTGGCTAGGCAGTGTGTATTTGTGTGCGTGTGTGTGTACATACAGTACTCATGTTCACATGTGTATCAGAGCAAACAAAGACAATGTGCTTGCCAAGGAGACCTAACTTACCAGGCAGACACTTTAAAATAATTGTAAATTAAATAATATTCTGCTACATTGGATTTTTAATCAGAACCATTAGATACACAAGGCATACAAAAGAATTGATTGGCTCTGGGGCCATTGCTCTCCCAGAGCATGGTAATGGCCTTTGAATATACACTTGAAACAATAGTCAATTAAGCCAGCAATTGCTAGATAGGCTAGACTACAAATTATTGTGCATATTAAGAGAAACCTCTAGAGCAAGACAGATAATGTCATTCGCTAGACACATGAAAATAAGTGGTGAAATAAATGCACAGAACATGCAAGGGATAAGCACTTTAAAATCAAAAGCAGTTAGACTGCTCATATTCTTTTACTTACAAATCTGCTTAAGAACATAACATTCTCTCCAATTACTTAAAATTCATGTTCACACAAATCTTTTATGTCCGAATGTATGTCCAAACGACACCCATTTTTGGGCCTACCACAAAGTTGGAATCACACGAATGTCTAGAAAGCGGCTGAAACCTGGTCTCAACTTCAACAGAACATCTTTGGAATGAACTGGAATGGCTGCGAAGCTTCTTGAGCCCCCCTTTTAGTAAGGCCTATGTAGCGGAATGAGCATAAATCACCACAGCCAGATTACAAAATTGAGTGGAAAGCCTTTCCATTAGAGTGGAGACTGTTATAGCAGTGACAGAGGGAACAAGTCTGTATTTATACGAGTCTGAAATGGAATGTTCAAGGCAACATTGGGGGGTAATAATCAGGTGTCCAGACTCTTTTGCCCACATTTGTATATCAAGATGCACCAAAGATTTTAACTCCAGTCAGTATTGACCTTGCTTCTCCATCCTGCAGAATGCAGGGGCAGAAGTGATGGAGGGAGATCTGGGATGGAGAGCAGAAACGCTGGAACTTCTATATTTTTAGCTGTTGCTTCCTCTTGCAGTTTTAAAACACTAAAACACAAAAAGGTTGATGTCATGTTAAAAAAAAAAGGACAAATTGAAGACAGAACCTGCAAATCACCCATAAGGGGTCATTATAAAAATGATGTTTAAAAATCCATTTCGTACTCATGCGTAATCTCTCCAGTTAACTGACCTTCAGGGTAATTTAAATGCTTAAGGTAATAAAGAACATGAATAAATTCAAACTTAAACATGAATTCATGTTAACAAGTCTACTAAAATCATGTCATGACAGCAAAGCCATTTGTTTGTTCTTGATTCACACTGAACAGGGAAAACCATTTTACATTTTGATTAATAAAGGTAAATAATCGAATTGATGTTTTCAACACAATACTGACTTTTTCCATATTAACAATTGTTTCAGTTAAAAATGTATTACTATGATGACCCCCAGGTTGCTTGTATGACCTTTGGCTATTGATGTGTTTCAAATAGGCACATACATCTAATTCAATCATCTTTTGGACATAAAAAATACCTTATTGAATTGGGCTCAGAAAGAATGCCAAGTCCAACTGGGCAAAGACCCAGCATGTCAAGCCAAAACAATTGATTATTGTATCTGATAACTGACTTCCTGGTAAACAACTTTTACCCAATGATTTGTAGTGAGAATGGTTAAAAATTATTTTATTGTATTATAATGACATTACTGGTATGAATAGATGGAGGAATCTGGTAGATATGTTTGCTAATAATTTAATATTTTTCGCAAAATCAACATTAAATGACTCAGCTAAATTGTTTAAATTGATTAATGGATAAGTCATGCATCTTAGTTAAAATCCTGTTTAAATAAATAAAAAGACTTTTTTGTCTTTAAAAAAAATTGCTGCTGTATAAATTCTGTCTATCCTAATATGCCCCCATCACTGTTTCAAAAAGTAATTTGTAAATTTACAAGGAACATTTTATAACACTAACCTTTCCATTTTAAAGGTGCTGATGAACAGCAGCTCGGAAAATAGTGTCAAATTTAAATAACAGAAAAGGTGTCCAAATCAGGACCAGTTCAAATGTAAATGACAAGCTGCATTTTTTTTGTTATAAATTCCAAGAGCGAGTGGGGGGAGAAAGTAAATTAGGGAACAACTGGTTTTAGTTAGTTCTGACCAAGAAATCTGATTGGACATTTTCCAATCAGAAATTTTCTGCTGATATAGACAATAATGGCACTGGGATGTTTTATTATGATATGCCTCATTTCACTTTGAAGGTGTTCTAACAGTTATTAATTACACTAACCGTCAATTGTTAGTTAATGTTAGTTCGACCAGTGGCGGGAAAGTTATGAATAACTGATTAAATAAACTAACAAATCATAATCTCTTAATAAATGGTGTTTGTGGAACCATTGCATAAAAGCAACATCACACTCAAGGTCATGTTAATGTACTGAATATGAGCATGGCTGTGATATCTTCAGCACTCGGGCTGTGGCCTCGTGCTTATGGCTGCATCAAAGCTGGTGACGGGCCCTGAGTGGCGCAGTTGTAAAGTGCTCGCCCCTAGTTCCTGTAACCTCCCGCAGCCTGGAGAGAGCTGATTGGCTGAGCTCCCTTAAAGAGGAGTGATGGGAGCTCACGTTAATTTCGGCTCTAAGCCAATGAGCTCTGTGAGCTCACAAAAGCGGAAGGAACAGATTGCGCTGTGCTCCGAGTGTGTTACGTCGCCACCAGTGAGATGATGCAGCTGACGTCTCGAAGTTCGGAGGAAACACTTGATTTTCTTCAGCCCTCCCTGACTGGTAGTAGTAGCCTTGATGAGGGAGTGCCCTAATGACGAGTGGGATTTGGACACGACTAAATTAGGGAGAAAATTTGCGAGGGCATCCCTACATAACCCCCCTATAACCTATGGTGACATTCCGTAAAACAACAATCCCTTTCGTGATTTTTGCTCAAATAACCTCTTCAGATGCTTTTATCCAGTGTGACGTGCCTTGCAATTCAAATCACCTTACCCTTCCCTTAACCACTCAGCTCCCAATACCAATTTTACATCACATACCATCATACTTGCATAGTTACAGGTTCCAAATTGAAGAGAGACTAAACCGCAAGAATCTGAATGCATATTTTAATGACATTCTGGATTATTTAAATCTATACCATATTTTAAATGCTTATTGTTTCCCAAAACACATGGACTTGTTTTAGTTGCGCCACTATAAAGAAACACTTTTGGGCATGACAAGTCATCATGTGTTCAAAGGCTAAAATACATACCTTTCTGATGATGGAGATGCCCTTTTCTCTCTCCTAGACAGCCACTCCTCTATTGAAGGTTTAGTGGAGATTTCACCTTGGTCCAAGTCCATCTCCTGTTGTCTTTCTTTTGATAAAAAATTGAGAAATTACATTTTACTGTTCAGTAAATTTGTGAATATTTATTTTTCCAATGAAACATAAGTTTTAAAGGAAAAAAACTGCACCTGGGTAAATTCCTATATGTTATAGGCCACCACCTCCCCAAGCAAAGGTTTTATATTTAAATATTTATACATATTTAAAAATTAACTCAGTCATTTCAGAAAAAGAGTGAAAAGACATACTGACCACTACCACACAATAAAAACAAATTTAGAGCAAGATTAAGTTGAGTTAGCATTTTTTTATTTAACTGTTGGGCACACAGACTGGTCATTATACTCTTTTTGAAACTGCATACAGGATTTGCTCATCTCTCCTGTTTCATGTCCTTTCAATCATTGCGCGTGTACACAAGCTTTGCTTGCATGCTTTATGCAAAAATTCTATCCAATATATACTTTAGCAAACCTTTCTGTCATCTGAATGTAGTTGCTGATCGTACTGTTGCTGGCTGATCGGTCAGGATTATGCCAAGGGACGGTGACAATCATTATTTAGCATTTAATTTGAACAATTAGAGGTCTCTCACAGAGTTAAGCTTACATGAGAGCCTGTGTGGTACACACTGCAAATCAGTCCATCATGCTTACGTTAAAGCTGGGTAACCGTCTGTAAAACTTAACGGGCGTCAGGTTTCATTTAAATTTTTAATGACAGTTCCTGTGGACTGGCAAGGTGTGCCAGCAGATGGCCTTAATCTGACAGGAGCTGCAGAGTGGCAGATATCAGGGACTATTCAGCTAGGACAGAGTATGTAAAGGAAATCACCTGTCTACCCCTTGTTCTCTACATATCAAAAAAAAAAGAAAAAAAGCACAGATTGAAGTTACCAAAACACAACTTGGTGGTATGATCATTCAAGCTCAACATTCTCAGTCTGCATGATCTCTTCCAGTTTAAGCAGGTTTATATTGAGCTCAAAACACACGAACAACAGCCATATGCAGTATGCCTACAAGCCCATTTGCAAATTAAATAAATCACCAGGCTACCTGGCCTTTACACCCAGGTCAAACCATATGAAATTAACCAAGGGGTTCCTGGGGTTTAACTCCAATCTGGCTGAAACTTAGTGTAGCTTCTGATGTACAGGCTGTTCAGCCATATTAAGTAAAATTCCAAACCATAGGGAGAAAACTGCTCAGTTCAAAGGGAACTGTAAACAGTGTAATCAACATTAAATGACCCAGTGAACAATTGATTAACCACTTAGCCAATAACTGTCAAGCAAGAGTACTCAGTCATTATATTCAAATCGAATGCATCAAATATCATGAAGGGCTTAAATAATAGGGGCGCTCCGATCATGGGTTTTGGGGCCAATCACTGATCCCCGAAAACAGAAATCAGAGTTATCAGATACCCATATTGATCACAGGTATGTGCAGGTCTTGGGATCTTTCATTTAAGGCGTTTATTTACAGCACAAAAAAAAAAAACTATGCCAAAACAGCAGTGCACAACTGAGATCTGAGACCATATTAATCACTGCAGTAATTATCCAATGAAAGGCCCTTACTTGTTTCCCTAGTTAAATCCAGGTGAGGTGACTTTTTTTTTTGGCCAGTGTATGTATGTATATTGCCATTTCACACTATGATAATTAAACTTCACAGACAGGACAGAGGTGGACGGCATCCAGCACAGAACTGCCACAATATGTTACTTTGATGC
>JAOVVA010000031.1:10020849-10036459 GCA_028565275.1 Leiocassis micropogon
TGATAATTAAACTTCACAGACAGGACAGAGGTGGACGGCATCCAGCACAGAACTGCCACAATATGTTACTTTGATGCCAGTAGCCTTTTGTAAGCTTTCCACTTTAATTATCCTCTCACTCTTTCCTCTCTCAAACACACCCCTTATGGTGTGTTATGGTAGGTATCACAATATATACGTTGACTTTTTTTTAATTAAATTGCAATTCGCACAGTTGAAGCCATTTATAAAATGAGACTAAATCACCCGGTCATAAAAAAAAAAAAGAAATTGTCAGTCACCATGAAAAGTTTCATGATTTTGGTTGATTTCATATAGAACTAAATATATTTATTTATTTAGCATACTGTACAAAGTGCACAAAGCAGGGTTTATGAAGAAAAGTTTTTCTAAAACTAGAAGAAGTTGAATGGCTTGATCTAAATGTCACTGATCACTGGGATGAATTGAAACACTGTGTGCCAAGCCTACTCATACAACATCAGTGCCAGACATCACTAATACTCTTGTGGCTGAATAAGCACAAAACCCTAAAGCCATGCTCCTACAGTACATTAAGTGAAAAGACTTCCTAGATGATCAGAGGGAAGTATTTCAGCAAGGCCAAGTTGAGGGTGGTGGTGGAACAAGGTGTTCAAAAAGCACATATGGGTTTGATGGCCAGGTGTTCACAAACTTATGGCAACAAACAAGGCTCTCACCATGAATATGTTGCTCCAAATTCTTCATATCCTGTTCAGACATATGAGAGTACCTACAGCTGGAACCAAACACGCACTGACCTGAAAGTGAATCAGAGATCAATTACTGTAATGCAGTTGAACACAAATACATAAATAAACACACACTGGTTAGACAACATAAAATCATCATAAAGTCTTTCATACATTATTTCACATGAATAACTATTAAAATCATTATTAAAGCCTGTAGGTACAGAATGTCTGCGTTAGCTGGGGGGACCAAATATTGTGCAAATCATGATATTGTTCCCTCTTGTTTCTGGCCACAGAAATCTTTGCAACAGAAAAACAGTCAAATATACATTTACAAGTTGACATGTTTTGGAAAAGGGGAAACACATATCCTAGAATTAAAATAATGTTTCCCTTCATTACTATAAACTGACATTTGCTTTGTTTGTAAAAATCATTCAGCAACATAACTTTATGCTAACATTTGTTTCACGAGTTTGGTGTTCTACACACTGATTGATTTAATTGAACTGGATTATGTTTGAATAGGTAGAAGATGATCACTGTCAGTAGTAGTTCTTGAAGTATGGTAGGAGAAGGTGATCATTTAAATATAATTAGAATAAAACAATACATTATCTATTGCTTTATATTTATGTGAAGTCCTACAGTCAGTCAAGTTTTCTGCATTTGTTCAGAAAAGACAAGAGTGTTGTTCTGCATTTCAAGCAGAAGCTGCTTTAACAAAGTAATATACACTAGGTTAATTTAAGATATATATTTTTTTCAGTTTATTTATTTATTTTTGGTTGGTCCCACAACAAATGTCTTTAATCAGAAAAAAACGAGATGTGGAGGGCTGGTGCACATCACCTAAGGTCACTGTGGGGGATCAGGAAAGAAGTGCACTCCTAACTTTACAGCACTGCAATTAGTAACATCACTCACAATGAGAAATGTCACAGAATAAGCCACAGATCATTCATAACACTGAATATTTACTGTACATTTTCTCAGACAATTTTATCCTTCTGTTCTGTGTAAAATCATCAAGAATAATAGATAACCAGTTACACACAGCAGATGTCTTAACTCTTCATCAGGATGTGATAATCTCCTGACGCTCGTTGAATAAATAAATAAACAAAAAGAAAATGTCAAAGACATTCGGGTTACGGTTTAGAAAAAGTGAAAGAATAGGAGAAACGTTGAAAGATTAAAAAGGTATGTAGATGTTATATCTCTAACAATATTACGTGGTAAAACAGGCGAGTATAACACTTATGTTTACTTACCATCCTGTGTGTCTAGCTTATATAACATTTGATATAAAATATAATTTGTTTTCGTTAGCAAAGTTAAAGCAAAATTTAAAGCTGAGCAATCAGGCGAATTATATTTTACTACAGAAATTGATGTAAACAAACTGAGTAGCAAACATAATTTTTTATTTAACACATACATGCTATACACAACTTTGACAAATATCTTACAAATTTAAACAGCTCATATACATATACTATAGATGGAATGAGGAAAAATATACGAGGGTTGTTCAAATCAAACCGGAACTTGTGGTGAAAAAATATCAAAAAAAATTCTTTTAAAAAATAAAATTTTTATTATTAATAATAATAATAATAATAATAATAAAGCCGACCCGTACCGCACCCTCCCGGTCTCTTATTTCAGTGTGACGCTGTTGAGAACTCGAGCTGAGCGGTTTACCTGTCTGCACAAACTTCCTGCAGGTTTGTTTTGCTCTCTCGTCCTGAAGAATCGCAGCTGCATCTACAATACAGACGCTGAGTATCAGAGAACACACACAGACATAGAAATGGCTAAGAAAAGTATTGATCAGGCTACAAGGACACACACACACACACTGCTGACTCGGTGATCCTCACCTCGGAAGTTATCGAACCAGGCTTTTCTGGCTCGGTGGTGCTGGACGCCATTCAGATGTTTCTTTCTGTTGTGCAGCGTGTCTTGAAAACTGCGATCACAATAATCGCAGTGATACCGCTTTCCCATTTATTAAACTTGACTTCAAACCACTACTACCAGTGTAATATGTCGGAAAGAGCAGATAACAGGCTTATTCGTTTTCTCCGAGTGGTCTTCTCAAGCCCGAGTTACTCTCACTTCAACAGGTTCACTACACATTGTACTTACTGGTTGGAAGAAAAAAACACACACTAGCCACAATACACTGACTAGCTGCTTGCTAACATTAGATGAACACCGGAGACCCCTCAGCAGTTTAGATTGGCTTAATAATTCCCTGTTAAGTGTGCAGCACAGCGTGTTCAGCCATTTTAAGTCAGATTATAAACCGTAGGGAACAAGTGAACAATGGTTCGTCACTTCACCGGAAGTCGACAAGCAACATTACCCACAAGTCATTGCGCGACGCTGGAACGCAATAAATAAATAAATACATTGAGCTCGCGCAATACTTCACATTACATTAATGACCAATGGAATTAAGTAAATAATATGACATAAGGGTATTAATCTGGGTAATTGTGAGAGTTTTAAGAAACATCATGCAAAACTCCAAGTCTGTCCATTTGCACAGCACACTTTAATTCAGTTTTATTTGTATAGCGCTTTTAACAATGGTCATAGCCGTAAAGATGCTTTACAGAATCAAAAGAAAAATCATGGAAATGTGTATGAAATGTGTAAGAAAATATGTATGAATCAGAATGATCAGATTGTCCATGATAAGCAAGCCGAGGGAGATGGGTATGAACACCATTTAATTTTTCAAAATCTTTTAAAAATATTTTTATGGTAGAATAAATTATTAGAATATTGCTCAAGATCAATCAAAAAAGGGTTACAATGCAGAACTGTTCTAAAAAAAATGTTTTTATTTATGCACTTGGTTGGGGTTCCTTTGGGATGAAATTATGCATGGAGGCAAGGTGGGATGGCCAATCAAGCACAGTAATATGGTCAGCAAACCAGTAAGTGGTATTTTTGGTACTGTGGGCAAGTCCTGCTGAAAAAGGAAATCTTCATCTCCATAAAGCTCGTCAGCTGACAGAAGTATAAAGTGCTCCAAAATCACCTGGAATATGATGTGTGCTGACTTTGGACTTGATATAACACAGTAGACCAACACCAGCAGATGACATGACACACCAAATCATTGCAGACTCTGGAAACCTTATAGCCTACTGGCTTTCAAGCAACTTGGATTTTGTATCTTTCCACACTTCCTGTAGACTCTGGGACGTTAATTTCCAAGTGAAATTTAACCTTTCATAATAACTTTCATCTAAAAAAAAGCCAGTTTCAGATTATTGTGGTTGCATGTACTGAACTAGACAGAGAGACACCTAGTATTTATACACGGTTTAGCCATAACATTAACAACAGGTGAATTGAAAAAGCTGATACATCACAAATTACTGAAAAAAAAAGAAAAATTAATGCTTGCTATGATAAAAAGGTATCCAAGAAAATAATAAAGCTTGTTGTGCATCAGGATTAACAGGCAAAGAGTTCAAGGTGATGACTTGGCCTCCAGTGGGATGTGCTGACATGGCGTCTGATCCATTGAAGTCCCAAGGATCTGCTACTAATGTCCTGGTGCCAGCTCCTACAGAACACCATCAGAGGTCTGTGGCCTCATGCCCAGAGGGGCCAGGGCTTTTGATGGCACAACAGGAACCTACCCAATAATTAATGCTTAATGTTTTGTGCATTGATGTGATGGCTGATTGGTGCATAGTAATTCACTCAAAATTAAATATCAGAATATGTCCAGATACTGTATTTTGTAATCATCAAAATAAAACTTATAAAGTAAAATATTTCAAGCCTTTTATGTAATGAATGTAAAGTATATGAGCATTTCATGTTTTTAATTAAATTATGGAGAAAAAAAAACTTTCTTCATTATATTCTATTGTTATATGCACTCATATTAAGATATGTATAATGAGTGTGAGAATGTGATGGCCAGTGAGAGTCATGAAAAAAAAAATGTTGTGAGATTTGGATTTTATTTAAGTTTACTGTCCCTTTTTGTAGAGACAGATACAGATTGGAGTTATTCTTGAAAACAGTTAGAGTAAAAAAAATGGGTCACACCAAAAAGATGTGAAGAGGATGACTATGAATCACCCATTACAATACTATGATAACTATGGATATTCTCTGTGCAGTCACAGCCTTCCTTGTCTCAACTCTGAAGTGTTTCAGTGACATTTTGCAATCAACCTCAATGAAGGAATAGTAATGAAACTAGGCTGCACAGACAGATCTAAAATGTGCAGTTTACAAAGTGTGCCTAGGGTATAATAACAGACACTTGATTCAGAACATTGCCATTAATTAGATGTTAGAGTTAAGGTTTCTATTTAAAAGGGTTTAGCTCAGAACTTAGCCCCTTAGACAGAACAGAGATTGTAAATGTGATCAATCTTTCTTTAAATGCAACTCATGAGATCTAATTTCAGCAGTGGAGGTACCTTCCCTTTATTATATTGAAGAGGCCAGGTTGAAAATGTTTCAAATGCAGCTGCAATTCAACTCATGGACAGCAAAGGGCTAAAAATGTCCCTTCAAGATAAAAAAAAAAGTCAACATAACTCAGCACAAAATAAACAAAAACAAAATCATTTTAACATTCCTAAATAGCATTCTGAAAAACAAAACAAAAAAATCATGTTTTTCTATGACATTTTTCCTTGTCATTTCTTTTTTGTACAGTTACAAATTTGGCACAAAAAAATAAAAAATAAATAAGACAACATGAAATTACTGAAATCATGACAGTTGGATAATAAAACTCCTTAACTGACAACTATAAATCGTCATTACTTATAAGGAAAGAGTATTCTTATTTGGTTATTTCTAAAATCATACCTCCCCACAATAGCAGGAAATGCTACAAAAAAAATCTAAACCTAAAAAAGACTATCTAAGCAATCCTTACCCTCTACAAACAAGGCATCAATGGCATCTTTTCATTTCACCATGGTGTATATGCACATTAAAAATAAATAAAGTGTCAAGAGTAGGTAGTTATCACAGATATTACGACCATATACAGTATGTCACAGTTTCTGGCATGAAAATGCCCTAAATATAACTCACCCATTTCAATATTCAGATAGAGGTTTTGCCATCTCGGCCCTGTGCTTTAGGTAGTCCCTGTCTGAATTCTCTTGACTTGATTCTTCTTATTCACTAAGTGCTACAGAGTCTCTAACTTACATAATTATAAAAAGATAACCAACAAATGTAGAGGGCTTGTTCAACCTTATTGTCCAACATGCTAAACCAACATCACTGACATGCACACAAAATTTTTAATTTAAATGAAGTTCAAGCAGACATGACAACATGGAAGTGCAGGAACAAAAATCCCCCTATACTGTTCCCCAATATATATATATATATTTTTTTAGTGATTTAAAGATGTACATTACAAGGACAGGTTGGTGTATAAACTGTGCTGGGATTGCAAGAGTTGACTGGCAGTGACGATCAATTTAAACATTTTCATGCATCAAATGGGTCTGTTTGCAGTGATTTGTACTGTAAATATAATGGGGGGGGCACCCATCTTCCAGATTATTTTAGCTACAATTTTCCCTGAAAGTATTGGAATGGCAAGGCTGATAGTTTGGTTTTTGGTACACACTGAAGAGATCTATATATGTTAAACAGCTTGGAACATGGCACCTTTTGTTTAAACCCACCCATTTTTCAAATGATCAAAATATTAACATGTGACTCGCAGATGTTCCTCTCTTGGGACTCTTGGGGTCTTCTCTTGGTTTAGGCCCTTGATTTTGGCATTAATTTCATCAACAACCCCCAGATGGCATGGGGGAAGATATCACAATCTAAATCAAAGACTTTGAGATCAGAAATGTTGGGGTAATACCATGAGATTCATTACCAGTACGAATTGCCAGTGTGGAATTTGCAAAAAAAAAAAAGGAGAGAGAGATGTCACAGAAGTTATGGAATCATTATTAATATTTTACAACATTGACGCAAAGCCCAAAGTGTAAAGAAAATAAGACCTGCCAAGTTGTTTTACACATCCAGGTGTAAAATATACATATTCTAACCCAAATGTCTTTGGTGTACACCAAAAGAAGTGGACTTGCCACTGCAATGCTTTCAGTATTCGCTTGCATACATGTTAATCTTTTTTTCCTTTTTGTCTGTAAATTGCCAGTGCGTCACCTAAAACCCATGGAACATCAAGGACATTTTGTAAATGCTACAGATAATTCCATAGTCAAATGACAAAAAAGATGTTAAGAGCATACATGGGGCCTCTGGGTTAAATTTTGGTCCCATGCGATAACTGGTCACATTCGTAACATGTAGCTCGATGATTAACCAGTGACCAACAACATAGTTTTGAAATCACAAACATATGGTTGTGCTCAGTAAAAGGGATTCAAATCATTATGCTCCGTGTCAGAACAGCAATAAAAATGGCACAAGCCATAACGGTGTGCTGATCATAGCTCATAGCTGTGTGGGATTTATTTATTTTTGTAGCTTTTAGGGGGGGGATGTATAGAAAACTATAGAGAAAAGGACAAAAAGAGTCTGCCATGCAATGTTGTTTTCAGACCAAACAAACTACAATAAAAGGTCAGACTTCAATAAAGTAAAGTGCAATGTTATCATCACAATAATTATCAACATTAAGACTGTGAATTGAGAGACAAATAAAATAATCACATCACAAGACAGACTAGTTTACAAATGTCTGCAAGACAGTCATATTCTAATGTTCTATCCGCTCCATTCATGAACACTGCACACACCTGCAAGACGACAAGATTCATCTGATCAGACACAGTCTGACGGACAAATACATGGCTCTGCGTCACAATTTCTTTATACACAATCAGGTATATAAATATTCGTACATTTGGCAAAAATGTTATTTAAGCTGTATACCACAGTACATGAAAATTGAAATTAAATAATGAATATGATTTTAAAATGCATACTTTCAGCTTAAATATGATCATATTCACAACCAAATTAGGTGAATAGTGTAAGGATCCTGGAACCACATTCTACGGACAGATGAGACCAAATCCTGTACCAACATGATGAAGAAAAGTATTAAAAAGGTAAAAATGTGAAGAATACCCCCTCATCCAATTGCGTGAGCACGTATGGCTTAATTTATAACGTGACTACTGACAAAAACAGCAGGATGAATTCTAAAATGTTTAAGGTTACATTATCTGCTCAGATTTTGCCAAATGCTTCAAAATTTTCTGGACTAGGTTTTACAATGTAGATGGACAATGGACCCAAAGCATACTTTGAGTTTTTGATAAGAAAGATTTATTTTTCTTATTTTTAGAAGTGGAATGCACCTGACCTAAATCCAATTGATCATGCACTTAAATTGATGGAACCACACTGAACACAAAATACCACAAAAACAGAAAAATAATTAACTTGTACCAGAATGATGGGAAGAGAAAAGTTATAAAAAGAATGGAACAGCTCATGATACAGAGAATACGACATCATGTGTCAAACATGGTGGAGGCAGTGTTATGGCATTAGTATATGGCTGCCAATGGAACTGGGTCACTGGTGCTTATTGATGACCTGACGGCTGATAAAAGTAGCAGAATGAATTCTGAAGTATATAGGGCCATACTCTCTGCTCAGATTCTGCCAAATGCTGAAAAACTGCTAGGACGCTGCTTCATATTGCAGACATGATAATGTCTCAAAATATACAGTGAAAGCTACCCAAGGCCCAAATTGGATATTCTTCACTGGCCAAGTCAGAAAGCAGAAATACCCACAAAAAAGCAACAGCTGAAGGCAGCTGCAGTAAAGGTCTGGCAAAGCACATCAAGGGTAGAAATGTCCATGGGTTCCAGACTTTAGGCATTCATCAACTACAAAGGATTTTCATTTAAGTATTAAGGCAATCCTTGTTTTTATGATTATATTTTTTTCAATTTAATTTGTTACATTATTTATGAAGAACGTTGTAAATATATGAAAATAGCTGTGATTCCTGAATGGTTAATGCACCGCTCTTGTGACTTTGCTCACATGTTGAATGTTTCATTTCAAATTCAATGGGGTGTACAGAGGCAAAATTGTCGATTTGTTTTCTAAAAATTATGGACCTGGCTGTACATGTATGTGTTTCAGACTTCATGAAGTCATAGAAAAGTATTTGCAACCAAGTATTATTTAATTCCTTACCATCAGTGTGTCCATTTGCTTTTTGTAACTGGACAAAATATAATAGTTTGTAAGTACTCATATTGAAGCTGAGAGCTAATTTCACTTCCTATATACTGCTAAAATAACAATAACTGTAAGTAGTTCCTAATTTTAAAGTACCTGAATAGATCTCAAATATGCCGAGTTGTACCTCATCAAGGCATGGATTTCACAAGACCTCTAAAGGTGTTCTGTGGTACTCAACAAGACATTAGCAGCAGATCCTTTATTTTGTGTAGGCTGCGAGGTGGGCCCTCCTTATATCTGAGATGTTTGTTGAGCACATACGAAAGATGTTCAGATTAATATCTGGGGATTTTGGAGACAAGTCAACACCCTGAACCCTTCGTTGTGTTTCTCAAACCATTCAGGAACCACAGTGTGGCGTGAACAGTCCACCGCATTTAGGGAATTTGATTGCCATCAAGGGGTTTACTTTTTCTGCGATATCGAGGCACTATGGACACACTGACCGGTCTGTATTTGTTCAGCTCCATATGCAGCTAGCTACAATACACAGAATTTCACTTTTTGTTTCCTGATATTTACATCTAAATCTATTAAACAAATTATGCCACCTTTGACGGCAGATCAAAAGTAAGCAAATGTAGAACTATAATCTTAAAACATATTATTAGGTCACAAATCAATTTTCTGCACAGCAACTAACTGACTAACTAATTCTTCTGTCTGGGTTTGCAGAAAAGACCCCCCCCCCCCACTCGTCTCCTCTTCAGGTGGTAAAACAAATGCCTTTTTATTGACATTAGTAGATAGTTTCTGTGTTTAGGATTTGGCATTTATATAGCTTTAGCAGAGGTTAATCTTGGTTTCAGAACTTCTGGGTTTTCATTTTTTTTTTTATGAGTTTCAAGGAGGCTTGTGGATTCTTACTTTTGATGAGTGCATCTTGTAGTATACATATACAGTTACAGTGGTCAGATATTTGCATACAATCATCAGGAAAATGAATGTCATGGCAATACTGCTTTAATTGTTTGTTTTTTTTAAGTAGTCTTTTTCTGGTGAGGAATGATTGTACAACCAATATCTTTAAAAGAAAACTTTTTTTTCTAAATTGGACTGCGGAAAAGACTGAACCTAGATTTCTGTTGGGTTCTCTAACATTAACACAAAATTAGGTATACAGGGTCAAAAATACACCTATCCCCACACATATTCAGTGGTGCTATACAGTAGGTCCCTAAATGGACTTTAATATGCCAAGCACAAGGCTCTTCTCAACTTTCTGCAAGTGATCATGATTGGCCACAACAGGTGGCTACTGTGTCCCAGTGTAAGAAGTGTTTGATTTGTGAGGGGGTTCAGGCCCACTCCTCGCTCAGAATAACTTCACAGATCCTTCTCAGTTTGTTTATGTAATGGTGACTTCTATACACATACTAAAGCAAAGGTTCCCAAACTTCTTATGGCAGACACTCCCTGCTACATCCTGACCCAAGTTGACCACTGCCTACACCCATGGACATATTTACTCTAAAAGAAAAGAAAAAAAAAGAAAAAGCCTGTTGATGAGGATGTGGCAAAAACATGACGCAGGAAGAACTTAAGTATGTAGTAACGACAGTATTTACCAATTAACGACATAACCCCTCTTTGTGACTTAATTAACATACTATAAGTATGGCGCAGGTGGGAAAGATTTGGTGGTGTTCTGAGCTGTCATTAAGATATCACTACAATGTTGGTATGTGAATAGAGTTCTCACAACAACCTCATCAGGCTTGTACCATAACATGGTATGTCCGTGGTAGGACCGGGTTGCAAAAGACAGCATTCAGTTCATATTACTGTATGTTCTTGTGGTGCATACTACATTTGTGACATGCATGAAGCAGGTTATCAGTTTGTCTATGCCATGTTCAAAGAATTTTGCATAAATACTAGACATAATTCCCCACACCATTACTTCGTAATGAAAAGCACTGTGCGTGTCACGGTATTTGTGCAAACCCATCGGATGCAATGACAATCTGATCAGACACAGTAATACAGTAACTCGGTTCATTCTCATTACATGTGGTGAATGAATGATCATGTGTGTAATAGAACATTAATGACAACATGATCGATGCATTGAGAACCTGATCGAGACGTTTTTCCATTTTGACCCCGTTTCTGTTGCATTCATCAATACTTTTAGGATGCTGTGTCCCAGTGTGACAGGGCCATACTAGCAGAGCCTTTCATCTCAGAAATATTGCAAAGAAACAAAAAATTTACTTTGTGCTTTTGTTACTACTAGTTTATAGATTGTAATGCCTTAATTGCTAAATGTTTGACTATGTGTATAAACAAGTTCCAGTTATTCCACAATGCAGCAGCCAGGAACTTGCTAGAACCAGACGATATGAGCACATCACACCCATCTTATCCACACTGCACTGGCTTCTATTAAAATGTCACATTGATTTTAAAATACTGTTATTGACCAGTAAAGCATAACTTATAATTAACTTAATAACTTCATAAACTTCATGTTTGTGTGGTTCATTCTGCTTCTCCCTATTAGTTATCCAGCCATAGCTAGACCTGCCAGAGTCCTTACTTTTACTCTGCACAAAATATATATTAACCTTATTCATTCCATGACTGAGAGCATATCAAATTATGTTTCTCTCTCTCTCTCTCTCTCCATATGACCGTATAGCACACAGTCACAAAATGAGTTTACTTATAAGTTACTTATGGGACTACTGTATCTGGTATCGCCCAAATGAGGATAGTTTCCATTTTGAGTCCACTTACTTTCAAGGTTTCACCTAACCTTGCTCTAGCTTTCTCAATATGGACAAATTGATATTTTATCTTTTTTTTTATCTACATTTTAAAAATTTTATATCTGGATTTTTTTCTCTGTAAATCTGCCTTGTTACAATGTCCACTTAAGTGAATTTAATTGCTTGATAGCACTCATCGGATTGACAAACAGTTCAATGGGAAAAGTCCAAGGAGCTCAATGCAGATCTGAGAAAGTTGATGGTGGACACAAGACAGGTTTCTAAACACTTACAGATTTTAAAACCAGGTAAAGTAGTTGTACATAAGTACAAGCTATTGAGAGGTCTAGCCACTTTTGTCAACGTCTGGAAGAAGGCCCAAACTGTCAAACTCAGTTAAGAGGCACATGCCTGCTATCAAGTAGAAGCTGCTAGACCAATGTCACTGTCCACAATCAAGTGAGATAAGGACTGATAAGGTCCTGGCCAAAAATTTACATCTTCAAGCTTGACTGATGTTTGAGCTGATTGCTGGATGTTTGCAGAAATGCCTTTCTGCAGTGAAATTTTTACCAGAGTTATGTTTGGAGAAGTAAAGATTGGGCATTCAACCCCTAGAAGACAGTACCAACAGTAAAGTATTCTGGTGGTAGCATCATGTTTTAGGGCTGTTTTGCTTCCAGGGGAAGTGGTGCATGCCCAAGAGGATGGAATAATGAAGGAAGACTACCTCAGGAGTCTTTAGCATCAAAAAGAGTGGTCAAATATCCAAACCGAATTCTGTGAAAGGCTGGAGGACGGCTACAAAGAATGAATAGATAGAATTTGCTAACGTCATTTGCCTGACATTCAACCAAATATTAGGTATGCATGCTGTGTACATATTGTTAACACTGGTGATTTCATTAACCATAAAGTATATAAATGTTATACAATAAAAAAGTGCTGTGTCATAAAAAGACCAGCTCAAAAAATAAAATTCAATACAACTCCAATATTGCCATGAAATTCATATTTATGATGAGTATATCTCAACTTCTGACTGCAAATTGGTTTTGATATATAAAATAATATAAAATATGTATACACATACATATACACACACATTGTAAATTCTAGACACTTTTGTGTGTAAAAATCCCAGAAGAGCAGTTTCACACACACAGACACACTGAGCACTTCATTAGTAACACTGTAGAAATGCTAGGTAGGGCCTCCATTTGCTCTCAGAGCAGCCTCAATTCTTCATGGCAGGCATTCAACAAGATGTTGGAAACATTCCTTTGAGATTCTGGTACATGTTGACATGATTGCATCATGCAATTTCTGCAGATTTTTTAGGTGCACGGTCATGCTGTTGTTCTGCCACATCTCAAAGGTGTTATATTGGATTATGATCTGCTGACTGGGAAGGCCACTGAAGGACTCTGAACTCACTGTCATGTTCATGAAATCTGTTTGAGACAAAAACATTCCACATGCCATTTCATCATCTCCACCAACCTGGACTGTTGACACAAGGCTAGTTGGGTTCATGAATTCATGCTGCAGTATTGCATCAAATACTGACCCCATCCTCTGTGTGCCTCAGCAGAAATCAAGGTTGGTAAGAACAGGCTACTTTTTTGCTTAGCCCATGACCACAGTAGCCTCAGCTTTTTGTTCTTAGCTAACAAAGTGAAACCCGAAATGGTCTTCTGCTGTTGTAGTCCTCCAGTCTCAAGAGTTGAGGTTTTCTGCATTCTGACATACTTTTCAGCTCATCACAATTGCATAGAGTGGTTGTCTGAGTTTCTGTAGCTTGCTGTTTGCTTGAACCATTGTGGCCATTCTCCATTGATCATTATCAACATGTTTTCATCTGCAGAACTGTCATTCACTGGATGGTTTTTTTCTTTATTGCACCATTTTGGGAGTCTAGACACTGTTGTGCATGTAAAATTCAGGAGACGAGAAGCGAAATAGAATTACCCAAACCAGACTTCTGAGATCACAAATTGTTCCCCATACTGATGGTGGATGTCAACATAACTCAAAGGTGTTGGCCTGGATCTGCATGATTTTATGCGTTGCACTACTGCCATAAGATTGACTGAGTAGATAATTGCATGAATTAGTCGCGTACAGGTGTTCCAAATAAAGTGCACAGTGAATTTATATACACATATACACACATACACTGAGTGTTTTACATAGTTGTCCACCGCACAAATGGGTCAAGAAATCAGGATGTTTGTATGGGCTATATGGTCCTAACACTACTAAGACATGCAAAACTGTAAAGTCTTAATTTGCTAAAATGTACGTGTATAAAAAAGGCATTCATTTTTAAACCAGCTTCAGAAGGCCAGAGATCACAGTACACATGACACAAGTAATGAATCTAGACTGTAAGCAAACCATCCCAATAAACAAGTCAAGATGTGTAAGACATCTGACTGTCAAAACAAACAACTGCATGTGTTGTCTGCACTACACACAGAACACATGAATTTTTCAGCACAACTTTAAAAAACCGACAAAACAAGAAATAATGGCTGTTATGAGATAACGATACTGTGATAAACTACATCACAACGGTAATTACTGCGATGATATCAGTATCAGCAGTACCAAGGTATCAACTCTGACAGTCCGGTGTTACAGTAACAACTTACATGTAATATCTGTTTTTGTACGTTTCATTTTTCTTCATTTTCTTTGTGAAATAATGCTTTGTATATTAAAAGAAACCGAAGCAGTTTTTTCAGTGTTCACTGGCAGTTTGTTAGCAAATCTAAACATTGTGATAAATATCATGTATTGTGAAAATATCTTTGAGTATTGCAATTTGTCACACAGCCCTTGCTGTAATTGTATATGGAAGAATCTGAAAAGCAAACTACCAGTCAGTATGTTGTAAAGTTATTCAGTCTTTCTTCAATTAGGTTAAGTGCTCTATATTTCACTTCCTCCGTCTATCTTTCTAAAACCAACAGCTGCCTTTAGCAGATTTTGTCTCTGTAGCTGCACAAAAACACATGCAGGTATAAAACAATATTCAATATTGTACTTTAGGAGCTATTTGACACGTAGCTGTGGATCTCCTCTCAATGTGTGAAAATGGGGAAATGTATCTATCTGACCACAAAGATGAGATATTTCTTAAATTGTTAAAAACTATCTAGAGCTAAATATGTAGAGGTTAAGTTAAACAAAATACCAGCAACTTCATTCAGGAGGATCTACAGACCCGGTGTGTGTGTGCGCCCATATTAGCGTGTAAGGCGGCACAGTGGCATTGTGCCACGTTGCAGTCAGTAGTTATCCAGCATGCCATCAACAAAGAGGTTTTGCACGTCCAGCATGGCTGCCAGCTCCGTTATGTGTTTCTGCAGTAGGTTGCTCTCCACCATTTCCTGTCTGGGCAGCTGGGGGTACGATTCTGGAAAACTCTGTGCTTCCTGTTTTAAAGAGAAAAAACAAAGCCAAAACAGCCTATATATCATTTTAAAAACTTTGTTACCTTGCAGGGCTTGACACACATTTTCCCCCCCAAAGAAACACATGTGTTTCTAATTGAAAAAATGTAGGAGTGCATAAAGAACTTTTAGGACTGCATGAAGGACTTTTTTTGTTTTTTTAAAAAGTGAGTCAGTTACATGCAAAATATTTAGATTTATTTGGTCACAAAGGCCACCTCTTTCACAGTATAATGTGCAATACTAATGTTGATTTAAGCTTTCTGAAAAGAAGGACTTTGGACCACTGAGCAACAGACCAGTTGTTTTTTTCTTTAGCCCAGGTAAGACGCTTCTGACGTTGTTTGTTCTTCAGGAGCGGCTTGACAAGAGGAATACGACATTTGAAGCCCATGTCCAGGATCCGTCTGTGTGTGATGACTCTTGATGCACTGACTCCAGCCTCAGTCCACTC
>JAOVVA010000031.1:10036860-10052900 GCA_028565275.1 Leiocassis micropogon
TTGAGCCTAGAATATTGAACCTTTTCACAATATTCTAATTTTCTGAGATTGTGGATTTGGGGTTTTCATGAGCTGTATGCCATAATCATCTTAATTATGTCAAATCACGGCTTGAACTATCTTGCTTTGCATGTAATGAGACTGTCTCATATATTAGTTTCACCTTTTAAGTTGCATTACTGAAATAAATGAACTTTTCCACGATATTCTAATTTTTCGAGTTTCACTTTTTTCGAGTTTCACTAAAGCCAGTCAGTACTTGGCGTGACAATGCTTTAAAAACACTTTAGTCTCAGGTACAATTTATGCAGTTTTATCAAGCTTAAGCAAGTGACTGAATGCTTAAAGTTAATGCTCTGCTATATGTTGGATAATATGGCTCTCTTTATTACACACAGCTTAAAACAGACCATTCAAAAATTAAAAGGTTTGGTAGTATTTCAAACAGCATCCTGAAAGCATCCTGACCTATAGAAAAGCTTTTGTTGCCACCACATCGAAGACCACCACAGAAGCATACACACCAATAATACACAGATTTTTCAGTAACAAAACTTAAAATATCAGGCAAAAAAAGCAGACTTGAAATTAAAAGCCAGATAATTTGATTAATAATACAGACACTTTCTTAGAGCAAAACCACCTCAGTAAAATATTGACAGGCTGCACCAAGAGGTGCCAGGTTTCTATTCAGGTACTAAATACATTAGTAAATACATACTACATAAGAGAAAGTACCAAGAGAAACTCTTTAAGGGTGCTTTTAGGCACAATTGCTTCATACCGTGCCAAGGGAAATTCTTCTCCCTCCCAGATATCACATTAGTAATACTGTTCCATATCCGAGTAAACTTGTGTATATATATATAGTAGGTGGCATTATACACCTAGTTGTTTTTCAAGCCACCAAAGAGAAACACAAAGAGAATAAGAACACAAGGAATTAACCTTTTGTGCTATGCCTAATATTACTGATATCTTTGAATGTCAAGTGCTAAACCTTCAGGTTTAGGTAGTGCATGATAAAATAGGCAGGTATTAAGCTGTGTTCAGATGAATATCCAAAGTGAAGTGCTTTCTTACCCGAAAGAGTTTGTGTAGTCGGAGAGTGGCACAGCAGAACACGAATCTGATCATCAGAAGCCTCAAAAACTCATCACCATAGAACTGCAAAAATGCCTGATCTACAATGAAAACACAAAAATAAACATTAATTCATATCTTAACCATTGCAAGTATGCTCTTGCATACAAAGCTTGCTCAAGTTTATTTTTCACTTAATTACATAACGATACATACTGTAATGATAAGAAAATAACAAAACTATAATTTCTGTGGTTACCAATGGCCCTGGAGCTAGTGAGCATCTGGCCAATGTCGTGAAAAACTTTGCGCAAAAACTCCTGGGACTTTTCCCATAAACCTTGACGCATACTGGTCAGCCCACAGACAGACAGGAAGCCCATTAGGGGATTGTAGAGAAAAAGAGTGAAGAGACTCCCACGCTGAGAATTGTCTAAAATGCAGAGAACAACATTAGGTAAAAAAAAAAATTTATACATCTCTAAAAATCTAAGTCCCAAGATAAAAATAAAGATTTACCACTCAGCCTTAAAAAGTCAGATGAAACATATAATTTACACATTTTTACATGTACCCCAAATGACATGAATCTAACAAGTAATGGAAGTCTCTCTCAAATGACATCCTTTAGCTTTGGATTCTCTTTTTAAAGTAATAAAAGAGTATCTGCTTTTCAACATTTTTAACATCTTTTATTTTGAAGTGGATCTACATCTTGTTTATTTTTTTAAGTTTACTCCTCATTCTTTTTTTTCTTTTTTTTCAGTTTTAAAATTTTCACAAATATCTCATGGGGACAGAGATTACAGGGCTGCTTTCAAAATGGCCAGCAGTTTAAATCTCCACTACATTCTCACGACAAATTTCCTGGCAATCTCTGTTTTTTCTGGATAAAAAGCATCTTGGTAGTTAGTCTATAATTGCTGCTAGGCATTTAACCGAGGAAGTGTATATCAGTGTAGGCCTAACAATACATCAACTACATTTCTTCTGTGGTCCAAAACTTTTCATTGTCATAAGGAGTTATATACATGTATCAAGAATTGATTTGCCTTTTTTCTACGTTGATACTTGTGGGGGCGGCATGGTGGTGTAATGTTTAGCACTGTCGCCTTGCACCTCCAGGGGTCGGGTTCGATTCCTGGCCAAACTCGATTCCCGTCTTTGTGTGCATGGAGTTTGCATGTTCTCCTTGTGCTTGGTGGGTTTCCTCCAGTTAGCAGATTAGGCTAATTGGGGTTCCCAAATTGCCAGTGTGTGTGTGTGTGTGTGCGCTTTGTGATGGATTGGCACCCTGTACATAGTGTACCCCGCTTCGAGCCCCAAGTCTCCAGGCCCCCAACTACCCTGAATACAGGATAAAGCGGTATCGACGATGAGTTAGTGATACTTGTGAAGAAATCCCTATATAATGTCATGTAATTTAGGGTAAATTAAATGGACAGAATATGGACAAATATGTTATATGTTGCTCCATGAAAGCACACAGAGGACAAAAACAATATTTGTTCCACTGTGTATAAGGACAGTGCGTGGTTCAATGCACCGCCCCATGCAGGATGACCAGAGTAAACACAGGAATGACTGACTCTAATTAAAACCCATCTACAGCTTACATTAACTACTTTCATGGTGGAAAATTATTTACTGTAATAAGCAATTGTAAACACATTGTGGAAATGCTTGTTTTTGTCTCTATAGCCCCATCATTCCAGTTGAACAAACAAGCAAACAAAAAAGAAAACAAAAAACTATTATATATAATAATAATAATAAACTTATCATGTAATATCTATAGCATATTTGTCCACATTTTGTACATTTCATGTACACATACACATTTCATGTATGGTTCATGTAAACCTACACAGATGCACGCTTCCTCTATTAAGCACCTAGCAATCATTATAGCTAAACTATCACAATTGAGTAACTATACATGTTTTTATTTCCTATATGTAGATGTTAAATCCTTGAATATAAAAACAACTGGTTGATCAATAAAAACATGTTTTTATTAAAACAATTATGTTTTATCAGCAGAAAACTGGCACTTGCCAGTAAACTTCATTTAAAAATGTAGTAGAGATAACTGGCCACGACACACATAAGGACACAGCACTGTAACACCCTCCCTACAGCAGCCGTCAAATGAGGATGCAGCACTTTAACTTCTGTCCTACGGAAGCTGGTCATTGAAGACGCAGCACTGGAAGACCTGACAGATAGCAGCTGGCCAATGAGGAAGCAGCCATGTAATAACTCTCCCCACAAGAGATTAGTGCCACAAAGCTGGCCAGAAAAAAAAAGAAAAAAAAGAACAAAAAGAAATGAAAAAAAAGAAAAGGAAAAAATAGAAGTGCTCAGTAGGAGAAAAGTGGAGAACACAGAAACTAATTGCAATTGTCTTGTATAGTATTTGTTAATTTGTTCATTCATGGCATAATTTTTATCTATTTATTTTTTGGCACAAATCTTATTCCATAAATGAGTAGGTAGAACTAAATGGTGCAAGTTATGCCATGATACCGTTACATATACATCAGTCATGTCTAACTGGTAAAGAATAAGTTTGTGCAGTTCTTTATAATGATAGTTTAACCATCTTACAAAAACATGGACACAAATTTAATGCAGCTAAAGGTCTCTATGCTAACATAATATACTTAGCCACAAATAAGTCTGCGCAATCGATCCCACACCCTACAACAGACCACTCAAAAACTAGAATGTAAATAGTAAATTAATTTCCCAGTATTTTAAACAGCTTGGAGGTTTTGTGTCTCAGCTATAGAAAAGCCGTAGAAAAGAGAAAAAAAAAACATCCTACATACATATTTAATACTGTAGCAATATTTACTAGATAAACCATAAAATTAACAATACTACTACTGACCATTTTACTTAGGTTTATTAGCATGAAGTGACTGGTTGCTTTGCTTCCCTGGGAGCCCTCATGTCTGTGTTTCTGGTTCTCCCTTTTGGTTATGCTGTCTTTAGTCCCTGCCTGCACTCTGCACAAGCTGTACATTAAAGTTATCCATTATGTGACTGTGAGCATACCTAACTGTATTCTCTCCCTCTCTCTTTCTGCTACACATACAGTAGCACTCTTAAGATACCAGTGATCCTGCCTGCTTCTTCCTTCTAGCTGATTCATTCTGATGCCCTTCTTCTAGTTGGGGCTCTCATTAAATAAAGGTTGTTGTTGAGGATCCCCCAATTTGGACTGGTTAAAGATGCGATAACTGAACAGAATCACTTAATTTCCATAGGCAACAATGTTCTTTGTTGAGTTAATGTGGAGTAAGAGGTAAATTAGATTGTTCGCTCATTCAATTCACTTAATTTTAGCGTTTCTTGTTTTTTATTCCTGTTTATTGGAAGTCATTTGAAAAAACCCACTGCTTGTTTAGCATTCAATGCATACCCATTATTAAAAAAGAAAACAACTTATGTGTAAAATATTAAGATGCATACTAAAAATAAATAACAGGAAATTTAAAAACAATACAAAGAAACGGAACCTTGCATGCTTTTTGGATACACGGTAGGGGAAAGTAGGCACACCAAAGGCTGGCCAAACAAATTACAGAAATTCTACAGAGAAAGACAAAAAATGTCATATTAATACTTGTTTAACAACATTAATAAAGAAATATTTGACAGTAAAACAAGCCTTCATATTTAAAACAATTTCATGAGTTTTTTAAATGGCCACATGGAGGTGCTCTTCTGCAGCTGTCTGTATCTGTCAAAGTAATCAATGAAAGATTCTGAAAGAGGCAACACTTTTCCAATAAAAAAATAAAGAAAAAGAAAAAAAATATATTTATAAATAGTTATAAAATGTAATATTATCCTTATGATTATATGCGGGCATATGGTTGGTTTTGCACATGAATTAAGTAAATTTACCTTGTAGGCCATGCTGTTGGATGAGTCCACAATAACAAACAAGGGCTTCCTGGTAAAGGGATACAGGTCTCCAGGGTGAAGGCTTATGGTTGCACATATAAAAACACATTAATATTACTGCAAGAAAGAAATGATAAAAAGGAGCAGTTTACCAGCAGTAAGATAGTTTAAGAATTTATGTTTTGTATACAGTGACTGGGTGACATTCGTTACCAGTGCATCTCTTTCTGGGCCTGGTTTCTCTTCTGCACTGCCTCACCATTTACAACATCACGATTAGTGTTTGTTAGAACTCCTCCAAAGTCATAGGGTCCTAAGGAGAATAAGACCAAAGAATAAAGAATTACTGAAGCACTTGCTACTTTTCTTCCTGAGGCTCATGAGACCTTAATTTCAGATCAGCATTTTGGGAGGAGGAGTTTTTGGGTCACAAAAGAGGATGGGTCTCTGAGGAGTTCGAGACTCTGACCTCGTTGTTATAGAATGGCCTAATAAGAAGAGTGAAAAGTACTTCATCATTAAATTTTCTACTCAATGCAAGCAAAGGTACTTCGTTTATCATAAGCTGAATAAGTGAGTGGAGAACAGTTTGTGTGTGTTTGTGTGGGTTTGAGTGGCTAGTGGGCTGGACTTTGGTGAGCTTGACAGTATTAATGCATTTTATGAGCCAGCATCACTGGGTTATGGAGAAATCATCCTCACTTGCTTTATGGCTTACTGTTTAAGTATATTGAGTGTGGAACAGTCAATTCTGAAATTATCTTACAAACAATAATTAAAATGAGGGAAAACAGAAAGAGAATACCTTCATATTCCACACGTCCAGTGGGAAAGACCCCAGTGGCTGACAGATATACAAGGAGAACACTGTTGGCAGGTAACTCCTGTCAAATAAACCGAAACCGTCCAAATCAGCAACTCAAAAACACAAACTAAACATGGATAAACAACCAAATATGTAAGAACAGCAACTTTCATTGCAACACATTCCAGATCTCAACAACTACCTTTAAATAGGTTAGAAAATTAATACAAATAAAATGTATTTTAAATATATTAATTATTATTTAAGGTATTCAAGGTACTATTTAAGGTTTTTAAATAAATGAGGTCAAATTTAAAAAATGAAGAAAAAAAAAAAGTCATTATAAATAAGGCAGCCCTAGCATCATGCTCTTACATACAGTACATTGTGTTTTATAAGTCATGTGTGCCTTAAACATTTTATAGTTTCTGATTTTTTTTTTAAGAACAGCTTTGACTATAAAGCAACAAAGAGGTTATAAAAAAAAAAAGACTGTTTTCATGCAACAGCAGAATGTAATACACATATTCACAGACATATGTGAGAGAACAGATTGATAAAATACGAGCAGAGCAAGCTCTCTATGGCCCTGCATAGATAAAAGGAAAACCGACTCATACAGGGGATAAAGTGAGAGATTTTCCAACAGCACTGTCACTTAGTAATTGCAAACATGTGGTCACACATGCAAAGGGCACTCTTCTGCTCTCTCAGGAGAGGAGCTTTGATCCAAAAAAAAGAGAGCTAGTAACACGCTAACACCTCTCTAGCTGTGCCACACCATTCTACTGCAAATGAGCTAAAGGCAACAGACTGACATGATGCCATATCAGCGTTAGATTGCATCAAATTAGCTGGAAATCTGTTACTTCGGTTAGTATAAGTACTGCCACACAACACTCTTATAGCCGTGGCCAGAAGTTTTGAGAATGACAAAAAATTAACCCCTTTTTTTTAAGACAAGTCGCCCTGGATTGCAAATTAACTTCTGGGCCACACCCTGACTAATGGTAGCCCATTCTTGCATAATCAGTTCTTGGAGATTTTGTCAGAACTGATTATTATTAATTAATATTTAATTACATTTTATCAATATAATCGTTTAAAAATTATTTCTGTATCACAATGTGTAAAATGAAAGGCATATGAACACTTTGAAATCTCAGTAGTTAGACTTCAAAAAGTTTACTGGCTTATTGACGCAAGGAGCAACTTTACAGACAGGCTGTAAAACACAAACAAAGTTGTTGTGTGCATGAAATGTGTGCTGACCTTGAAGGAGGCTGAAAGGAAGGTGTAAAGCTGGCTGAAGGTTGGTTTGTATAGAAGGTATTTGTGGGGGTTCTCCCGCTTGGCTGGCTTTTCACTGGGCTCCTGGAAAAACAAAGAGATAAACGCCTAAGAAAGTAAGAGAGAGTGAAAGCAATGAAAGGGTGAGAAAAAAGAGACGAAAAAGAACACTCAACGGTGAGAGAGATGGGGAGAGTGCAAGAGTCTTCTCTTACAAGAGTCCCTGCTTTGGTCGTTTGGGTGGCAAGATTGACAGGTTCTCGCTCGAGGGCCTGGAGCATGCGAAACATGTCGATGGTCAATTCACTGAACTTCACCTGAGCAAAAGAAAAAAAAAATTCATCTTACATCGTGTGTTCTTAAATTTGATATAATTTTTGTTTTAATGCTGCCTTGATCTTGCTGTTTTAAGAAATACACATTCAGAAAAAAAGAAATCAAGGCCGCACCATGTGCACTAAATATAGTACAGTCTAAAAGTATTTCAACAGTGACATTTTTTGCCTCTGTACAAAACCACGATGGATTTCAAATGAAGCAATCAAGATATTATTGAACTATAGACTTTCAACTTTAATTCAAGGGAATTAACAATTATTGTATTAATACAATATTACAGTACATTAACTATTTTTGATCAAGCCCCTTTAATCTTACAAGATAAAAAGTAATTGGAAAACTGACTGATGAGCAATAGTGGAAGGTTTCTTATTTATCTTTTTATGAAAATCAAGAAAATAAACATTATGCCAATTAATTTGTGTTGAATTTGCATTTGATAGATGTTCACGTAAACTGCTGTTCAACATGCTGATGAAAGAGAAGGACATTAAAAGGCTAAACACTCTAACACTGCCTAATAAAACATCAGCACAGCAGAAACTTAGAGCGGCCAAATCAACATTTTGATAAATTCTTAAATAGAAAGAATGCATTTTTGAGCTTAGAAACACCAAAAGGCCTGACATACCAAAGTGGATGATTGCATAATTATTTCTTTGGGGAAGAAAAAGCCTTTTGCATCTACCCAAGTCAAGAACACTCTGGATGAGGTAGGACTTGTCAGTGTTGGAATTAAAGGGACACCTTCATGAATGTTAATACAGTTGATGTACAGTTTACCTTAACTTGCAAACCACAGGTAACAAAAAGGCCTGATATTGTTTGCGCAGACAGTTCTGGTTCTAAAGAAACCTCAAAAGTGGCAGTATGTTGGCTTTTACTTGGGCAGACAGCATACCGAGGACAGTGTAGGTGCTCAGGAGTAAAGGGTATTGCTCTAGTGAAATCTGAGGCAGTATCTTGTCATGAAGTTATCAGCACCTACATTTAAAGTTGGAAGTTTACATACACAAATACACTTTTTACAAGTTTTTCCAATTCCTGAGATCTTAGTAAACATTTCAGGTCAGTTAGGATCACTAATTTAGGAATGTAAAATATCAAAATAATAGCAGAAACAAAGATTTATTTCATCTTTTATTCTTTCATCACATTCCCAGTGGGACAGAGGTTTACACTTAGTATTTGGTAGCATTGCCTTTTTTTGTTTAAAAATTGTTTAACTTGGAGCAAACCTTTCAGCCAGCCTTCCACAAGCTTCTTACAATATGTTGCTGGAATTTTAGCCCATTCCTCCTTACAGAAATGGCATAACTCAGTCAGGTTTATAGGCTTCCTCATGATGTCTTCTATTTTGGGAAGTGCACCAGGCCCTCCTGGAGCAAAGCCACCCAAACAACATGATCCTGCCTCCCTTCTGTTTCACAGCTGGGATGGTGTTCTTCGTCTTGCAAGCCTACGTCTTTTTTCTCCAGAAAACAATGGTCATTATGTCCAAACAATATAAATTGTTTTTCATCAGACCAAAGGAAATTTCTCCCAAAAAAATTATCTTTGTCCCCAGGTGCAGCTTCAGACCATAATCTGGAATTTTGACATTTTGGAGCAGTAGCTTCTTCGTTTCTGTGCAGCCTTTCAGGTTATCTCGATATTTTTCTCATTTTAAAGCGGATATAGATACTTTTGTACCCATTTTCTCTAAAGTCTCCACTGGGTCCTTTGCTGAAGTTCTGGGATCAATTTGTACATTTTGTATAGAGAAAATCTTTAAATTTCAACTGTAAAAGTAGGTTACACTAGTGTCCCATAACTGGAGTAAATTTAGATTTAATTATTTCAGATGGCATTTGTTATCTGATATACCCATCAGTCGGACTTGCCAGCAATGTAAATCTGCATACACACCTCTTCATTACAGTAGCATGTGTACTATATATACAATATATACAATAGCACATATTTCAGTACTAGCAGTTAACAAACGGCCAAAACTTTTTGTACCTGAAAAAGTAGAGGTTTTCTATTCATACTTCTACTTGCATGAAAGACTAAAAATACTTGCAAATCCTATAGATATATAAAACAAATTACTGTGAGATATTGCAGTTAATAGACAGTTTCTATTAAGGAAACCTGAGTGACTGCAGGCATGAGTTAGCTTGTCATGTTTTACCCACACTGGTTTTCTTAAGAGAAAAAATAAGGCATTACCATTACAAATAACAGCAATAATTTACAGTACTTTTGTTACTTTACTATATTTACAAGGCACTGCTTGCAAATCAATCTAGATATATTACACAAAAAAGAACATGCTATTGCTTATTTCTCTGCAAAATAAGGTGCTAAACCACTTTAGCACATCTACAAACCACTGCAGGCGTTTCAGAGCATTATGTTGCCTTAGACAATTAATTGAACGCAGGTCCACAACCACAACAAAAAATCACTGATAATTTTTAATAAATAATTATATTTTATATAATATTTATTTCTGCATGATACAGCTGTGTGCATCTGTAACACCTAATAGATCAAGAAATTTTCTTCAGATTGCTTCAATATTTTGAATGCACAGAATATAAGCAATTCCAGTCCCCATAGTGTACCTGACTGTTGCAGTTGCCGACAATGAGAGCATCGGCCAGTGTCAGTTGACCAACCACCATGCCTGGCTCAAGCTGGGGCACACCGCCTTCCTGCATTCGATTGGACTTGACCACCACTGTATTGTCGTCATTCAGGATCATAACTGGATCTGCCTAATAAACCATGTAAAAAAAGACAGAAAAGTAAATAAACCATAACATTTTATAAAGTATTTACAACACAATATTAAAATGCATCATCTTACACTGCCTGGCCAAAAGATTTTTGTTTGACTGCCTTTAGCTTGATTACATTATGCAATGTGGTGGCCAATTCATGTGTCAAAATGATTCCACATGCTCCCAAAACAATTACACAGTCTGGGAATATTCCTATACCGTTGGGGGAATAAAGAAAATAGTGTGTGGGGGTTAATTTTAGGCAGATCTTTAGATTCATAAGAATACATTGACACAAGGCACGATACATTGCTGTTTAGGGTGAAGTTATTGGTGTTTAGGGTGAAAATCCATCACAAGGCACACAGACACACACACCTGCACACACCAGGAAATTTGGGCAAGCAAATTAGCCTTATCTGCATGTCATCATAAATATCACTGAAAATCCTTCAATTTAAAATTTTGGAAAATCCTTAAAAATTAAACTAATAAACACTAATCTCAAAGATGTTCGAATATAATGAAAAGATAGGCCAGACCATTAAAAAAAAAAAAAAAGCTCTCAAACTAATATTTTATTAAACCACCTTTTGCTTTGATTACAGCACACACTGGCCATGGCATCCTTTTGATAAGCTTACGTCACAACACTTATTTCCATATGGAGTCACATTAAATTCTCTCAAAGATCTTGTATTGATGATGGGAGAGTCGGAACACTGCATTAAGTCTTCTCCAGCACATCTCAAAGATTCTCGATAGGATTAAGGTCTGAGACTCAGTGATGTCCAGTCCATGTGTGAAAATGATTTCTCAGGCTCCCTGAACCACTCTTTCACAAATTGAGCCTGACGAATCTTGGCATTGTCATCTTGGAATATGCCCACGCCATCAGGGAAGAAAAAAAAAATCTATTGATAGGAAAAACTATCATTCAGTATATTTAGGTAGTCAGCTAACCCACTTTTTTGGAGCACATAACATTGCTGAACCTAGACCTGAACAACTGAAGCAAGCTCAAATCACAACATTTCTCACATAAGAATTATAATAAAATATCAAAACGCCAAGCATGTTCAATGGCAGACTTCTTTCAAAAAGCTGCTCTACTGACAGACTTGGGAAATCCTTTGTTCCCAGAGCCATACGTTGCTTTAACAGCTCTTTATGGTGCCTAGGGATGTGATTGGAATTCGTGGTCAGAGGGTCCCTCTACCAATACACTTCCTCAGTTAAACATGTTGCTCTCCCTAATAACATACTCACTGTTCGCAGTGATATTTATTTATCTACTTAGCATGTACCCTTTTAGCATTGGCTTGCACTACCTCAGTCTTGCCATTCACTTTGGCACTGCTGTCAATTTCAATAGCTATAGCTCATTGCACATCTCATTTTTTCTGTTGTTTATCCACTAATATTTATCCTCATTCAGTGATATTTGCACATATTCATTTAATTCTCATTATAGATTTATGTAACACTATATTGCCAAAAGTATTCACTCGCCTGCCTTCACATGCATATGAACTTGAGGAACATCCAATTCTTAATCCATAGGGTTTAATATGATGTTGGCCCACCATTTGCAGCTATAACGGCTTCAATAACAGCTCTTCTAGGAATGCTTTCCACAAAGTTGGAACTGGTATGGGTTTTTTTTCAGGAGTTGGGCTCAGCCCCTTACTTCCAGTGAAAGAAAATCCTAATGCTTCAGCATACCAAGACATTTTGAACAATTTCATGCTCCTAACTTTGTGGGTACAGTTTGAGATGGCCCCTTCCTGTTCCAATATGCACAAAGCAAGGTCCATAAAGACACGGATGAGCGAGTTTGGTGTGGAAGAGTCCTGACCTCTACCCGATAGAACACCATTGGGCTGAATTAGAGCGGAGACTGAGAACCAGGCCTCTGACCTCAAAATGCGCCACTGGAAGAATGCTTAAAAATTCCCATAAACACACACTCAAAACTTGTAGAAAGCCTTCCCAGAAGAGTTGAACTGGTATAGCTTCAAACAATGGGCCAACATCATATTAAACCCTAAATAAAAAAGTTGTCTCTGTCTCTCATAAAACAACCTTCAAGTGCATAACCAATCCGGCTTCAAACCAGAACATTTCACAAAACTGTCATTGTGGCCATCACTAATGATCAGATTTGCCAAACGGTTAACTAATAACTGTTTTAACTATTCTTTGGCAAAATACTCTCTTCTCCATCCATGAGAGTCTTGGAATTTTTTACCAACATGGCAAATGTTGAATGGAAGGTAAGGTGATTTCAGGGAGATCCTCCATGCAGACTCTAAACCTTGTATTCTTGATCAGTTGGTCATATCCTCACATGGGTTTTTGTATCACTTCCATGTGGATGACACTTAACTTATCCTTCCTTTCCCATCCTTAGACACTTGTTTTCACTTGTATCTCAGCATGTATGCCAGACATCTCATAATTGATGGCAGCTCACCAGCTGAAATTTAATACCAGCAAAACTGAACTGATGTCTATCTCAGCTGAGTTATCCCCATCAAGATCTCAAACCTAGATGATTCTCACATCTTTCAATCTCACATGCAACCTTGAGATAATCATGGACAGTCAACGCAACAATCCCTTTTCTCCCACATAATATGCTAATGCTATTTTCACTTTTACACTATCAAAGGGATTCACCTATTTCTATGTACACTCAGCTATTTGGTCCATCCATTTGCATTTTGAGGAGATGCAATTTAGAACTCAAGCAAGAAAAACTGTGAAAATGCAAAATAAACAAAGCTCACAGATTGTTTTGAACACACAGCTGAGTGTGTGACTTGGGTATGTGCCCATAGCAAAGGAGCTAACATTCAGAAAAACATTTTATGTGATGTGCCTAACTTTTTTTCAGCAGATCTGTCTTTTTACTTAATATATATTAGTTTTCATAAATATGCAAGACCTACTGACACCTGGCTCAGGTGAAACCAGGTTTCCCCAGAACTCCCACAGGTGTTTCAGCTGTTCACACCTATCCACTTAGATTCACCACTCAGAAGCAAGGTTTACTGAGGCCAGGAAGAGAATCAAAAAACAAAGCATGGGTTCCATGCATCCATGCATGGTTTGTTCACAGTAATAAAACTGTACAGCAAAAAATATATTCATCATAACTTTTTTATTAATTTCAACTAAATACAGCTGGTAGAGTTCATGCCGAAAAGAACCCAACATTCCTCCAGGACCATGGTGCAACATAAAACAGCACAGAGACTTTACAGAATTAAATGCAAAACATGAAACAAGTTTCAAGATTTTTTGTTCAAACAGAGTGAAAAATGACATGCCTTGCATTTCTGAGGAGTGCTTTGCTTCCTGCCATCCATTCTGCATAGCACAATCAGCAGAAATATCCAGGACATGTAAAAAATAACTTTATGTGGGACTTTTTTTGCTATGTAGAATAGTACTGGATGAGCTGATCTCACAGTACAATAGGTATCGTTGTCCTGTCTCATCAGAGAAGAGCAAGGAAATGTCTTGTCTTGGACCAGGCGCCAAAATATTGGCGTATATTGTATATTGGAAATCGAACCCGCACCCTGAAGGTGCAAGGTGACAGTGCTAATCACTAAGCCACCGTGCCCTCTATATACACTATACTGCCAGAAGTATTTGTTTGCCTGCCTTCACATTCATGTGAGCTTAAGTATCATCCAAATCTTAAACCATAGTTTTTAATATGATGTTAACCCACCCTTTTCAGCTATAAGAGCTTCAACTCTTTAGGGAAATCTTTCCACAAAGGTTTAGGAGCGTGTTTATGGGAATTTTTGACCATTCTTCCAGAAGCACATTTGTTTTTTTAATTTTTCCCCCTTCTTTTTTCGAATTTTCCGATTTTCTCCCCTAATTTAGTAGTGTCCAATTCCTCCCAGTCACTGGAGGCTACCACATTAAGCTTCTACCGCCAATCAGTCGGGAGGGCCGCAGACCGACCAACGTGTTTCCTCCGATCCACGTGAACATCTTTTCGAACTGCTCGCTCACACACTCGGAGGAACGGCGTAACACACTCGGAGGAACAGCGCTATCTGCTCCCTCCGCCTGCGCAAGCTCACAGACGCCCCTGATTGGCTTGTAGAGCCGTATTAATGTGGGAGCACTAGTACCTCTCATCCCTCCCCTCTGAGAGAGCTCGGACAATCAGCTCTCTCTAGGCCTCCGGCTGTGAGAGGTTACAGCATCACCCGGGGATCGAACCAGCGATCTCCGGATGATAGGGCGAGTGCTTTACCACCACCACTTTACAAACCTATTGGGTTGGGCCAGTCAAGTACTTCCACACCAAACTCGCTCATCAATATCGTTATGGATCTTGGATATGGATTTGTGCACTGGTTCGCAGTCATGTTGGAACTGGTCTGAGTGTCACCAGTGTCTGACCTAACAAATGCGCTTCTGGAAGAATAGTCAAAAATTCACATAAACACACTCCTAAACCTTTTAGAAAGCCTTCCCAGAAGTAGAGTTGAAGCTGTTACAGCTGAAAAGAATGGGCCAACATCATATTAAACCCTATGGATTAAGAATTGGATGTTACTAAAGCTCATATGCATGTGAAGTCAGGCGCGCAAATACTATCGTGTACTGTAGCTATCTAAGTATAGAGACCAAAAAAAAAAAAAAAACAGCAATCATGCTAATGCATTGTATAACAATGGGGATAACAGTTGACAAATTCAAACTGCAAGAAATTCATGATTACTATAGTTTGAAACACTACAGACCTTGGAGGTTGATGGATCAGAAAGAAAAAACAACAACTATACTCTGATCACAACAAGTGTAAGCTTTTGAAAGTGATCAGTGGGCGCCGGTGTGAGCAGCTTTATTTCAATCATAAACCTAAATATAATCTGGTCACAAAAAGTGGCAGCATAGGTAAAGCATATGCAATGCAATATCAGTAATAATGACAAATTTATTGGAAAACAGCATGCTCAGTGCTGTGTGTAGCTTTACTTCATGCTCAGTGCGCAACAGTATGTGCAACTTTATTTCAATCATACATCTAAATATAATATGCAATGGAATATCAGTAATAATGCCAACATGGTACAAGCATCTATCTAAAATATCGCTGCCTTTTTGAGAGCAGAAGTGCGCTTTATAATGATTTAAAGTTATAAGAAAATACACTTACTGATCACTTAGTTTATCTTCCACTGGATGACTAGATGAATTCATTCTTCAAAATGCCACTGTTTTCCATAAGTGTCACAATCTTCAGGTCCAAATGATCTTCCAATTAAAAAAAAAAATCCAGTCCTTTCAGTAGATTTATACATCTTTTTCTGAGCAAGATTCCTACCTCTATGTATAAGAAATATATTTTGTTTTTTCATTCAAGCCCTTTTTTTCTCTGTAGGACACGAGCATGCTTAAGCACTCATCACTCTGCTCAAACAATGCAGCAATTAGCACTTATTTACAGTACAAACCCGATTCCAAAAAAGTTGAGACATTGTACAAATTGTAAATAAAAACAGAATGCAATGAAGTAGAAGTTTCAAATTTCAATATTCTATTCAGAATAGAATATAGATAACATATCAAATGTTGAAAGTGAGACATTTTGAAATGTCATGCCTAATATTGGCTCATTTTAGATTTCATGAGAGCTACACATTTCAAAAAAGTTGGGACAGGTAGCAATAAGAGGCCGGAAAAGTTAAATGTACATATACGAATCAGCTGGAGGACCAGTTTGCAACTTATTAGGTCAATTGGCAACATGATTGGGTATAAAAAGAGCCTCTCAGAGTGGCAGTGTCTCTCAGAAG
>JAOVVA010000031.1:10065519-10083470 GCA_028565275.1 Leiocassis micropogon
TCTTTCTCTACTTATACTATTGGTTTCCACTGTGTGTTTTGGTGCTTTAAAATTACTAAAGTTTGCTAAAACTCAGCTCTTGAGTTGGTCTCATTCTTGTTCATGAGTGACTTCTCAAATAGTAATCAGTGATGGTCTTCAGTATATTATCCTTCCTTTTTCTTTTTTTTTTCTTTCTTATGTCGGCTTCCTATCTCCCTTAGACAAGAGCAAAGTAACAACTAAATAGGAAACTGTAACAATTATTAATTATAGAGTAAATGATATATGAAATTAAAAAAAAATATGTCAACCTGTTAACATCAGTTTTATATTTTTCCCCATTTTGGACAAGTCAGTTTGGTTATGAGCCAAGTAAAAAATCTTTGAAAGAGCTTAAGATCAAGCCCAAAATTTATGTTTAATCTTGCACATTATCAGAGATTAATAGTAAGTTTGATCAGCAAGAGAGAAACATTAAACATGGAATCTTCCACTGTTTAAGAAGAGAATACCCTGTATGACATCTCTGAAAATTTTTGGAGTTACCTTATAGCAACCAAGAATTTTAGAGACAAATAGGCAGTTTCTGACACCTGTGTATTTTCTTATTTTAGTTTTCTTTCACATATGAATTATTGTCAACTGGGAAAAAAAAACACTTACCCTTAACTTTAACAGAGATACTGTTACTGAGTAAAAAGAAAATCAGTTAAAATAATTAAATAATTATGATAATTGTAATCTCTTTACAATTAACGTGGCCAAGCAACCAGCTGATCAAAAGTTTTTTGTGCCATGTAGGCATTAAACATACTAAGTGAAAGTGAAAATGAAAAGCCATTAAGGAGATACAGCACTGCTACATGTTTGTGTTGTTGCTATAATGTTTGTAGGCATACCACATAAAACCCATTTGTCAAATCAAAGACCTAAGCAATAAAATTTGGTTATATACTGTACTTCTTGTTGGAGAACATGAGCTTTTGCATTAGGCATAACCTATACTGTGTCAGCATGTAAGCGATTCTGTCTAAACTGACCAAATTTATTGAAGACGACGAATAGCTGCAAAAATCAATTAATGGACAATTCAACATAATTGCTTCAACTAACCAAAACAAGTTGGACACCCTCAGGGCCATGTGGATTTGGCACTTGCTGATTAACATTGAGGGCATGGTGGCTTAGTGGTTAGCACTGTTGCCTTGCACCTCCAGGTTCAAGGTTTGGTTTCAGCCTCAGGTCTGTGTTCACATGTTTACATGTCTCCCTGTGCTTGGTTGGTTTCCTCTAGGTACTCTGGATTCCTCCCACAGTCCAATGACATGGAGATTAGGCTGATTGGCGTTCCCAAATTGATCAGTGTGTATGAAGGGGCCCTGAGATGGACTGGCACCCTGTCCAGGGTGTACCCCACCTCGTGCCTGGGATAGGCTGCAGGCTCCTTTGACACTTTGTACAGCGGTATAGAAGATGAGTAAGGGAGTGATTAACATTTCTAAGTTAGCACCACAATAGTACCACCAGGTGGCCAGGTTTACCAAATTCTGGACCAAGTCTAATGACTGCATTAGACAGCATGAAGATATGTTTTTGGAAAATTCAAAATTCAGCAGGCTACTGTAGCACCCCCAAGTGAGCAATTTATATATAATTCAACTAGTTGCTCATTCAGAACATTCAATATGCACTGAAATTTAATTGGCTCTTCATGGATACAGTTTGCTATAGCATCTTCATATTCAGTGGTACCTTAGGGCTCATAACACTGAAGCTGCAAAAGTTTGGTGAAAATATCCACAGTTCTTATAGACTAAATGTTTACAATATCAGTTTTGCAATAACACCCGAGTGGACAAAACTTGTACTGTAACCGACTAAAGAATGGAGGCAGACACTGCCGAGTTTTCACAGTTTTCACCCCCATTTAACTAAACATATAAACCTTGTTCTCCATCCACAGAAACTAGCTTGTCTGTTTACATTAACACTGGATGACAAATTCTGTACTAGTTCCTGTTAAATAAAAAACATTTTATTTAACAAGGAAATTCACGAATGTCATTAGAATTACAGGGTTCATTCCCCACAGTAATAGTCTGCATGGAACTATAGGAAAACTGCAGAACACACCCTGATAGACTGACTGTTGCCGGAGCCTTCACCTACACAAAACTCAACTTTGTAAGCCAATGTTAACTTGCAAGGAGAAGAGCGAATGCATTGGACACAAACATCTCTGGCTTGTACTGGGCAGAGTCTCAATCCTATGGTCAATGACTATGGCGGGCCTTAAATTATGTCAGTGTCCATACAGAAGGTGCAGGGACAGACTCATGCATAGCCAACAACCTTTCACTGAATGTGAATAAAACTAAAGAGATGGTTGCTGATTTTAGGAGAAAATTGAATGACTAGTAATAATCATGGATGACACCAAATTCCTTGGCGTTAATCTATCTGAGAACCTCAACTGGTCCCTCAACACCAAGCAAAGGAAGCATAGGAAGCTCTTCTTTCGGCAGAGGCTAAGAAAAACTCCTCTCCTTCTCTAAAACTTACCACATTATACGCAGGTACTGTTGAGAGCATCCTGCCTAGCTGTGTTGCTGTATGGTTTGAAAATTGCACCATCTTGGATTACATGACCATACAGGAGATCGTAGGGACACCTGTGACCTCCATTGGGGTTTTTCTTCCCCTTCATCACAGACATGTACTCTACACACCACATCCACATCCACAAAGCCACCAGCATTGTAAAAGACCCCACACACAAACTTTCTATCTCTGGGTTCTTTTTTTTTTTTTGAAAGTACCTTGAGTTGTGTGCACATAGTATAATTTAGTTATGTGTTGTCTTAGATGGCTCCGTGTTGTTTTGTGTAGCACCACGTTCCTGGGGGAATGTTGTTTTATTTCACAGTGTACTGTACCAGCTGAATATGGCTATGCGTGTATAAAGTGAGTATAAAAATCACTTGAACTATTCACAAAAACACAAAGATTTTCAGTAGTTCCGAGGTCAGGGCTAGCAAACCATGTTCTAGCAAACCAAGATCCCTAAACTTCCTGTTAGTGATGATTGACTACAACTGAAAAATTCTTTGCGCTAAAATAAACAGGGCTTGTTTGACAGAAGTCATTGGATTGACCAACACTCAGTACATTATGGACATCCAAGGAGCTCAGTGCAGATCTCAGAAAGGATGTGAATTTACCAAGGCATGAATGTCTCTTGGACCAGTTTCGAGACAACTGCATATTCTAGAACCACTCTCAATTTTCAGACACGTCTTGGCTGAAAAGAACACTAATACCCTGAAACATTAAATATACTGATGTTGAAAATGTGTGACCTGCTTAGCAATTCCAGTGCAATGTTGTTGGTTAATAGTGATACTGTATTGTACTATCACACTCACATGACCTTGCTAATGCAGTAAAAAATTTTATTAAAAAAATGCAAAAATTAATTTAGCTAATTCAAGTGTCCTTGTTCCTTATAGAATAGTTTCGCTAGTAATTCCAAAAAACAAGCACTTCTATTCCCTCTCCCAATTTTCCTTTTCATATTAAAAGTGATGGAGAGAGCAAATGTTGGAATCAGAGCTCTAAAACATAATATATAATAAAAGTATATAATATATAATAAAAATAAAAATATAATAAAAGTGGGACCTTGGATTGCGAGTAACTTGGTCTGAGAGCGTTTGGCAAGACAAGCAATTTTTTTTTTATTTTTTAACTTGATAAACAATTGTAACTTTCTTCACAGAGTCTGATGTTGCAGTACAGTGTGTCTAAAGAACAAAGGTTTTATTTATTGAATAAAGCTCTCATTTCCGCAAAATCCTCAAAAGGAGGCAAGTTTCATTACAGAGATTTCTTATTAAAGAAGTTTGCCGACAGAGCAGTGATTCCATTTGTGTGTGTTTGTGTGCGTGCGCGCGCGTGTGAGAAACTCATCATACACAGTAGCCCCCTCTTCTCCTCTCCTCTCGTCTCGTCTTACTTCACCCACAATTCGTTACAAAGGTAAAGTGCAGGTTAATTTGTTTTATTTTGACTTTATATTTTGTATTAATTATTTTTATTTGAATATTTTTGGGTTGTAGAATGAATCATCTGGGTGTCCATTATTTCGTACGGGGAAATTTGCTTTGATATACAAGCATGCTTCCGGAATGAATTATGCTCGCAATGCAAGGTTTAACTCTACCCCTTTACAAATTCTGGGGGAAACTAATCTCAGTTAGTAAGCAATCTCTAAGATGACAAACCCAATGATATTAAAAGCCGTGTTACTATGAACGCTGAAACTTTGGCACCTCATCAGTTTGAAAGGATTGTACAAGGAGCTTCACAGATTGGGACGACTATACAATAGGTAGTTAAATGGAATTGGTGCATGAAAAGTGAAAATAAAAAAAAAATAAAATAAAAACTTGATGAAATATTTTTAATCTCAGAATTTAATTACAAAATACAAAGGATCATACCTAAATTATAATTATTATTATTTAAGTTAAAAGATGTTCAAATAAAAATACTCAGGAAAATAAAGAACCCCATCATACAGACCTCAGGCCATTGAAGAGCTGCTTGGACTTGTCCAGAAGATAGCAGAAGTCTGTCACAGTTTTCCTCTCACCAAGTGGGATGTCATCTTCAGCTCCCACCCCAGTCATGACAGCTGTGATGTTAAAAGGAAAAAACTCAATTTGTCACCAAAGCTTAATCACTGACTGTCAAAGCATGCAGGCATGTGAATCAATGTAGACTACAAAGCTGTTGTCAAACAGCAAAACAAATATAAAGACACTTACACATGTAGCATAAACTAGACTGCAGAATGCAACAAAAAAAAGTAATACAGGCTGGAGGCTGCCTTATTGGACATTATTTGTTTGCATGTTGGACATATGGAAGTGGCTTCTGTGCATGTTACTTCAGCTTGATGTCTGAAATTGTTTCAGTTTTCAGACGCTTAGGCCTGGACGAGTGATGTTATGTGTAAGCAAATAATCTCTACTTGTTTTGCAGAAAGTAATCAAACCAACTGCAACCTCATTGCTCCAAAAAAACTCGTTATGCGAAATGTACTGTATATGCACTGTGATAAATTAATGTCTGTTGCAGACAGTGTTCATTTGGTCAATGAAAATGCCAAAAAATATTTTGAGGTATTATAGATTTTGCATGATGGAGATGAGATTAAAACTTTTTCATCAATAAATGAAAACTTAATGAAAACTAATGATAATTCAAATGATAGATGGAAATAGTTAAATCATTTTATCTTTATCTTCAATAACCTCCATGCTTTTACAAACTGCAACATACCTTATAAATGGAAAAAAAAGGACTTTGCCCTGCCCATCAACATGAAAAACAATACTAGGTATGGCTCTGCCTACTCTTGGAAAAAAAGAAGAGACAATTGAGGTGATAATGTCAGGTATGTTTCCACTTGCTAAACATGCAAACAGCAACATTAAAAAAAGTGGGAAAAACACAACAAATGTGAAGAAGCATTTGAACACCAGCAGGACAGAAATGTAAGAAAAGGAAAGTTAAGGTTGGGTAACATTGGTTTGAATGTTACACTGCATTCTCATTTATCTTACTAATTGTAAACCCTGAGAGGGGCCACAATTTGAAATAATTTTAAGTGAATGCAATTCCTACAACCTTAATAGCATTAGAAATACAGTACTTCTCCATTCCAGACTTCAATTACTAAGTGAACAAAGCTAATGACACAAATTAATGTCAGCATTTATCTGTGATTGACAGCTGTTTTTAAAAGGAGAATAAGTCACGTGGGTCTGTTATCTGAAATCTGTAAATCTCGTGACTTACAATGCTCCACCTACAATGTAGCCACTACATTAACAGTCTTCATGGTCTTGTGACTCTTTTTGTAATTGCACTATATTTACAAAGTTCCCTACAATCATAGTGAAACCACACTGAGCTTATGGCACTGTAATGTGTAATACATTCACCGTATACATTATGTGACATTGACTGCAACTGTTTTCTCAGGTTCACTTCTCTCTCTCTTTTTCTCTGTCTCTGTCTCTCTGTTTAGCTACACATGGCCTCCTGAGCTGCCAGTGATCCAGACCCCCTCTACCCTCCAGACCTGTCTGACTCATCCTGGTGCCAAGCTTCTGGTTGGAGATCTCATCGCATGGAGGCCCTGTGTGGTCTGCTTGGAATGCGTGTCGTGACTGGGGACAGTTCCACTTGACCAGGAAGATGGTCTTGGACTCGACTGATTCAGACAGTTGTTCATGGATGGCCAGGACTGAAATTTTTTCAGGACTGAAAACAGTTATGTATCTGAGCCTTAAATAATGAACGTGGACTCAATAACTTACACACCTCTCCTGTTACATTGACCCTAGAGCCTCCTAACACACAGCATGTCTGCAATTCAATCCTTGCTATCTGGTCACCCAAATGAGGATGGGTTCCCTGTTGAGTCTGGTTCCTCTCAAGGTGTCATCCTATCATTTCAGGTAGTGTTTCCTTGCCACCCTCACCCTCGGTTTGCTCATCAGGGACCAACCTGTAATAATAATTTATAAAGTACATACTTCCTCACACTTTTCAAACAAATTTCCATTTTCTTTCTATTCTGTAAAGCTGCATTGCAACAAGACCATTGTTAAAAGAGCTGTATAAATAAAAATGAATTGAATTGAACTGAATACTAGACAAATCACAAGTCATTTTAGTGAAATTTGAATAAAAGATGTGGCCTTTGGTGACTAAAAATAGACTAAACCGAACAACTTCACATTTAAAAGACTAAAATGTGAATAAAACTAATGTACATTTAAGTCAAAAGACTAACACTAAAACGCAATCAAAATAAGCTGCCAAAATTAGCACTGCACTGAACAATGGTCCAGGTCTATTTCTCCTTGGATTTTTTATTTTCATGACCTGTAAGCTGTTCATCTTTTCTTTCTTTCATCCATTCATCTTCTTTACTGTTTTTATCCTGTATACAGGGTCACGGGGGCCTGGACTGAATGTGAAATTATCATCCTTTGGTGCGACATCCCTAATTTATATTTTAATTTGGAAAATATTGCAAATGTTTCTTGCTAACTGCTAATGACAGGGACAACAGCTAAGAATAGCATGGTTATAAAAGGTACAGTGACTGATTATATTTTAATTATAAGAAAAAAAAAATAGGAACCATCTCCTCTTGGTCCGTCAGCAGTTCATTCTGTGTTTGTGCCGGAAAAAGACGCGCTGTTCACATGCATGTCTGGTTCTATACATAGGGAAAAAAACATTGGTGTTCTACCTAAACTGCAAAACACTACTTTATCTTGTTATTTTTGTAAATAACTTTTGTGAAGGGTTTTATGGCCACAAAAGCGCTAAACACGGGTTTGCTAGCACAATGGAATTCTTTGGATTGATGCACAATTAGAAATGGTAGGTAACAGCACTGGAGATGTTACTTGCCTAGTTAGCTTATCTGCGAATTTACAAAAGTTTTCTCATCTCCTCACTGTTATTATGGAACATCAGTGTATACATAATCTTGGCTTGTTGGAAGGGCCAGTTCTCCAGACTTACTACTTTGCATGAGTCTAGAGACCTTACGCTTTTTTATTATATTAACGACAATGTTCAGGACTTCGTAATTAATCTTGATAGGCTCACCTCATTTTACTCATTTATTTGGCTGTTGAAAAATCAACAATGTTTCTTCGGGATTGATTACTGCAACTTTAATTGGACACAAAAGGCTGAAATGAGCTTTGGTGTGACAAAAAAAGTCATTAATTGACACCTGTAGTGCGACACCAGAAGGACAAAGATGGCACATAAGAGGACAAAGTGTCTTTAAGGAACAGTGAATGGCCCAAATTTAATATTGGATTTTAAGTAAAATTGACAATTTTCATTGTTTGAAAATGCAATAGTTATATTTAAATATATTTGCTGTTTATAATTTTCATAAAAAGTGTCATAACAAAATGTAATATTTCAGGCCAAAAAGTGACGGCAAGAAATAAGTGGGAGAGTGGAAAAGACAAATTAGTAAAGAGAGAAAATTAACAGGGATTTACACAAACGGGAGGAAATCCTAAGAAAACAGCACAGAAAGTAAACAGAATGTTATTAAATGTCATGAAAAAAGGTTAAATAAATGTTTTCAAATAAACCTAAACAAATTAACTAAATTAAAATGATTTTCATTTGGTTAAGCCTTAAAAGTGTTTTCAAATGTTTTATAAGATCGACAGCAAAGTCGGACTCACATTTATTGACAAATTCCAAAAAGTTCACAGAGGGAAAAAAAGTGGTACATATAACTTCATAAATAGAAAAAAAAATTATAACTATATGAAATTGTGTTTCTAACAATGAAGCTAAATATTTCACTGTTTCTATCTTGGAGAAACCAATGGATAGTGACTACTTTTACTGCTTGCTATGTTTGAACAACGAGCATTAACACCTGCGAAGAATGTTTCTGGTTTTAAAAAGAATTGCAGGCAGGAAAGTGAAACTACAGAAACTTGAAGTTCAGCCTCCTCCGAGAGAATCCCAAACCTGTCCCTGCGTAAAAACTCCCCGGTGCGTGAAATGGTCAATGAAGATATAATTTTGTTTGCCAAAATTCGAGTGGAAAAGTAGAGTAGAGTTTGGGGATGAATTAGGCTTTCAATTGATGATTGAGGCCTTCTCGCCCAATATCAGTACCAGACCTTAGCAATTGTCTTATGCAAAGTTGAAGGAGCAAATCCTCACGGTCAGGTTACAAAATCAAACGAAACGTCTCAGAAGAGTTTTTTTTTTAGGCAAAAGGGGACAAATTTTGGAATGGATATTTAACAAGCACATACAAGCGAAACTCATACTTTTGACCATATGCTACAATGCAAAAAAAAAATTGAGCGAGTGACGTAATTAAATCACGCTGGACGATCTCTTCAAGGAAAGTCTCTACTACACGCACTGACTGAAACTCGTTTTATATTGGCGTCAAATAAAAAATTAACGCCACGCTGTCAAATATACACATTGTGCATCGTCTTCAGCATCACATTAACTACCCCAAACAACACAGCGGTTTATTCAGTTATTCTGCACTATTTCAGTGAGCCTCGGGTTTTACGAAGCGTGCTGATATCTTTAATAATAAAAAAAAAAAAACAGGACACACGTAGGAGTCTAACACCACAAAATGCATACGACAATACTAAAGAAAACGTCAAAGACGTAACGGAGTCAATTGATCAATCTCGAACCGCTTCCTATTTAAAACACAGAACACAGATCACCTCCACACACAGTATGACAGTTTAACACGCCACGATTCATTAACTCCATGACTCTACATTAGAAATAAAAGAGCAATGCCTTACGTAGCGAACTATTTTATCATATTTAGTACAACAATGTACCGTGCTGACGTTGACATGTCGTGATGATGTTTGGGTTTTCAACATTCACAATTCCTTTCACACACACACACACACACACACACCACATGCAGCTATACATGAAAAGTTCAACTCAATCTAGCCAAAATGGTCAACCACCCGTTTTAACGCTCATGACCGAGCTGCTACTACGGTTACATACCGGGTACAAACCAACAAAGAGATGAGATTACCAAACACATTAATAAAATGCACTTACCTTTCTATACCTTTCCTTTATTTCGCCTGTAACGGGATCACAGAGCGGCAATGCCCCTGCGGTTCTGGATATGAAAAATATGAAAAATGCAAGTTAAGGCGAAGAAATGTGTAACAAAAAGATATATGGAGATTGGACATGATTTACCGCGATTGAAGTGAATTTCAGTCACTTGAATAGACATTCGCCTCTATGCGTGGCGCGGCAATTAGTGCGCTTATACAAATATGATGTTTTTATGCAGCTAATAGATTTTTAAAAATCTGCTTGTGCAGGTTTAATACCGAATAAATTCCCAACCTCCATCTATATATGACGGCCCCTTTCTAAGCGTAACCAATTCAACGCAAAGCTGCACAGGTATCCAAATTTATGCAATTATACAAGCAAAAAAAATGTGAATAAAATTTGGGATAATCAAAGCACTTTGGAATTCCCGTGTAAACAGGCCGGTAGATAACCGTTAACGTTACATTACCTGTGTGTTGTATCTTCAAACCCTCGGGGGGGGGGGGAAACGTCCTTCTAGGTTGATGTAGTTGTGCAAAAGCCTAATGTCAGTGCCCACTCATTTCGTCAGCGTCATTTAAGAGTTACTTCATTTAGCTTTTCTTTCAAAGACCAAATTAAGATTTTTGTTCCGTCGGTGCATTTGTGACTGCCGCTCTGTCGGTGACTTCAATCGTTCCTGTACAATATCCATTGAAAAACAGCTCTCACACTAACTTGCTGCTCAGCCGACCGCGATGACGTCCCATAAAGCGAAGCATTTAATTGGTTGTCAGGATTGCCAACCAAACCACACAGTTAAGAGGTGGGGCAAGCATAGAATTTGCATAGACGCATTTTCATGTAAACGTACGCCACCTTACGACCAGCTTGGTTCACTTTATTCAATAGCTCAGGTCATTATCGCATAACTTCACAGAAAAAAAAAAGATACGAGTATGAAATTTGTGAGGAAATGTGTATAAACCAAAATGATTAAATTATCCCTGATAAGCAAGCCGAGGGCTAAATCCCCGAGATAGAAATGGGAAGAAACCTTGAGAAGAACCAGACTCGCCAGGGAACACATCCTCATTGGGGTGACAACCGATAGCGGGAAATGTTTTGAAGTCATAGCAGGAAGTTTAGTATAACAGAAGATTTTTAAGTTAAAATGAAGTCCAGTTTGGTTATTGGAGGCTCAGGTACAAAACGGGTAGGAATTTCAGTCCTGAACTATTGAGCGACTGCAGTCACAAGCCATCAGACAACAAGTCCAAGCGCTGGTAAGGGAATAATGTGACAAAACACACATGGGTACATTTTTAAATTAATAATAAAGGAGTTTATTTTTCAATATTTAATTGGTATGTGGGTCACCATCTCTACAATAATAAAATACAACAAATCTGAAAAAGATGAAATTATCAATACAAATTTAAATGTACAAAATAATCAGACTCCTCTGTCTCATCACCTGGTCCAACCTCATTCCCTTTAAGTAATTTTATTACACACTTCAATCTTTACTATATGACCCAATTAAACAACCTGAATACACCAGTATTTAAAGGCCCATACTTTTGGTCTAAGTGGTGTACATTTTTTAGGAGTTGTAGTACCACATATGATTAAATCCATTTATGATAAAAATAATAATAATAATAAAAAAAAAAAAAAGCACCAAGTGGAGCCATTGCTAACTTGCCACAAAATGTCAACATGACAAGCTTGCATTTCCTATGAAAAGGGCTAGTAACATTATCAGGGTTCCTTATAATCTAACCTCAAGGTAAGGGACAGTGAGAGGGGATGCAGATTCCTTAAAAAAAGGAAAAAAAAAAAAAAAAACATTTTAGGCTTAAAAAAGACAGAGGTTGACCAAGATGAAAAGAGGCGAGGGTGGACACAGTGGGCATCGACCTCGCCCTCAGAGAAAGTAGGGTGTTGTGGTTCTGGGTGGAATGACACGCTCTGCATCAGGCACGGCACGAAACAGTTTGGGCTCCCGTGTATTCACATCCTTAAACACCATAATTGAGGCAATGTTGCCACAACGATAGCAGTAGTTGGGGGCTGACCACACGGTTACAAGCTTCTCATCAAACATGAACTTGTAGCCCTCATGAACCAGCTGATGTGCACGGCAGATCAGCTTCAAGTTGTTAATATGAACAAACTGCAAAAAAAAAAAAAAAAAGAAAAACATGGTTATTACACAAATACATTTTACATTGCTTGTTAGGTGCATTTATTGTTTTTTTCAAAAGTACATTTGATATGTTTTATACTGAATAATAATCTGTCTACAACTGTAGTAAAAGATGTTTACTGTTCTCAGTTATTTACTGTTCTAGTACTATGTGCTCAATAGGAACACACACTAATCAATACATTAAATTAAATGCGAAATTTATGATCTACATAATAAAAGAAAATAAATAGCAGGCCTCCACTTTTATTGCTAAATGACCAGTGTCAAATTATTAAAGAAGTGCAGTTTCAAAAACCCGGGATGCCATATTTAGAGCAGGAAATGTGACAAGGCTGAGGAAATTGAGAAAGAAAAAAAACTTGTTCTATGACATCTGATTGGTGATGATTGTGAAAAAAAAGAAGAAAAAAAAAAATACAACAAAATGAGTGACATTTTTTAAACTGTTCCAGAGAGGACCTAATCTCAATAATTTGCACTAATCCACAGTGTAGAAGTCAATCGAGCGCCACTACAAAACGCAACATAAACGTCTAGGACGTTCAGCGCACATTCGTTTATCCAAAAATTAAACGCCCGTGTGAACAAGGCCTTACTGACTGACTGTACTCTCTACTGGACATAGTACATAATGTGGGCCAAGCACGGTATTCTGAAAAATTATGCTGTAATGCTGTTTGTGGTGTTGCCAGATTACCCGGGTTTAACTTCTGGTCTACTGTTTTATCAGCTTGGGGTGGAAAATGTGTCTAATTCAGGTAATAGAAAAGTGCTGTTTTTAAACTTTACAATGTTGGAATTAGGGCTCATCTAAATGGTCTTAAAGAGCAAGTAAATTTTAACGCGCTGGAGTGGTTTTAAGACAAAACTTCATCTTTATCCGATTTCTTTTTTCGATTTCCGATCTGTGATTCACTTATAAATTAAAAAACAGGGAGTGTGGTTGGCTAATGATAAAAGTAGTATAAATTAGCATAAACGAGGTGTAAGATACGCGACCTTATACAATTGTATTTATTTGTATTAAAAAGTTAGGCAGAGAGTCATGCCGTACAGAAAATCAAGCATGTATATGGGCTTCACACTGAACTAATATCACTGATTACATTAAAGCTGATCAGTTTAATTTTAGCTTTAACCGTAACTATTTCTACAAACACTTTTTCTGTCAACGACTGGTACTAATGCTAGTATGAAATAAATAAACATTAAACCGCACTTTACCTTAATTTAATTATTAAACAAACTTGCTGTGCTTGGCTGTCCATTGGCCAAGCAAGTTTTCCACCAAGTTTTGAACGACTCCAAGCTCATTTTGGCACAGTTCGTTCATTCATATACCGAAAATGCTTCATTTTCATGCTTTTTTTTCAACTTATACAATTCGTTTTAGTCCGTTTTATGTGCAAAATGTGTTTTAATAAACTTTCCTGCTCATACAAAAAGTTAAAAATATAAGCATCTAAAAACAATCTTCAAATAATGATATGCAAAGTAGCAGCAATCAAATATAATAATTACAGTGGAACCTTGATTTGCGAGTATCTTGGTCTGCAAGCGTTTTGCAAGACGAGCAAAAAATTTTTATATATATATATATATATATATATAAAAAACTAAATAAACGAACGAGGGCTTGATATACGAGTAGTACGCATGCGCTTTGTCTGCCGAGCGTCACATGATCAAAACTGTCAACATGCGTGAGTGTGTGTACTGTTTATTATAACATCGTGACCACGTGTGCATGTGTGCGCGCGTGAAGCAAAAGCAAGTGTCATTGGAGTGGTTCCTTGTTAAAAATCAGAAAGTAGTGATTCCATTAGTGTGTTCGCACGCGCACGAGTGTTATTAGAAAGGGGGCTACTGTGTAAGATGAAAGAAGGGAGGGAGAGAGTCGTTCTACACAGTAGCCCCTCCCTCCTCTCGTCTTACTTCAGCTTCTCACACACACTCACACCGTTGTGTGTACTGCTTCGTCGGGATTCTTTTCAAAAGGTAAAGTGCAGGTTAATTTGTTTTATTTTTACTTCATATTTGTATTAATTATTTTTATATTAATATTTTGGGTTGTAGAAGTTTCCATTAATTCTTATGGGGAAATTCACTTTGATATACGAGTTTTTTGATATACAAGTATGCATCCGGAACGAATTATGCGCACAAGTCAATGTTTAACTGTACTTAAAATTTAAAGATAGTAGGTAATTTGAAATATTAAGAAAACTGAGATGAAATCTGTGGTGGCAGCTGCATGGTCAAGCACTGTTACAGAGAAGAGCAGAGCAGAGTGGGAAAGACAGAGCATTCAGAAAACCAGCAAGAAATATGTGTTGCATAATTTACTTCACTAAGGAGAACTGGAACTATAAAGTTGTCACACAGTGACAAACAGGCACTAATTAGCCACATTCGTGCCCTTGACCACACCATTATGTCTTCCAAAGAAAGACAAATACTCCCAGACTCTGATCATGAAGCTGTTCCCATCATCAGTCCAGTAAAAAGTAAAGATCCAGTCAGAGGCTTGAAAGTGTAAAAAACATGTCATATCACCAATTAATCTGTAATTAAATCTGTTGTAAATTAATTTAGTCATTGATTTTTGGTCATCGACACAACCAGACCTTAAAGAAGGTTTCAACCCCACTTCATATAGGAGTTGAAAAACTTAGACTGTACAGTAACAGAGCAGTGTTTACTGAATGCTTTAATAGATCCGTTTTAGAAGAAGAAGGATTGAAAACCACTGAGTAATATTAACTGTGTACTATGATCCAAGATAGAAAAGAACAAATGAAATTAATAGTTACCTCGTTGGTGACTTTGGCACCAAAGAGCCAGCCAGCACCCCTTGGGCTGATAGCCCAAGTGTCTACATCTTCTGGATCAGACCAGACAAGATCACAAAATGCCCCCTTGTGGGGGATTTCCTGGTTCCGCTCAATGGTACGAATCTGGTCCAGAGTCTTGATATCAGGGGAAAGGCCACCATGCACACAAAGGATCTGCTCATCTATCAACTGTAAAGTAAGTGAAACAAATAATTAGCAATACAACATTGATAATATATACAGTAGATTGGGGATATGTCACATTGTATTTATTGTAAAGTTAAAAGTTTATATACATTTAGGCTGAAGTCATTGAAAATGACTAAGACCTCTACAGATTTCATGTTATTATTGTTGTTAAGTTTCAGAAAATTATATCATGGCTTTGAAGCTTCTAAGGTGCACCTGTGGATCTATTTTAAGTCCGATCTTTAAACATTTAGTTTGATATCATGGACCTAAGATCCAACATTGGTCAACACCAGCCAATGGTGTCATGTTTGCTTCCAGAATTTGCTGGTATTTAGTGGAATCCATTCTTCCCTCCACCCATGCAATGTTTCCTGTGCCACTGACTGCAACACAGCCCTAAAGCATAATAGATCCACCCTCATGCTTAATAGTTGGCAAGGTGTTCTTTTCATAAAATGCTGCTCCTATTTTTTCCTAACATGCCTTTGCTGATTGTGGCCAAAGAGTTCTGTTTTAACTTTATAAGTCCACAGCACTTGTTTCCAAAACGCATCAGGCTTCTGTAGATGTTCTGTTGCATACTTCTGACAAAAATAGCCTTTCTCCAGGGCAACAAAAATCAAATGAACACTGTTAAAAAGCAGTTCAACACTATGCTACATGTATATATTTAAAAAGGGTGCAATTCCACATCTTGAATTAAAATATGTTACTGTTCCCCAGTCTACTAAGGGTGAATGTGAGATCAGTTTGATGATGGCTATTGGATAAAAATTGGATTTCTAAATCTGAAAGCATGACTCAGAGCTTTGTACCTAGCATCTTCCAGATGGAAGCAGTGTGAATAGATGATGGAGTGGGTGAGTAAAATCCTGCGAAGTGTTACAGGCCCTACCATACAGATGACAGAAAAAGTCCAATAATTTCCTGTGTAGTGTTTCTAACACGTTAAAACGCCTTTCTGTATCATGCTGTTAGACAATATGTTAAAACACTTTCTATTGTTACAGACCTTCCTTCCTTCTTCCTCGAGCAACAAAACTTTTTAAACATCAATATTATCCAAGTCACAAAGTAAATTCTATAGATCAGATTTTTGGTCAAAGTACTCAATTAAGTAAAGCATTTGTTTGAACGGTTTATTTCTTTCTTTCTTTCTATAGAGAATGTGAATTAAAGGCGCAAAATTATGTTTATCAAGTAAAATTCAATTGTACACCTATATAGCACATTTTTTTTAAATGTACAGCGTGATCTTTTAATTTTGGGAAATTAAATAAAATTAAGGTTTGAAATCACGTTTATTAATTAGATTTTAAATGCACACGTATAAGCCTGTCAATTCATCTAATGAATTTTGAAATTAACTAATGATTTTTTTTATTATTGTTTCTTATTATGCAAAGTTATTAGCAAATTCAAAATACATCCAACACCATCTGTGGTAATGAACGTACATTTTCAGTACAATTAATTTATTAAAATCAAGGGCATTTTTCATTTAAATTTCAAAGTAGCATATCTTCTGTTCCCATGGTTCAATTGTGATGAAACAAAGACTATATGTTACAACAAGCTCGGCCTAATACACCTGTGAAAAACCCCATTAAAAATCTAATTAGAGTTCACTTTTATGTGATGCTTACACAAACAGACAAACAAAAATTCCCAAAACCATCTTGATGTGTTCTATTACTGATAATTATTTTTTTCGCAAATATCTTCAATGTACAGACACATCAAATTTACAGATTTGGCCTTACATGACTTACAGGACTTACGTAAAGTCTCCACACAACAGTACACTTCTCTGAGCCTGTGTACAGATTGTGGGAAAAGTCAGATTGTAGTACGGTAACTCTACAGGTGGAGTACAAAACGGCACAGACAAATAAGCTTTAATTACCACTTATTCCAATTTGTTTAAGATGATGTCCTTATAGATTAGTGTTTAACACGACCCTACACCCTACCCGTGTCTCACAGATTCCAAAAACCTGCTCTGCACGTATTAAACTCCTTTCAGACACGACGCTTTCCGTGAATCTAAATGCAGTTTAAAGGTCAGCTTCATGTCTCTCATTCTGTAAGTCACACTGATAAATCATAGGTCGGACCTACAGTAGTAACAGATACAGACAGATACACATAGGATTATACTGTACTGGTGTAGGACGTAGTACATGTCCTACCAATAATCACCATTCAGGAAATGATGCCGTATAGTCTTTAAGTTTGGATGGTGTCCCACCCAGTTGGGTATTTTTAATTATCTTGGGGTAGTTAAGTACATAATTTAAATTAGGGCTCATCCAAAGGTGTAAAATAACATTATTTGATGTAAAAGCACAAAGTCCAGTGTGTTTCTAATTTAAAAGAGTTTGTCACAAGTTCTGTCATGCCTATGGTGTTTGATAGATTTTAAGTCATGCATTTAAAAAAAAAAAACAGAAAAGTGAGTTTTTGCTTTTTCCTCAATCTTCAGTACAGCAGCAAAACCTGGCAATGTTTTGGAGAGTTTGGTTGTTTGGAAATAATGATTATAAGGTTTACTACGCTGTTTTTGTTCTTTATGTACCAGCTAAAGTTGTGATCAAATCCATTACAGAATAGACTATATGTAGATGAATAGGCAGCAGAAAACCTCAAATAAACTGGGAGTTAGTGGAGACCCTTATACAGAGCGACCTAAAGAACTATTGTGTTGTTTCCTTAAAAAAAAGGCATGGGCAAAAAGGGGAATTTCCATAAAATATAAATCATTTAATTAAATATATAGAGTATTTACAAAATAATAATAATAATAATAATAATAATAATAATATACTATTATAAAATTGTAATGTGCAGAACATTCGAGGACATTGGCAGAGGATCCATCTCTCCTAGAGAAACAGACAGACAGAAACAGGATGAGATCTGAGCTGAGACTGAATGTTACCTTTCTCCACACACAGATTTTTATTCCATATTAGACTGTAAACTACATCATGTCTTACTCTCTCAGTTCAGCAGGAAGAACACAGTTACACATTAAGAGTCATTGGAGGAAG
>JAOVVA010000031.1:10096170-10114758 GCA_028565275.1 Leiocassis micropogon
TATGAGTTCTTCTGGTAACTTTGTCACACTCGCTCCTTTCTGTTTTTATGCAAATCCCAGGAGCGTACATTAGGTTTCTTGTTACTATATATTTTTTTCTTCACAGCCATGCATATATTATCCTGTAATGTTATTTGTTTATTAATTTTTAAGTTATATATGGAAATATTGAATGATTTCGTACATAATTATACAGACATGATAAACATATATAACAAATTTGGTACAGCATATAATATGGTGCCTAGGACTTTTGCACAGTGCTGTTTTTTATATGGAAAATGACCCAAAACATACAGTGAAATCTACCCAACGCAAAGAAATTAGATATTTTTACTGGCCAAGTCAGTCACCTGTTCTCAAATTAAAACAGCATGCTTTTCACTTGCTGAAGACAAAACTAAAAGCAAAAAGACCCACAAACTAGCAGCAGCCAAAGCCAGGCAAAGCTTATTGATTATACCAACATAAGGGTTATTTCATTGAATGAGAAGGATTTTCAAGTAGTAAAGATAGTCATTGTACTTTCTTTAATTTCGTTAATTTGTTCCATTATTTTTAAGCCTCTCCCCAATACGGATGTGTGCATGAAAGTTACAGTCATTCCTGAATGGTTAATGCCACACTTTTTAACCCCCCCTCCCCCACCCCACCCCTTAAATTAAAGCTAAAAGTGACTTTGCTCACATTTTGAGTGTTTTATTTTAAATTAAATGTGGAGTTGTACAGAGGCCATATGCCAAAAAAGACTGATAAAAACCCAATACTTGTCTTGTCCACAATTTATGGAATTTATGGAATATATAGCCAGCTAATTACTAATAAGTAGGCAAATTAAGTTAGATGTTTTGCATTTATCACAAGTTGTGTTAAAACTGTGACCTACTTGTTATTGTATTTTGCTACGTCATCTGGTGTTTTAGCTTGTTACCTTTGTATTCATTCCTTTTCTGCTTCTTTTACCTGTAGTGTTTTTGTTTGTCTGTTACTTTTGGGTCATGTTCATTGCAATTCTGATTAATTTCTGTGTCACAGCCATGTTCTATAACTTTTAACCTGTATAGATAAGATGTATATAAAGAGGCTAAACTTTCCTAATGTTCAATTTTGATAATAGTAATAGCCAGTGTAAAGTCCACTATAAAAAAAACCTCAAACAAAAGCAAAATAGTAGGTGGGTCATGTGTGCCTCACATTTGGCAGCACAAAAATAAGAGTAATACTGATACACTCACAAAAAACACTAGGGGACTTGGCACTTGCTGCAAGACCTAGAAAAACCACATCTTTACAAAAACAAAAAAGGAATAAAATTATAAAATTTAAAAATCTAAAATATTTATCAGATAAACCCACTAGACCATGAAAAATACAACACAAAGCAAAATATATATATTTTTCTTTTTGCTAACAGATGCTCAGGAAGGGCATGATGAAAATGTCCATATTGGAATGTTGCTTCCAGTCATAGTCACGAGAAAAAAAAACACCAAGAGGAATGATCAAGTTAACTGCGATTTTTTGGCAGTGACTGGCCCTCTGAAATTAATCTCTTCATATGCTGACATGGTGACTCAGACCTGAGCAACACTTCAAATTGCCACTTTGGCCACCTGCTCTTCAAGTTTGACGATTCGCCTATCCTGAAGTGTCACAAGGTCTCTGAGCGATTTCACTTCTCTTAGCAGCTCCTCCAACTTGACTTCATTTTTCTACAAAAGAAAAGAGAACATTTCAAACTCTATCATTACTGTTGTATGCTTTGAACAATTACAGTAATCATCAAGCTTACGTAACCTGTCACTTAATTAATTTGACTGGGCCTATATACACTCATCTCTAAACTTGTTAATACATGAAATTGAAATGTAGGCAGAAATTACAGTAAATAGTTTGGGGAGAGCACTCTTGTCCTTAGTGATGACTTTACTCAACACTTACTCTCGTGAGCTGAGGAGAGGCAGGTTTTTGAAGAGCTGACATCTCTTCCACCTTCTTGGATGACTTGTTCTCTAGAACATTCTTTTTAACCACCTTGAGGTCACGGTTCTTGCCTGGGACATAGCCGTGTTTGAGGGAAATTAGAATAGGATCACCATTCTTGCCTTCAAACCACTCCTCTGCTTCCAAGGCCCAATCCGGGCCAGCTGTATCTGGATACAGATCATCCTGGAACAGGTCTGACTGTGGGTGGTAAGCATGAATAGAAATGCATCGGTATATGTTATGTACTGTGAGGTTAAAAAAAGGTTTTGAAATATTTCATCATGGGTTACGCAATGCTTAAAGCATTGTGAATATATCAGCCACAACATAAAAAAGCAATGACAAACAAAAGGTGGGATACATTAGTGTGTGGGACAACAAGTAAAGAGTTAACATTGATGTTTTAGAAGCAGCAGAAATTAACAAGTCTAAAGATATAAGCAAATTTGCCAAGGGCCAAATATTGATGGATAAAAAAACTAGGTCAGTACATCTTTAAAATGGCAGGTCTTGTTGGGTGTTCCTGGTATGAATTACCTATGAAAAGTCATCTGAAGGACAAATTGTTAACCGACAACAGAGTCATAGACACCCAAAGCTTATGTAGATGTGGGTGTGGGGAGCAAAGGCTAGCTGATCTAGTCCAATTGCACAGAAGAGCTACAGTATCACAAATTGCTAAAAAATGCACACAATGCATCGCAGCTCATTGCGTATGGAGCTACTGTACATAGCCACCAAAAGCACCAACAATGGGCATGTAAGCATTAGAACTAGATTATGGAGCAAAGAAAGAAGGTGGCCCTTTCTGGTCAAATAAATGCTGTGACACTGTATAATGTCAAAACAATGTAGTAAAGGTAAATGGAGTCTAAGAAAATATTAGTATATGCGACATTCTTTTCGCCATGCGGTGTAGATTTGGTCAGGTTCAAAAATATTTAGACAATTTTCTAACTTGTGCCTCTGTACACCACCACAATGAATTTGAAATGAAACAATAAAAGTAATTGAAATGTAGACTTTCTGCCTTAAGTGAGGGGATAATAAAAAATGTTTTAACCTTTAAAATAATAAACATAAATTTTTAAAGTCCTCAATTTTTACAGGCCTCATAAGTAATTGGACAAATTAGCAAAAACAGATATTGGGATAATTTTTTTAATCTTTGAGGTAGAAACTTTGCAGTCATTCAATTCAATTCAATTCGTCAATTTTATTTGTATAGCGCTTTTAAAAATTGACATTGTCGCAAAGCAGCTTTATACAACCAAAAGAATTATTTAAGTTTGTATGAAATGTGAATATGTATGAATCAAAATGATAAGATTGTCCCTGATGAGCAAGCCATGATGAGGAATTAATTGACTTCCTAAAGTCTGGAATGCGTGTTTGTGGGCCTTTCGGTCTTCAGTTTTGGTTAAGAATGTGAAAAGCAGCTTTAATTTGGTTGAGGTCAGGTGGCTGATTGGTGCATTAAAACATTCAGTTTCTTTGCTTTGCTATTGCAGTTTCAATTTGGCCCATTATCCAGCTGTACTGTGAAATTCTGTCTTTTCAGTTTTGCAGCATACCACTGAATCTGAGCAACCAGTGTTACTCTATACAAGTCAGAATTCATCCTGCTACTTCTATTAGTAGTCATATAATTATTAAAGACCAATGGCAGACATAAAGGCCCATGCATGACACTAACTCCGTTTCTGTGCTATATTTTGTACTTTTTATACTTTCTATTTTGCTCTAGTGTTATTGGAATTTTACATCTGAGTGTATCTTTAGCATAATTGTATTTTCAGTGTAAATTTTAATTACAAAGGACAGTAATAGTAAGCAGGTGGCACAGATGCCTCTGTGCACATGGAGTTTGCATGTTCTCCTTGATGGGTTTCCTTCGGGTACTCTGGTTTCCTCCCACAGTCCAAAGACATGCAGATCAGGCTAACTGGTGTTCCCAAATTGAGTGAGTGAGTGAGTGAGTGAGTGAGTGAGGGAGTGATAGTAAACATTTTAATCCATGTTGTACTGGGTATGATTATATAATTTGTTGTTTTTTTGCCTGCTCCCATCACAGACTGTGTCAACGGACCATGTGATCTGCTTGCAACTTGGAACAGCTTTTACACTGGACACCTTCTTATTCTTTTGGGTTTGGGACCATGAAGGAATAAGGTTGCCCTGCATCCAGTGGCTGGGCTTAAACAAATAAAATTGTATTCAAGATGAAATCCAACATTTGTAATCAACTCCGGACCTTTTATTTTCTTAATTTGTCCTAAAATAACCATAAAACACACCATCATTTGCAGTCAATTGTCCAATTACTTTTGAAGCTGCGAAAATGAAGGGCCTTTGTTGTACAGGGGCAAAAATTTGAAAATTGCCCTGAACCAAATATTACAAATGACAACAACACCACCACACACACACACAATTTATTTGCAATTTAGACATGGTGAAAATTATCTGCGGAAGTTCAAATCAAGCATCAGAATAAGGATGTGACTTTGAATATTGCATGGTTGTTGGTGTCAGACAGGCTGGTCTGAGTATTTCCAAAACTGCTGATCTACTGAGATTTTTATGCACAACCATCATTATTGTTTACAGAAAATGATCTGTAATAAGAGAAAATATCAGCAGCAGTTGTGACAACGCCTTGTTGATGCCAGAGGTCAAAGGAAAATGGCCAGACTGGTTGAAACTGACAGAAAGACAACAATAACCCAAATAATATCTTGTTACATCTGAAGGGCATCTTTGAATTCCATTTGCATAGTCTGACCATAATTGGACCAGAAGGTCCAGATTAGTAGGGACAGAATTTGGCATAAACAACATGTTAATATTTATCCTGTCATGCATCAGCAGTTCAGGTTTCTGCTGGTGAAATGGTGTAGGAGATATTCTCTCGGCACATTTTGGGCCCCTTAGTACTAATTGAGCATTGTTTAAATTCCACAGCCTCCTTAAGTTTTACTGATGACCATGTTCATCCCTTGATGACCTCAGGATAATATGCCATCTCACAAATTTAAATCATCAAGTTTAATCATCTCAAACTAGTTTATTAAACATGACAATAGGTTCACTGTACTCAAATGGCCTCCATAATCAATTCTATAGAGCACCTGTGGTTTGTGGTGGAACAGGAGATTTGCATCATGGATGTGCAGCCAACAAATCTGCAGGAACACTATTATATTATCCTCTCAATATGAACCAAAACCTTTAAGGAATGTTTTCAGCGTCTTGTTAAATCTAACAATTAAGAATTAAGGCATTTTTGAAAGCAAAAGGGGGTCCAACCCTGTACAAGGTGTATCTAATGAAGTGGGTTATGAGCATATACTGTATATACAGTGCAATAGGGTGGGGGCACTGGTGGCTCAGTGGTAGGTGTTTCACCTGCCATGTGGAAGGCCCGGGTTCGAATCCCAGCCAGTGCCCAAACCCCAGCCACTGGATGCAGTGCCAGTCCCAAGCCCGAATAAAATGGGAGGGTTGTGTCAGGAAGGGCATCCGGCGTAAAACTTGTGCCAAGTTGTAGAACTGCGAACTGGGTATTCTGCTGTGGCAACCCCTTGCCGGGAGCAGCCAAAAGACCAACAACAACAAGTGTTGTGCAATAGGGTAAGCCACAAAAGGTCATTGCTAAAAGAACTGGCTGTTTGCAGAGTGCTGTATCAAAACAAATACATGTAAAATTGACCGGAAGGAAAAAATTTCATAGTCAAAGGTGAACAAGCAACAGAGATGACCACAGCCTTAATAGGATTGCCAAGCAAAGTTGATTCAAGCTAGTATAGTGATTATACACCTTGCACCTTGCACCTCTAGGGTCCGGGTTTGATTCCCGGCCAGACTCGATTCCCGTCTCTGTGTGCATGGAGTTTGCATGTTTTCCACATGCTTGGTGGGTTTCCTCTAGGTACTTCAGTTTCCTTCCACAGTCCAAAGACATGCAGACTAGGCTAATTAGCATTTCCATAGTATGTGTGTGTGTAATTAAGTGTACAGTATGTGTGTGTGCCTGCAATGGATTGGCACCCTGTCCAGAGTGTACCCCGCCTCATGCCCCAAGCTTCCTGGGACAGGCTCCAGGCCCGCGACCCTGACTATAGGATAAAGAGTTATAGACGATGAGTGTGTTGCATTCCTAGTATTAAGCCACTTCTGAACCAGCGACAATGTTAGAAGTGTGTTATCTGGGCTGGAAAAAGGACCCATGTTCTGTGGTCAAAAGTACTTTTTTTCAGACAAGAGTAAATTCTGCACTTAACTTCAACTCCAATGTGAAGTTAATAAGTCCAACTCCAGTGATAATATGGGGTGCCATGTAATCTGCTGGTGTTAGTCTAGTTCGTTTTATCAATTCCAAAGTCAACTGCACAGTCTATGAGGAGATATTGGAGCATTTCATGCTTTTATCTGATGACAAGATTTAGGGAAATGCCAGTTTCCTTTTCCAGCAAGACTTACGTAGAACCTGCCCACAGTGCCAAAATTACTGCAAACTGGTTTGCTAACTATGATATTACTGTGCTTGATTCGCTGGCCTGACCTGAATCTTATAGATTGAAAGAGGAAGAGGAGAAACACCCGACCCAATGATACAGATGAGCAGAAAGCTGCTGTCAAAACAACCTGGTCTTCAAAAATTGCCTCAACAGTGTCACAAGATGATCACCTTAATAGCAACTGACTACATTGATCCAGTAATTTGTGCTAAAGTAGCCTTGACCACCATTCTATGTAAACACAGTATGTGCCAAAATATATAGTACTGAAAAGACAAAAAATATTACCATGTTGTCATCTGTGAGTTCATATTGTTCATGCAGATTCTCAAACACATCCCGAAACAAAGGTTGCTGCAGACTCCTGCAAAAATAGACAACTTGCATGCGTAATGCAGGCACAGTTCTTGGCAGAGCTTCACAGTTGAACACACTCTCCTTAAACATTCCCCACAAGTAGGCATCAGGTGTTATAAGATCGGGGGAATGGGACAGGTATGGGATGTCAGTACCATAATAAATGATTAGTCCTAGAAAGTTTTCCTGCAGCAGGGCTAGAGCGTTCGAGATGTTTTTAGTGCTATATATTTTGGCGCACAGATTGTTGTTTGTGAAATTTTCAGCCCATCTGACACCAACAACACTGCCTGGAATTAAAGCCACAGAGAATATGTTTTACCCATTCTGACATTCGATGTGAACATTAGCTGAAGCTCTTGACCAGTTGACCTGCATGATTTTCATAAATGTTTAAATGAGCAGGGGAAAAAGGTGGACAGTGAATGTGTGTGCACACACAAACACACACAATCACACACAATCACATAAAAAGGGTGAGGTAAAAATTTCCACACTCTGGTTATATTAAAACCTCTGTTGGGCACATTGTGCGAATGTGTTAAATCAGTTCGTTGTAACCACGATGAGAGCAAAAAATGGATACCCCACTTTTGATCTGCATGAAAGATGAACAGCATGCAGTAATTCGTTTTTTTGTGGTCCGAGGGTGCCATTAGTACCTTCTCCCGAAACAACTAATTGAAGAACAAAATTTGGACTGATACTCTAAGGAAGGTGAAAGTTACATCATTACTCGTGACGGGACATGGATTCATCGCTATGCTCCCAGTATGTGCCTGGAAGTAAATGGCAGAGTATGGAACGAAAACAAGAAATATGCGTACAGTTTTCTGGGATTCTCAAGGGCCAGTACTGGAACATTTTCAGGAGAGAGGTTTAACAATCAACAGTGCTCATTACATTGAGATGCTTATTAAGGGCAGCAGCCTAAACCCTGGATTAAACCCAGAGGACTGCTGTCCAAGGGCGTTGTGATCCTGCATGACCGAAAACATTTCTGCCCATACTGTTGATTGGACTTTCACACCTGTTTGGTCTCCTAACAGTAGCCCAACGAGGATGAAGATTTACTGCTGACAAAGAATTGAAGACAGTAGTGCATTTGTGGCTCACAGCTCAGCCTAAAATAGCCTTTTTTTTTAAATAGGGGAATACGAAAGCACGTTGACAGATGGACAAAGTATATTGAAGAGAAAGGAGATTGTGTCTAAAAACATTTGTGTTTTCTAAATTTTACTTAAAATAAATTCTATAGCCAAAGTGCAGATAATTTTTGACTCACCCTCGTACATAATTGGCCTGCTGGTTAAAATGCTGACTGGTGAACACTGGCATGCTGGTTAAAATGATGACTAAATATAAAACTTTAATACTGTTCATGATGCATTTGTATGCAATAGTAGTGCATTGTTAATACAATTATAATTAGCAGTGAGTAGTACCTTTCTTGGGACAGTCATGATAATTGGCTCACATTTCCTCTCATGAAGTTTATAAAACCTTTAAATATAAACATGAGTGTCAAATCACACAAAAGACAGGAGTCAGATCATCTTTAATTATGACATTAAAGAAAAGTGAAATATCTTTTTGTTCCATAAAATTACATTTCTGAAAGAAGTAGCATATTTGAATCAAGAGGACAATCGTCTATTTTTCATCAAGGTTTTTATCATTGGCTTGAAAAAACAATAATAAAAATAATAATAATATTAAAAATAATATATTTTAAATTAAAACGTGCCACAATTATTGATACCCATAGGAATTATAGTAAACACGTAAATTAAGCATATTTCCCATGTAATGTACTTTTGAGGTGCCTGAATTATGTAAAAACCCTCCAAGCCTTTATCCATAATGTCTTGATTAACTGGGGTACAATTATGAGGTGACAGAGGACAAATTCCCTTACTTATCCATCAAATAGATAAAAAAAAAGTGAACACACAAACCACATAAAGAAGATATAGAAAAATAGATACAGTTAGTCCCTGACATATGTGCGTTACCCGACTCATTTCACCTGCACACTCACGCACACATACAATATCCCGGACTCTTTATACATATACTTACACACTGAAAATATTGTATATAATTATAAATATTGTTATCTGGTGCACTGCAATGTCTATTTTTTGACCAATAGACGTGAGATACTTCCAAGATTTGTTCGCATCTATGAATGTTAGTAGATCCGCATTCTATTTCGTATCTGCAGAAATTCGTAACTCAAATGTTCCTAAATAGGGGACTTACCGTTCTCAACTGATAGAGCATAGTTAAAAAATAAGTGGACCTTTTACAAATTTGCCTGGCAACAGTAATGGTTAAAAAAATTCCCAGGGATCACTGTTGGTGAATTACAAGTAAAATCTTGACCAAACCAAAACCATTAGCAGATCCAACCTCTATACCAACAGACTATTTGGAAGGTATGCCGGAAAAAAGTATTTTTTGTCGGTTAACCAGAAATGTAAGCACTTGGGGTCATGTCAGCATGGTCTCAATATTACCAGGACATTTTAAATTAAAATCTGACTGCCTCTGTCAGGAAATTAATATTGGGGCTTCACTGGATCTTCCAGCAGGACAATAATCCAGAAATCCATCCAGAAATAATCTAGAAAACAATGAAATTCCTGTCAGTCTGTGACTGTTTTCAATTTGGCAGAATCTATTTGTATTCTGGATTCTCCTGCATTCACATACAGCTTGTTTTCCAGTTTTGGACTTCAAATATGTTACGTTTATGTTCCTTTAGGGAGCAGGAGAAAATCAGAATGCTATCAAGTGAAAATAAAAAAAACAAGCAATTATAAAAAAATATATATATATGTCATTAACCAGGTCCTGTTGGGGTATTAAAATCAGTCTTATATTCCTCACCCTCCTCATAAGCATTTCATAAATCAAACTTGGTGAAATCTCATGCCCCTTGAAAGAGAGATCAAATGCAGCGGCCTTGAGGAGAAGCAGTTAGTGATCCTTTATTGTGATGTCATTACGGCCCCAATAGTCACAAGGATGGTTTTAAAAGGGTTTTTTTATACACAGTCCTCCCAGGAGAGAAGGATGGATTTATCCATATCTCCACTCTCAGGTGGAGAAATTTACTACAATTACCCCTTAGGTGGAGTCAATCCAGAAAGGAGGTCGAACACTTAGTCATAGGACCTGTGTGGAGCGAGAGAGAGATGCAACTCTGGCTTCACATCCAAATTTCTTAAATGTTCTCCAGAAAGATCTTGAGATTTCTGCTCAAGGAAAGGGGAAGTTGTGGGTGTAGCAACAGAGTTGAGCTGTCATGACAGGCAAGAAGAATCCAAGAATTAAATTGTTGAACCTGATTACATAAGGGCTATGTTACCTCAAGTAACCATGGAAGACCCAAATCAATGGGGCATGAAAGCTCATAAGAAAAGGAGAGCAGAATGATTTCCCAAAATTCTTAGGGTGATGGGAATGGTTTTATGACTGATTGAACACAGAGGTTTTCTGTTTAGGGCTTACACTGGCAGGGGAGAACCCAAGGGAACAGAAAGAATGTCCAGGTCTTTGGCAGTTGTGCCACAGGTTTTGGTCTGATCCTGATTCAGGAAATGTGTGAGGTTTATTTCCACTAACAATTACTATGTAAAATAAGGAATGTATGCTATGGGAGTTCTACTGAGTCTGAGTTGATTTTAATGGACAAATAAGGTACTGTAGAAACAACTGTCTTAGCCACAGTAGAAGCATGCAGTCATTTCAAGATGACACTGCCGTTCTTCTTGGATGATCTGAGTTTGACTGGGATTCGTTCGGCTGAAGAGACCATAGGATGTGGAGGAGTGGGTGGTCTGGTTAGCCTAGATGATTGTACTTTTTCCTTCCATCTGAGCCTGATACAAGTGTTAACTCATTCTGCCAAGTCCTTGAGTTCATGAAGACCGCACTGTAAATCTCAAGCAACTAATTAATCTTTGTCTGAAACTGATAATCTTTCCAGGAACATTTTGTAAATAGCGTTATTGTCCCAATGACAAGCTGCTGACAGTATCTGAAATTATAGTCTGTACGGGGGACTAATTATAGCCTAGTCATAAACAGAATGTGTACCTTGACAAAGTTCTAGCTGTTGCCTTGCTACCTCTCTGCCCCAGAGGGAACAATCAAAACTGTCCTCAACTTGTTGGTAGAAGTCTTCTAATTAGCACAAAAATTAAAAAAGGGCTTGGATAAACTGAATGAGTTAAATGTAAATGATGCACAGAAAGAAGTGGGTCCTGGCTGTTTATTTGGAGAGATAGTTTAGAAGAAGTCACCAGTGTGAGTAAATGATTTGCTTCTCTGTGACAGAAAGCAGAGTTAAAAGCCACCTTTTTTCTATTTGTAGATTCCCGTTAATGTGGTCCGTGGCACAAACTGAAGTTCAAAGCCAATTGTCTGTGGAAATATCTGTGGGAAATAAAACAAATATAACAAATCCAAATGTAGACTCAAGGCTAGTTGTCCATGAGATTTCAATAGATTAATTCCAAAGAGAGGAAACAGAGGCTCAAGATCCATGACACAGTGTGAAATAGTCCATGAGTCTTAAAGTCCATGAAGCAGGCAAAGTCAAGAATGAGACCGGCAATGAGAGACGTTCTTGGCATCCTTTTAAAGCAGACAGAGAATTACATAAATGATTTCAGGTGTGGGGAGAGTTTAGGCAGCCAAATCAAAACACTGGTGTAGATGGAATAGAAGAACTTAGAAACTAGGTAGTAGGGGACAACCTGTGATGTTCCCATGGACACAGTGGAAGTTTGGGAGCTTCAAAACACAATAGCATCCCAGGGTCAGGTATTCTGAGCACTTTCCCAACAAATCCATTACTCCATTCAGTATTGTGGAATTAATCCAGAGTCCACAGTTATACGATATAACAATGATAACCCTCGTCTGTTTGTTCAGACCTCATATTATACATCCTTAAATTGAGAATAATCAAGAACTATGAGAAAACCTGAACTCAAGAAATGTGAAGACAGCAAAACATAGCAACAAAAGTCAAAATACAGTAGGTGTCCTTATACCAAAATCCAAAATGACACAAAAGTGTACTTGGACTGCAGGACGCTCTAGGGGACAGCCCATACATAAACTATATTTCTAAAAGTATTCACTCGCCTGCCTTCAAATGCATATTCACTTGAGTAACATTCAATTCTAAACCCATATGGTTTAATATGATGTTGGCCCACCATTTGCAGCTATAACAGCTCCAACCTTTCTGGAAAGGCTTTCCAAAAGGGTTTAAGAAGGAATGTGTTTATGGGAATTTTTGACCATTCTTGCAAAAGCGCATTTGTGAGGTCAGACACTGATGTTGGACGAGCAGGCCTGGCCCGCAGTCTCCGCTCTAATTCATCTCAAAGGTGTTCTATTGGGTTGAGGTCAGGACTCTCTGCAGGCCAGTCAAGTTCTTCCACACAAAACCATCTTTGTTTCATAGACCTTGATTTGCACTGGTGTACAGTCATGTTGGAACTGGTGTGGGGTTGTTTTTCAGTAGTTGGGCTCGGCCCCTTACTACCAGTGAAAGGAACTCTTAATGCTTCACCATACCAAGACATTTTGGACTTTCATGCTCCCAACTTTGTGGGAACAGTGTGTGGAAGGCACCTTCCTGTTCCAACATGACTGCGCACCAGTGTACAAAGCAAGGTCCATAAATGGACATGGATGAGCGAGTTTGGTGTGGAAGAACTTGACTTGACTGCACAGACTCCTGAACTTAACTTGATAGAACACCTTTGGGATTCATCTTAGAAAGGAGACTGCAACCCAGGCCTTCCTGTGCAATATCTTGTGGACCAGTCTGACCTCACAAATGTGATTCTAGAAAAAAGGTAGAAAAAATTTCCATAAACACAGTCCTAAACCTTGTGGAAAGCCTTCTCAGAAGAGTTACAGCTTGTACTAAGTTGTTACAGCTACAAAGGGCCAACGTCATATTAAACCCTATGGATTAAGAATTGAATGTTAATCAAGTTCATATGCATGTGAAGGCAAGTAAGCGAATACTTTTGGCAATATAGTATATTTATTAAATGACACTCACAATCTAAAGATCACTAAAACACTTGGTGGTCTGATGAGCCCAGATACAGTGGAACCTTGGATTACAAGCATAATTCGTTCCGGAAGCGGGCTTGTATTCCAAAACACTTGGAAAACACTTATAAACCAAATGTAATTTTCCCATAAGAAATGTAATTTTCCCCTCAGTTGGGATCACGTGACGCTCGGCGTCAAAACAAGAAGCACATGCGTGATACATGATACTCAGCACTTGTAAACCAAGACTTGCTTGTTTTTCAAGTCAAAAATGATTAAAAATCTTTGCTCGTCTTGCGGAACACTTGCAAACCGCGTTACTCGCAATCCGAGGTTTCACTGTATACCCTAAACTAGAGCAATGGGCATATCAGGGTAAGAAGTAAAGCAAATGAAATGATGCAACCATCATGCACATTGATCACTGTAAAAGCTTCTAGAAGCATTGTCATAATCAATAATGGGGTTGCTTCAGTGTTTAAAAATGGAGTCAACCTGAATGTATTGAATGATCAGGTTATCCCTTTATTGGATTTTTTTTGTCCCTGATGACACATGCATGTTCCAAGATTCAAATTGTGAGTGGTTCCAGGACCATGAGGAATTATTTTCACACATGAATTAGTCACCACATTGTGGACTGTAATCAACGTTAAAGGCCATTGAATAAAATATAACTTTTTTATTATAACTTTTGGCCTGATAGTGTCCAACAGAGGTACTCAAGCATACAAGATTAAGTTCAGTTTCTGCTGGCAAACATAAGAATATGGTGCTCTGTACCTGGCAATCTCGCATTTATTAACGTCTAGGCCCCTTTTGGGCATGTAGCCCATGCCCCTCTGTGGTTCTTTGCTGGAGAAGGTGTTAAGGTAATGAACATATGGTGCTTCATCTGTGATCTCAAAGTAGCGGATGCTGCTGTCTCCCTGTGTAAAGACACAAAAGTTTGAACAGTACTTAACAGTAGACTTAATATTTTACCAAAACAATAAAGTTGACATAAATGTTATCTTTTTGAATGCCCATTTAAATTAAATTAGCTTCTGAATTTTGCCTCTTTAGTTTAGATACTGGAGCTACAAGACCAGTTCCTAAAAGTTGAGATTAAACTGACAGTTAAGCAGTTACAGTTTTTCTTAGTAATACTATTTATATGTGAAATGCTGTATTCAGATTAGGTGAAAGTTGGATTTCTAGACACCCCTTTCAATTTATATAAATTACTTGTGTGCAGTTCATAGCTTTTTTACCCTCTGTAGATGTGTCCTGCATGAGGATTTTCAATGGCATCTTCCTTACTTAAACACTTTGAGGCCCCAAAAAGAAAGACTGTAGCCACTGCATCAGTTTTACACAATATTTAATATAGAGTAATTTGTTGCTAATAATAATAATAATAATGATAATAATATTTCTCCGAATAAACTCTTCTGAAATGCTACCTTTTTTGGCCCGTCAATATAAAGACCCAAAAAATGTATACACAGTTCAACATGAAAAATATATGCTGCTCTTCAGATAGTCACATGATACTGTAGCATCAATAATGGTGCGACTACTGACATCTTTTGAGGAAACACAAAATTAGATTTTAGGCCCCTCTATACAGTATATACTGTATGTGTCATCATTAAGCAATTTCTTTCTGGGATTAATATAGTTCTTTAAATCTTGAATCTTGAATCTTGACTCTTGTATATTCTACCTGAAATCACATTGGGTCTACTGCTGTTGTTATATATGTGATATAAAAATAAAAAGCCTTCACTTGACCTTAATCTTGAGCTTTACCAGCTCAAATCCAAAGGCTGTGACAAATTTAAAACATCCTTGACTTACTGTACACATGGAAATGTATAGTGAGCATGTTCATCAAGTTTATAAATATGTATACTGTTTCTCCAGCTAAATCTGCTTATCGAGAGACCAATTAAGTTGGGGGAAGGTGTCAGAAAAGACTTGTTTCCCACAATTATATTTATATAAATAAAAGAAAGATCTTGTCTGTACATTGGTCAGAACATACTCTTTAAATCAATTTTTCGTCTGTCTGTCTATCTGTCCGTCTGTCCAGACGATTTTTTTTTCTCAACAGAGCCAATTCACCCTCAAAATGGGCATGGCTATATGAGGCCCTGATATTGATCTTTTGGTGGTCCCACAGGCCAAAGTAGATATAGTCATGTACCTGGCGCACTCAACACTGTTTGAAGGCCACCTTGGGATAAATAGCACCCTAAACAAAAAAACAAAAAAACAGGTCGATCAGGCTACAGTATGTAACAACTTCCGGCAATCGAACGCCATTTCCACCCTCGACGCATACCCGCTTCCGCATGTGAATAATCTTGTGGAATGTTTGGAAAAGCCCCGCTTCATCTCCACGCTCGACGAAGGGCTAGTGGCAGGTGGTCATTACTCTGAAGGCCTAAGTCAAGATGGCCTTCTCTACCGACCATGACCATTTTGAGTATCGGGTCTTGCCCTTCGGTCTCCACGGTGCTCCAGCTATGTTCCATCGGCTGTTGGACATCATCCTTAGGAACCACAACAATATCTTGGATGATGTCGTGATCCACACAAGTAGCTTCATCTGCCCTGAAACAAGTGCCCCTGGAAGTGTGCTCTGGGGCTGACCGAGGAACAGTATCTTGGCTACCAGATCTGACACGGTTTGCTAAATATGGGGCAGTGGTGGCTCAGAAGGCTAAGGCACTGAGTTACTGATAGGAAAATTGGTGGTTTGATCCCCAGCTCCACCAGGTTGCCACTGTTGGGCCCTTGAGCAAGGTCCTTAACCCTATCTGCTCCAGGAACCCTATCTGCTCCAGGGGTTCTGTATCATGTTTGACCCTGCGCTCTGCCCCAGTTACGCTGGGATATGCGAAGAAGGAATTTCAGTGTGCTGTAATGTACGTATATGAGACAAATTAAGGCTTAACTTAAGAAACCCGCACGGTACTGACAACATCACATCTACTGAGCTTCGACTCACAGAAATGCGACATTTTTTGACGGCCTGAAAAGTGCATATTAAATTATACACCTGTTGTTTCTGCTGACATCTGCTTCCGGTGTGTTCTAGTGATGGGTCGTTCATGAACGATTCGTTCTTTTTGAACAAATCTTTAACATGAATCAGATGAACGAGTAGTCTCGAAGAGTGATTCGTAAATTTTCTATTGGGCGCGCAAGCGCAAAGCATCGCAAAACCTCTGTGTTATATACAGGAAACAGAAATGAGTAGTTACCTTTGAGTCTTTTCGGTCCTGAGTCGTTCATTCTTTTGTCATGTGACTCCCATAGACGCTATGCAGTGCAGTACACAGGAAACAGAATTGAACTGTTCTGCTAGTGAGACTTTGAGTCTCGAGTCGTTCATTCTTTTGTCATGTGACTCCCATAGATGCTATGCAGTGCAGTACACAGGAAACAATTGAACGATTCTCTCAATGACTCGTCTATTCCGAGTCGTTCGTTCTTTTGACACGTAACTCCCATAGATGTTATGCAATGCAGTACACAGGAAACAGAATTTAACAGTTCTCAACGAATCTTTAAGTCCCGAGTCGTTCGTTCCTTTGTCACGTGACTCCCATAGACACTATGCGGTGCAATAGATTCAAAAGAACGAACGACTCAGATAAGATATGAGATACGAAGATATGAGAGGTGACTACTCATTCTGTTTATTACAATATGTCCTTAGCTACATTGTATTATTTTCATTACTTAAACTATAGCCAAAATTTGTGTATGTAGACGTATTGGGGGTCTTTTTATTAATAATGCAACATTGTATTTTATTTCTGATCAAAAGAACGAAATGAACTAAATGACTCAAAAAAAAGATTTGTTCATTTTAATGAACGAGATTCAAAGAACTGAGTCACTAAAATGATTCAAACTTCCCATCACTAGTGTGTTCTGCGTGCCAGACCTGTACAATACGGTACATACAAATACACACACAAACACACACAATGCCTTGCAAATGTATTTTTATAAAAGTAAATTTTCCAAATATTTGTCACGTTACAACCACAAATGTAAATGTATTTTACTGGGAGTTTATTTAATAAATCATTTATCATTTTAGTTCCACTTCACACATTGTGTTGGTCTACCACATAAAAACCCAAAAAATACATTTACACGTTTGTGGTTGTAACATGACAAAATGTGAAAAAGTTCAAGGGTTATAAATACTTTTGCAAGGCACTGTATCTTCTTCCAAAAACTACTTTCCATAATACTGTATACAGTATAATATTACAATCAGACAACACGTTAAGCCTACAGATGCTTAATGAAAATCAGACTCCCCAAAGCTGGTTTCTGGACACATATCAGTAAAAATATCTACTTCATGAAAAAAAACTCATAAGTGTAAGGTATAAGGTGCTCCATAGATCTCAGCTCACTGGATGGAACTTTGTTTAAAATGGGATTCACTTAAAAAATTTGTTTACACTGGACATAATGCAACCCAGACGCCTATGAGTTAAAAAATTCTGGGAAAACATAACTGAATCACATATCTTTAATCACATATCTGGTGTGTCATGTCAATGTCCACCTCCCTCTGCCATATCCACAATCAATTTAAACAATACAAACACTAAATTACTCTTTTGTGGTGCTAACTGTTGCCAGGAAAATTATCCTCATGCATCTAAATGGAAAATGTGTCCACTGACATAATAATAAAATGGATTTACACACCTTTTCAACACCTCTCATCACCTTTTTACCATTATGAATTTGCTTTCTTCTTTTCTAAAAACCAACCAAAACACATTTTATTTTTTACCTCAAAAGTTGCACAACATATCAATTCTGTGTGTTTGTGTGTAATCATATAAAATCATTCCTTCACAGAAAAGAAACTACAATTTCAAAAATCTAAATATGTGATTTGTATGCAATTAATTGTGAAGCACTATTCTAAATGCAATTGTAAATAAATATTTTCCACAAAGTGACATTTTTATTAAAATATTCCTTAAAATAGTTCACTGTTTTGGTTTACATTTAATATTAAAGTTGTAATACGCTGTTCCTTTAGTCAAGACATACCAACCAACATGTCAGGCTTTTGGTTTGTTTACTTCTAAGCTTATCATCATATATTACAGCAACTAATAATTTTAACTATTTACATGAACAGCATGTCACAAATAGTAAAGAAGTGAGAAAATAAAGTAAAACCAATTCCAAAGTATGCCTATCCAAAGATTGGTTGGATGTATGAAAAAAGATTATATTGAAAAGAAAAAAAAACTCTATAATGTTTAAAAACACCACATATACAATCACAAACTCACAAAACCAACTAATATAATTTAGAAACTGCAAAAGAAATTAACCATAGGGCTTGGGAGGGTGGTAGAAATAACTAGAGAGGTACATTTTCTGAAAGAAAAGAGTGGTGCTTGCTGTGGCAAAATAGTGGAGTCATGCTAGCAACATGCTAATCATCATGTTAGCGATTCTAATGATGTTGCTAGCAACATGCTTGGGATTGGTCCCATCCCAATGCGACGTGGCGTCATAGCTTACAGCAGGTTATGGTCGCTGAACCGCTGGATGTCCAGGTGGTGCTCCGAAAATAATGTGGGCTTTATAG
>JAOVVA010000031.1:10140985-10153186 GCA_028565275.1 Leiocassis micropogon
ATTTCACAATATCATTCTCATATTACATATCTGTGTCTTATTTATTTATAGAGTTATTTATTTCATCATGTCCTATTAATTTATTTAATTTTGAACACTTTGGAATTCCATACAAAACAGCAATGTTACATGCAAATAATTACATTGTCCAAGCTGCTGTAACATTAGCATCAGCTGTCTAATAAAAATGCTTTCAGTTTATTATGGGACTGTGGCAGAACAAATTAGACTATGGCAAGACAAAATAGAACATAGATGTGCTGCCACATAAATATGAAGCATTGAAGCCCAAGCCATGGCTCAACCTCCACAATGATGTATGTTTCAGCTTATAAGCAGATCCTTTCTTTGTCCACAATTTGACCTTTCCAACTTTCTCCAATCCAAATTTTATATGCTTCAACTTGGTAATTCGTGAAATGACCGCCAGGTGGCACAAAGTGACATTTTCATTCACCGCAGTTTAAAAATATAATTAACTCATGAAATCATAATATGTTGTATTGAAGAAATACTACTGTGATGGTATTTTCCACATCTGAGTACTTACAAACATGAAAAATCTTGTAGCACTGCCACATAAGGGGCCAATTTATAGTGTAAATAAGTCGGTTTAAAATAAGGAAAGCTGCAGCACTGTATTAATTGTGCCCTTAAGGGTTTGGTGGTACGAAGTGCACATGCTACTGGGCGAACTGGTTTGGCCCTACGACGCTTTCACGCTCCTCTGCACCTCAACAGTTCTATGCTAAGCTAGCGCCCAATTTACTTATTATTATGAAATAATATTTCATGGTCATTATTTTTCCCATTAACAGAGATTATTGCAGAGGCATTTTATTTAATTCCACCTGTTTTTATTTCAAAATGTCATTTTTTTCAAAGTCAGTATTTATTTCAAAATCCCGTTTTTCCCGATGGCCTATTTATTTCATAATAATAAGTAAATTTATATAGCAAAGAGCAATATATTCCACAATAATAAGCTTTTTTATTTTTTATCCAAGTGGGGGGGGTCCAGCAGTAATTAAAAACTTTAAAAGGGCCAATAAATTACACTAACATGGGGCTACCCACAATAACCTTCAATGTAATGTGTTTTTTTTTTTTATGTGTTAAGGCAGACCTCTCCTCATACGCCGAAGGCTGTATGTTTCCTTATTTTAAACCGACTTTGTAAATAAGTCGGTTTAAAATAAGGAAAGCTGCAGCACTGTATTAATTGTGCCCCTAAGGGTTTGTTTGTACCTATGAACTTTATGTGACCCGGAAATAAAAGCCGGTCCGGAAAAAAAAAACAGAGGAGGGAGTTAGGAGTTTTCAGCGCGCTGTGTACATGGTTGCTTTCACGGAGTTTACAAAGAGACTGGCGGAGAGGGTCATCCGGAGTATCGCCGACTGGACTGCTTCGTTACCGTTCTCACACTCCGTCATCGGCCTCCCGGTTGTTTACCATCCTTTCCGGTGAGACCGATCCATCTCCTTCGCACACACTTACAATAACCTGGACTTTGGACATTTTACACCTTCACACACACTCCGTTTTGATTATATATATTTTGTAAATATTGTTTATTTTATTAGTTTTTTTTGGTTGGTGCACCTTTTTTGTTTCATTTTTTGTATAATACACTTTTAGTTAATTTTAATTGGTCTGGTTTGTGTCCTTCTTGCGCATGGGTTTTTGAAGCACTCAGACACTAAGATAAAGAGCTCTTTTTTTTTGTAACATTAGTTAAAGGTATTTTAGCTGAGCGTTACAATCTGAATCAGAGCTATTGATATTTACTGTACTGTATAATGAGTAAAAAAAAATCATTGGTTAAATGTTGTTTAGACAGATGATCAAGTTCACTAGCTGACTATTTTATTTGTACAAAGAATGAACTGTTATATAGCCATCTCTGTATCTGTTTATTGTTATTTTAAAAAAATACATTCAAAGACGTCAAACTTTAAATATAGAAATAACTGGAAAAATAGACTTTCAGAATAAAACATTACAATAACTCAAAGACTCTCTAAAAATGCTATGTTGTTTCTGTAAACACATTGTTAGGTTGTTTATGCTGGGTCAAAATTCTGGGTTATTTCGGGTACTTTAAACACATTGTTGGGTTGCTCATGTTGGGTCAAATGAGATGATGTGAGTCATTTACAAATGAACACCTGGTTGGGTTATTTTGACCCACCAACTGATTTATTCGTTATTCTCTAATTTCTGATTTCAGCAGCCTGCAAAATGTTCGAAATATTATTGTTATTGTGTCACAAGTCTAGTTTTAAGAGTTGTTAAGGCAAGAATGCATGTGTGTACCGGCCAAACGCAGCCTCATCTTGGAAAGAATTTCTAAACGTGGGCTATTATTGTTTACCTACAATATTTGTTAATTTAAATGAGGTTTGGGCTCGGGATGTCGAGCATCGTGATTCTCCTCTTTAATTTCCTATATAGTCTAATCAGCACTCAGCCGCACGCATAAAGTTTTCCAGAGCGCACTGGCAGAAGACTAATGATTATGAATGTGTCGGGAAAAGCAGCAAGGAGACTGACTGGCCATTTTAATAATTCATTGATAAATTAGTGATGTCTTTGGTTTTGGCTGTAGTGAAGGTGATCATGTCATCTTGTCTCCGCAGCAGTGGAAGTGCCAATAATTCACTTTATGCGAATTACATCGATCGTCTAAAATTTTTTTTCATTACTTTATATAAAAGCAGACATTTCGCTTTCTTATAAGTATATATTTTTCACTTCTGTGAGGCAAGTAGACAGAGTTTCGGTTTATTTTCTGACGCGCTCAAGTTCACCGAAAACAATAGAGAATAGCACACCTTGTTTGCTTTCAATATTTTACAAAATCATAATGTTTTGTCATCATTGTAAGTGCACCTAAATAAAAGTGAAGTCTTATAAAGGCTATGTAGCCGATTGTTTTATTATATAGTTTTTGCACATTAATCTGACAAACTTTTCCTGATGCACACCCAGAGTCTGTTTTCTGGCAATACGTTAGTGTTGCACATTATATAATCTAGACTAGATATTAAGGTATACGTTTACTTTGCTTAAATTCATTTAATTGAAATTCTAAATTTTTACTGTAATTTTAGTACTGTGATTGCAAATTTGTTTAATGTTTCACTTGTATTTCATAAGGTTTTGCAAGCAGTGGTACAGCACAACGGGGGTCATTATTTGTTAAAGAAAATTATGATGATCATAACAGCCTATTGCATTTTATTCTTATAATAATGCAAGAACACAAGCGGGGCTGAATGACATCGACATCTGATGATGAAGTAGAACGTCCTGACAATGTTTTAATTTTATAGTCATTTAGTTTCTACTAATCTACTACAAATTTAAAGGACACAAAGTATAAGATGACACAACACTAATAACCCTACATGCGTAGCTTCTCTAATTACACATGATAAAATCTAAAGGCACTGTGTTCATATTTACTTTGCTTAAATTCCATCCTAATAAGATTTAATTTAATTATAATTCTACATTTGTACTGTAATTTTAGTACGGTGATTATTTTTTTTAGTACGGAGTTTTAATTTAAATGTGATTAATTAGTGATCTCAATCCACCTTAATAGTCGTGTTCAAAAGTTAGTTCCCACTCTTCTAATTCCTTTAATGTGTTTGTATAAAACAAATTCGTCTGTGAGCAATACTAAGTACCCCCTCGATCACCTTTAAAAGCAATAACTTTAAGGAATTGTTTCCTTTATGACTTTATCGGCCTCCTACATCATTGTGGAGGAATTTTGGCCCATTCTTCTTTACTACATTGTTTCATTTTATTGAGGTTTTTGGGATTTCGCTGTTTGAGGCCTGGACTAGGCCGTTCCAAAATCTTATAACAAATTTTTTTTTATTTTTTAGCTATTCCTCTGCAGAGTTACTGGTGTGCTTTGGATCATTGTCCTGTTGCATGACCCAATTTCACCTAAGCTTTAAATGTCAGTCAGATGGCCTGACGTATGTCTTTATAATACCTTAGAATGCAAAGGAGTTCATAGTGGACTCTATGACTGAGGTGCCTAAGGCCTATGGCTACAAAATAAGCTCATATCATCACCCCTCCACCACTGTGCTTGACAGTGGGTAAGAGGTGTTTCCACTGAATTGCTATTTGGTTTTTGCCAAATATGGTGCTGGGCATTAAAGCCAATCAGCTCTACTTTGGTCTCATTTGTCCATAGGACATTGTTTCAGGGGTCCGTTCTTCGTACGTCGCTAAGTTAGCTGGATTTGATTGTTGTGGATTTGTCCTGATCTTGGATTGTTTCGTTCTTCGATGCACATCTCGCACTTGCTGTCATATCAACAGGTTCGTAAGCTTAAACCTGCTCGGAAGCAGGTTTATTTCATGTAAAAAGGATTTAGGCTGCGCTCCTGGCGGGTTATGATTGGTTGAAATGGCGAGGTCACATCTGATTGGTTAAAGAGCATGACTGATGCGGTATATAGGGAGAGGGTGCCGGTGTTGTGCGCTAAAATGCACCCTGCCATGGATTGCCCTCCCTACATAATCGCTATCAAATATTATATTAGAACATAAATTCATAGGTTTATTATCAAATGTGATATTACTATTATAATGAACCCTAGGGACGTAACAGCCGTCAAGACCATTAATACAAATTCTTGTATAATGTTTATTTTGTGGCACATTTATTTTTCATGGCTTTGTCATGAATATGCAAATAAACATTTATATATAATAAAAATAAATATTGTTTATGATGGAAAAATTTGACTAAATATAAACTAATTTTATTATAAAAGTATACGTACATGTTGTATATGGAAAAAATATTAAAATTTATATTTTTTCATATACAACATTTATTTTCATATTGCTTATTTTATTTTATTGTCTCATGTAATTTGTAATTTGTAAACCATTAACCTATGAATTTATGTTCTAATACAATATTTGATAGCGGTTATGTTGGGGGGCAATCCATGGCAGGGGGGCATTTTAGCGCATAACATTTGCCAGTGTCTTAAAAGAAAATGATTACCATTTTGTAAGATGTTCTTGTACTTCACTTTTACTTCTTCCCATGTTTGCATGGGTCCACTGCTGGCTTTGACATTAAAGATGACAAAAATTTATTTATTTATTTATTATTATTATTATTATTATTATTATTAAAGTTTGAAATTCTCCATAACCCTCTAATAAAAGCTCTTGCTCCGCTTGAGAAAAAAATTGAGCTCGCTCTTTTGCCTTTTCGTCAACCAATCGAAGAGGTTGTGATCAGTGTTTCTACTGTCGATGCATATCGCCTTTTAAACCAACACACGAACGCGCAATAATCCGAAGAAACCACGATGATCTCATCTTAGATGTATCAATTCATCTCGGATGTGTCAAGCGACGTACGAAGAACGGACCCCAGAAGTATTGTGGTTTGTTTAGGTGCAGGATTCATGCTCCCATGTTCATTTTAAAGAGAAGAGATTAAATCTGGCTACCCTTTCAAACAAACCACACTAGTTCAGTCTTCTAATAATTGTGTTGTTGTAGACGTTAACATTTGACATAGTAAGGCCTGTAGGATCTGAGATATAGCTCTTGGGGTTTTGTTTTTGTTTGTTTGTTTGTTTTTCTCAGAGCATTGCATGGTCTGTATGTGCTGGGAAGATTGGCAACTGTCTAAAATGCTTTCCACAGGTGAATAATCTTTTTCACTGTAAAAGATTGAACTCCAACCAAGTTGGACAATTGCTTCTTTAAGACCTTTTATTTGTGTTTTCCCCTATTGGCATTGTGTTAACACCCACCTGAATGGTCCAGACTAGCAAACTGCCAAAACCTGCTTTTATAATTCAATTCAATTTTATTTGTATAGCATTTTTAACAATTGACATTGTCGCAAAGCAGCTTTACATAATCAGAGGAAATTATGGAAGTTTGTATGAAATGTGAATGTATGAAAAAAATTATCAGTGTGTCCCTGATAGAGGTCTGCAAACCTGCTGATGATAAAGGGCTGCTGATTAGCAGCACTTGTCTGCAGTTTACTTTCTTAAATCCTGTGAAAGCAGTAAGAGAGGGTATTTGGGATTGCCCATGTGTTTTTCTCTTTGGCTTAATTTTTGTTAAATAGATAAGTTGTATCAGTTGTATTTGCCTAATACTAAACAACATAATCAATTGATATTTATGATACTTTTACAAAAGTTAAAGACGGGGTACTAATTTTTAAACATGGCTAGGTAAGTAGATGAATTTCTTTAGATATCTAGATTTGGCAACTGTCTGCTTGACAATGGTTATTATTGATGCAGGATTTTTACTTATGAAACTCCAACATGAACCTAAGTTGCAAGGCTAACATGTGGCCACCGAGCCAAGTTCAAACAGTTATTGCTGTAAATATTTGTACATACCATTTAAATAATTCAGTTCATCTAATATGTTGAACACATTAATTTGAGTGAAGTTTGTGAGTGAAGCAGTATATGTTTGTCACCTTTTTTCCCTTGTTTAGGTTTGTCTCCAGACCTGCAGTCCATGGAACAAATCCGACGAATCATGAGGCCCACAGATGTTCCTGACCAGGGCCTGCTGTGTGACCTTCTATGGTCTGATCCGGATAAAGATGTGCTAGGCTGGGGCGAAAATGACCGCGGCGTCTCCTTTACCTTTGGTGCCGAAGTGGTGGCCAAATTTCTCCATAAACATGACTTGGACCTGGTCTGCAGGGCACACCAGGTTATTTAATGTTAATTGTGCTATCTAGTTATTTGTTATTAATGTATTGCTATTGTGTTCTCTAGCTATTTCTTAAACCTAGCTATGGAGTGGAATTGTCAACCAAATGTGAACTTGAATTTGTAATGCTTGGTTTTGTGTGTGTGGGTGTGTGTGTGTGTGTGGTTGGAGTTGTGGGGGTGTAAATTTATAATGCTTGAATAAAACATTATGTTTTTTAAAAAGTTTTTGGTTAAATAATTTAGGACAACATCTGGGATTTGAAAAAAAAAAGAATTGAACAGAATCTTTGTCATTACACAAGTGCAACAAAATTGAGGGCTGTTCTCCTTGGTTCAAACCAAAACAATGACACAAAAAAACAGTAGCCACAAAACAGAAAAACAAACAATCCTGGCTCTAATTGCTCATGAATGTGGCCAATTCCAACATCCCTCTGAGCTCATGGATGCTTTATTTCTCAGTTCTTTTATAGCAGTGGCTGCTATTTTTTTTTTTTTTCAGAAACGTATATTAAGTATTTAAGTGAAAAATCAACAATGCCATCTTACTAGCAACTTAATTTTCTTGAACTTTTCAGCAAACACTGAAAGTACATAAATGTACATTTCTTGTTTCTGATAGCTGTGTACTTACTGAGCTGATAAAATTAGACACTAGATGTGCTTTCTTGTAGCAAATGTATACCAAGGTAGTGGAAAATACTCAAGAAGGTGGTTGAATTAATTTGGAACACAAATTGGTGAACTGATCAACAAAATTTGCAAATTTGCACTTCAGTACAGACTAGGGAGAGTAAATATAACATTTTCTGTTTGCTGAATTACATTGAAAGAACCAGTTACAACATGCCTGCGAGACATTCTTAGCGATCAGAACAGCGTAACTACGGAGACGGAGACGAGATCTTTGGAGAACGTTTCCCTTTGAGATTTAAAAATGATATGTTCTTTTGTTTTGTTAAATGAGCAGCTTTATTTCAGTCATAATATACTCGGATCACAAAGAGGGGCGACTTTTGCAAAGCAGACAAAATGTCAAATCAGTCTTTCAGTCAGGAGTAGCTCAGTGATTAAGGCATTGGACTAGGGTTCAGAAGGTCCCATGTTCAAACCCCACAATTGCCAAGTTGCCACCAAGGGTACTTGTGCAAGGCTCTTAACTCTCAACTGCTCAGATGTACTGTATAATGAGATAAATATGCAAGCCGCTCTGGATAAGGGCGTCTGCCAAATGTCATAAATTCCAGCCATCCACATAGACATGCATCAGCACATCACTCCCCCCAAACAACACAGCAATTAGTATTTACTTACATCTGAATAGAGTTATTTAAATAAATCTTGCATGTGAGTGGAGCGTTAAGCGCGGGGGTGGGTTTCCAACTCGTGGAGAATCTGACATATTCTATTCTTTGTTTTATAAAGAAAAAAATATTTTTTTCATTCTGTCATTCTTTATTCTTACAAAAACACTTGCAAAGACAAAATATATTGATTGGCATCAACAATGCCATCGACCCCTAAGGGTTAAAAAAAAAATTGTTCTGTTTTTTACAGAGAGAATGTCACTTTGTTCTCTTAAAATCCAGGTTAGGATGCAGCGAACACGTCAGTGTTCTTAGAAACCCCCTGCATGCACAGTTGTATCATGGGTGTTTTTATCACTCAAATTGTAACGCTTGTCTGTTATTTAAAGTTGTTACACAACTATGGGGTCGTGAATCCAAATATGGGCTAATAAAACTTACTTCCGGTGTTGCGCAAGCTTCGCAGAGCAAGGAAAGGCACTTGACAACAACCACAATTACCAAACCAAACCAAAGTGTATTGAGTGAAACAAGCAGACAAACAAACAAGGTGCATAAAAAAAAAATATATACACATGTATGCAAATATAAACAATGTATGTAGTGTGTGCGTATGTATGAATGTCCAATGTCCGTGTTATTGTAATGAGAGTGTGATGGTGGCGGGGAGAGATGGCTCGGTCTCACCGGTATGTGATGTTTAATCCGGGAGCACGAGAAAATGGAACGAGATGGGTATTGAGTGAGTCCTGGGAAAAGTAATCCTCTGGAAGCACAAACAATCTCTCTCTCTCTCTTTTCCAAAATCCAGTGCGCTGTTTCATCTCTCCACCTCGAGTCCTTTGCCGGTTCCGCTTTTAAGCCGGAACACGTGACCCGACACCTCACCGGGGCTCCCTCGCGTCATACCCACGCATGCTCACGAGAGCTTAACCCCGGAACCAAAGTACAGTCTTCTTGGCGACAAAATAAACCATGGCAGGGTCGTTAATAAGGCCCAGTGGTTTTATTTTTATTTCCCATCTTATTTGGCCTTTAAAAACAACCCCCTTATGTGGCTTCGCTACAAAATAATAAAATAATGTGTCAAATTGATTTACAAGGTTAGTACTTACTAAAAAGAAGTTGCGTATGAAGTGCCTGTTAAGGATGGCTTCATGAACCATTTTCTGTACAGCATCTGTCTTTTAGCAACATTGAGTAGTATTGTCTCCTTGACTCATGCAGAATGACCAAAACTCGGTTAAGTGCAGATGAAGTGAATTGTACATGCTCATTATAAGGTTATTGTTCCACAGGAAGTAGCTGTAAAATTACAGTCAGTCCAATAGTTTAACATGAGGTTTGATCTATGTTCACATCTTTTTCCTATAGGTCGTGGAGGATGGCTATGAATTCTTTGCCAAGAGGCAGTTGGTGACACTTTTTTCTGCACCAAACTACTGTGGTGAGTTCGACAATGCTGGGGCCATGATGAGCGTGGACGAGACCCTGATGTGTTCTTTTCAGGTATAAATGATTCTGGGTAAATGCTCTGAATTTGTGTTTGACTTACAAATGTCAGACATGCTGGGTGTGGGAGGACACATTAAAACACTTCAGTCAGCTTAAGCATATTGGATACACTGTGTTAATTATTTTTCCTGTTCTAGTGCGAGCCTACCTGTAACCCAATCTGCAATGACTGAAATTCTTAATATTTTGCTAAGTGTGTGATTCTGATGGGGTAAAACAATAAATTAAAACAGAAGACTGGCATACGCCTTTTTTTCATTGACTGCTAAAAATGGAAGAAATAAATGTGTATGTAATGTATAAAAATAATCTACTGACAGTCATAATATCAATACATTGCCACCCCCATGTTTTCTGAGCCAAAGGCAAAAAATAGTCTAGATTTAGTGGTAAGTAAGCCAGCTGTGACCATGACCATGACACATATATATGTGTGTGTGTGTGTGTGTGTGTGTGTGTACACAGTGGGTACGGAAAGTATTCAGACCCTCTTAAATAATTTTTCACTCTGTTATATTGCAGCTATTTGCTAAAAATCATTTAAGTTTTTTTTTCTTATTAATGTACATGCAGCACCCCATATTGACAGAAAAATACAGAATTGTTGACATTTTTGCAGATTTATTAAAAAAGAAAAACTGAAATATTACATTGGCCTAAGTATTCAGACTCTTTGCTCAGTATTTAATTAGAAGCATCCTTTGATCTAATACAGCCATGAGTCTTTTTGGGAAAGATGCAACAAGTTTTTCACACCTGTATTTTGGGATCCTCTGCCACCCCTCCTTGCAGATCCTCTCCAGTTCTGTCAGGTTGGATAGGAAACGTTGGTGGACAGCCATTTTTAGGTCTCTCCAGAGATGCTCAATTGGGTTTTAGTCAGGGCTCTGGCTGGGCCATTCAAAAACAGTCAGAGTTGTTGTGCAGCCACTCCTTCGTTATTTTAGCTGTGTGCTTAGGGTCATTGTCTTGTTGGAAGGTAAACCTTCGGCCCAGTCTGAGGTCCTGAGCACTCTAGAGTAGGTTTTCGTCCAGGATATCCCTGGCCGCATTCATCTTGCCCTCGATTGCAACCAGTCTGTCCTATCCAGTCCCTGCAGCTGAAAAACACCCCCACAGCATGATGCTGCCACCACCATGCTTCACTCTTGGGACTGTATTGGACAGGTGATAAGCAGTGCCTGGTTTTCTCCACAGATACCGCTTAGAATTAAGGTCAAAAAGTTCTATCTTGGTCTCATCAAACAAGAGAATCTTGTTTCTCACAATCTTGGAGTCCTTCAGGTGTTTTTTAATGTGTCTTGCGCTTCCATTGGTCCACTTTGCCATAAAGCTCCGACTGGTGGAGGGCTGCAGTGATGGTTGACTTTCTACAACTTTCTCCCATCTCCCGACTGCATCTCTGGAGCTCAGGGGCGCCTGGTGTGGCCGACCCGAGGTGCCTGGGGTCGGGTAGAAGCCAATTCTACAGTGATCTTTGGGTTCTTCTTTACCTCTCTCACCAAGGCTCTTCTCCCCCGATATCTCAGTTTGGCTCTAGGAAGGGTTCTGGTCGTCCCAAACGTCTTCCATTTAATGATTATGGAGGCTACTGTGCTCTTAGGAACCTTAAGTGCAGCAGAATTTTTTTTTGTAACCTTGGCCAGATCTGTGTCTTGCTACAATTCTGTCTTAGAGCTCTTCAAGCAGTTCTTTTGACCTCATGATTCTCATTTGCTCTGACATGCATTGTGAGCTGTAAGGTCTTATATAGACAGGTGTGCGGCTTTCTTAATCAAGTCCAATCAGTATAATCAAACATATCTGGAACAAATATCCGTCCATACGGATCGGTATTTCTTTGGCCATTTAACCAGCATAACGTTCCCCCCATCAAAGATCTGATGGGGCATTAATCACTTATGCGCGAGAGAGGGCTTATATTGTGATTTGTCCAAGGTTACTAAAGCCTGGCTTACTACTAATAAATATGATTTCAATGTAACTCATGGGCCTCAATCACAAAATCAGCTAACTCTGTAAACAGATGACACAACAAATTATATGCTCTGAAACGTTCATTTAACATATAAAAATATATACAAAAAAGACTAAATATAAAAACAATCAACTATTATTGTTAAAGTCAGTCCGTGGCTCAGGATCAAGTTTCCGGGGGCTTCTCAGTCTTTTATTAATTTTACTTCTAACCTGAAACCAATATGGCTTATTAAATATGCACTGCTTTATTGGACATGGCTGTTTTGTAATGTTCAGCAAAATAAACACTGTCTACGTTTCGAATATACTGTGAACGTCTCAAAGTCATGATGTAATAGAGACAAGTCTCTTCAGATTCTTCTGCACTAATGTTGTCGTGGTGTTAATTATTAATGTATTGATGTATTTCACTTGCGGACAAAATAGACTATGTGGTATTTCTTTTGAACAGCTGTATTCGTAGGTTTAATCAGCTATTTACAAGACAAAGTTGAACCACAACGGTCCCAGAGAGCAGCCATTTGGCTTTTCTACCTATGAAACCCGCCGGACAGCCGATGGGCTGGAAGGCTTTTAGCTAATATCCTTAATCACCTGTGAACAGATGCTTTTGTTATGTAAACAAGGTGGGGCCATGCTGAGCCACTTCAAG
>JAOVVA010000031.1:10153286-10175915 GCA_028565275.1 Leiocassis micropogon
CCATGCGCCATCTGGCGGATATTCAGTGAAGCACAACACATTTATTTAAATTCCCAAATGTTGCTTGCGGCAAGTCGTGGCACACCACGCGCCAAATTGTGGCAAGTCACGGGAAAACACGTACATTCTTAATGGCCACATCTGTAGGAATAGCATACACAGCTTTTGACACCATTAATCATAGTACTCTCCTTTGCAGATTAGACCAAGTAGTAGGAATTAAGGGAACAGCTCTCTCCTGGCTCAGGTCCTATTTGACTGATCGTTATCAGTTTGTAGATTTAAATGTTGATTATTCTGCCTGTTCTCAAGTGTGGTGTTCCACAGGATTCGGTTTTAGGCCCACTGCTTTTGTCTCTTTACACGTTTCCTCTGGGCAACATAAATAAGCATGGTCTTAATCACTGTTATGCTGATGTCACACAGTTATATGTCTCAGCAAAACAGATGAGAAAAACCAGCTTAATAAAATTGAGCAATGTGCGAAGGACATAAGAGACTGGATATTAACTTCTTTCTGCTTAATCCTGACAAGACAGACGTTGCATAGGACCACATGTAGCTATAAGCAAGTTTTTTGATCACACTGTAACTTGGGATACACTCTAAGGTAAAGACCTTGGTGTGATTATAGATTCCAGTCTTTTATTAGAAGGATCACAAAACATTTTTTTATCTCTGAAAATTTGCTAAGATAAGGAATATATTGTCACTTAATGATGAAGAAAAATTAGTTCATGCTTTTATTACTTCTAGTTTAATTTACAGTGAAACCTCAGATTGCGAGTAATGCGGTTTGCGAGTGTGCCGCAGGACGAGCAAAGATTTTTAATAAATTTTGTCTTGGAAAACAGACAGTCTCAGTTCACGAGTACCGAGAATCATCTTAACACACAGTATAACTGCAGATCAATCCCTGCTATCTGTAGTCACCCAAATGAGGATGGGTTCCCTATTAAGCTTGGTTCCTCTGGCAGACGTTTCAGATCCATAAAGACTAAAACAAACATACTAAGAAACAGTTTTTATCCTTCAGCCATCACCATGCTGAACACTGCTAAGTGGTCAATTTGAGCTAGTGCACCATTCATGTTTACAGTACAACACAGTGTTATGTTTACATTACAGCTTTAAGTTTCATGCCAACACTGGCTAAGGGGACAAGTGCAATATGTTGTATGTATGAAAGAATGACAAAGTAATGTTTAGGTTCTTATCTTGTTCATTTACGTTAATATTTTTACTTATATTAGCCTTTTTTTTTTAAATCAGAGTGACTGTGATTTTACTTTGCACTGGAAAATGGCACCTTAATTTCATTGTACTGTAATGTCTCATTGCTACAATGACAATAAAGATTCTAATTTAAATCTTAAAGCTTTGTGGCATTAGACTGTAGTTTAGCTATTTCAGTGTCCACGCTGATTATTAAAAAACTTTTTTAAAAAATGGTTTGAGTTTAATCAAATAAACACAACATACGACAAATCTATAAACTCAAAGCTATAAAAATGTTTTGGCTCATAAATGCAGTTTTTAGTTACATTCCAGTGTGGTACAGTCCACCCTGATTTTTAACCGCAATGGGAAGAACTTTAAACCACCTATTTATGTATTTATTACATACCTCTTCTATAAGTATCTCAAACCAGAATTTATTAATGGCAGCAATTAAATCTGACTTTGTAAATTAAGGATGTCCTGAAACATAAAGCAGTAACTAGTTTTATTTGCCTGGTTTTATTTGCCCGTGTTTGCCTGGTAGCAGTAGAGTAGTCGAATAAATAAAACAATAAATAAATAGTTATTGCATTATGTTTCAAGAAATCCTAAATTTACCTTTATTACCTAATGTTTTGTTTTAATTATATCTCCAAAAATACTTTGACAACATACACTTATGAGCCACCCTGTAAACTAAGTTAAATTAAGGATGTCTTGAAACATAATGCAATAATTAGTTTATTTTTTTTTTTTAAATCGCATTAAAATCATGGGTTGTATTTTGAGTGATTAAAATAACAATACAATGCATGTTGTGATAAAGAAAATCTCCGTCAATTGATGTCTTAGCTGTACCCACCTATACACTTGAATTCCTCACACACTTTCACTTTTGTAAAGTGAAAGCGCCATGGGTTCATGCGAACATTTTACATTCGCTAAAATGCATATTCACAACCACATTTCAGCCATTCACAGACAATGTGCATTGTGCAACGTTGTTTTTTTGGTATCGGAGTATGAGTGAAATAAAGCTGCTCACAGGGCGCTCACTTTCACTTTGCAAAGGGCAGCATTTATTTAATAAGTATATGTTTGTGTTTTGTTGCATTTCTGGGGGATCAATCATAATATACTCAGATCACAAATAATTATTCAATGCTGAACACAAACAGCAAAAAAGCATGATGATTACTATTATTTTAAAAAAAGCCTGAAGCGATTCGTGTGGATTCACGCGACAAGTCATTTTCTCGGTGAAAGATTCTTATTCTTAAGATTGTGTGTATGTGACTTACTTTGGCACTTTTGTCCTTGGTGCTGTAGTCTCTAGAGCTGAGTGAACTTTTGCACTTTTCTTCTTGTTCCTCTACCTTTGATTTCAGTTCATCGATGTGCACCAGATTCAGGTTCAGCTCCAGAGTCTTCTTTTCCTTCTCCAACAAATAAAGCTGAGCCTTTAGCTCTGCCATCTCCTCCTACAAACAGCAAAAAATAGAAAAACAAGGAGATTCCATGTGGAAGAGCTGATTTCCATAACAATTAGTACTGTTTGAGGATAAGTGAAATTTACGTGGCACAATAAGACACTTAACAGTGCCACCATAAGGTACCAGACTGTTGGTAATTCAGGTAGTATCAGAATCTATGTCCTGTAGCAATGTGAAATTAGCACCATATAAACCCTTGGCAAAACGGTGACCATTTGTGGGCTGAGTATACCTTCATAGCCATGAGCTCCTGCATGAGTACAGCATTCTCTAGGTCAAGTCGATGCGAGTCTGCATGTGGTTTGATGTCATAACTTAGAATGTGTGCACTCTCTAGCTCCAGCATGGTAAGCTTAATAGCTGCTTGATCATTCTTCAGCTGCCGGATGTAATTCTTCAGACGCTGCTCATCTTCTTTAGAGAAGTCTGTGTCCGAGCTAGTTGTGGTGTTCGTTGTGCTGGGAAAAACAAAAAAGTCAGAAGCATAATTTTATATATACATACACACATCAGTCAGCACAATTCTTTTCATAAAGTATTGTTCATATCTGACTATATTAAAAAACTCTTTCAAGAAAGCTTTTAAAAAAGTTAATACATACTAAGAGTAGTATTGCAGATTCCATCCATCCATCTAGGAACTTCTTTAGTCCTAGGGATTGTGGAGGCCTGTGGTGACCATTTAATCCCATTTTGTAGGACCTCTGATCAACATTCACACACACACACACACACACACACGACCTCCAGTCAACATTCACACAATATGGGCAATTTGGGAACGCCAATTAGCCTAATCTGCATGTCTTTGAACTGTGGGAGGAAACCAAGCAGGGGGAAAACATGCAAACTCCATGCACACAGATCTGACACAGGAATCGAACTCGGGACCTGGAGGTGCAAGGTGACAGTGCTAACCACTAAGCCACTGTGCCGCCACTACTGCAGGTTAAAGCCTTCATATTTCTGTTGGCAGGCATAAAAAGTAATGAACTACATGAGTAAATGGTTCGGTATAATGGAGATTTTATATATGGTGCAAATGGAAAATTTTCAGGTTTTCCACCTTTGGTTATGTTTTATGCTCATCTTAAAATGTATTCAAATCCTTCACCCTTCATTATGTGACACACAATACTCCATAACAACAAAGTAAAAGATGTGTCTGGAGTGTTTTGTTTATTTATTTAAATATAAAAACTTAAATGGACAATTTATTAGTCAGATTAGTCACAAATTAGTCACAACCTTTGTAATAACACATTAAATCGAGCTCTAGATGCACCTACCATATGATTGATACAATATGAGTCCACCTCTGCCTAAGTGAATTAATTGAACATAATTAGGAAAGTCACAGACCTGTCTATAAAAGGTCTCACAGTAAATGATGTATATGTCAGAATGAAAACAAAGGTTGAGATAATTCCTGAAGGATTCTCAGACCATGAGAAGCAAACTTTTCCAATTATTTGGACACAATTCCCCACATCATGTGCATAGAAACGGGTATTAAGGTATTAACCGGTAAGGTATTAATCATCTTATTAATACCATCCCTACAATCAATCACAATTGTGGCAACATTATGCTGTGGGGATGTTTCTCTGTGGCTGAAAAGATTATGTTCAAAAATATAGAGCATTCATGAGTGAAAACCTTCTTCACAGTGTTTAGGATATGAGGCTAGGGGGACAGTTTACATTTCAACCAGACGATGACCCGAAGCAGACCAGCAAGAAAACATAGGTATGAACAACTCTGTCACAGCAACTCTGAAAGTTCTGGAGTGTCATTAGCCAGAATACAGACCTTAACCCAATAGAGCATTTTCCGGAGAGACCTAAAAATGGCTGTGCTCTGATGATGCCCACCCAACCTGGAAACACTTGAACGATTCTGCCAAAAGTTTATTTTTTCCCTGAAAAAATTTACATGGAAACTCCACATAGGCACAACAAGAAAAACATGAAGAAAGAACTTGCTCTGACAGTAAAAATAACCTCTCACATGGTTGAAAACTGTCCAGCATGGTCTACCTTTGGTAAGGGGGAGAAGGGCTCTCTGCATCAGCTATGTGCTTGACCAGAAAGTGGTATTTGAGACATACACATCGACAGTAAATGCAAATAATTTAGGTCATGTCAAGAGAACCCTCTGGATTTGAAGTTGAACTTGCCATTCAAAAGACCAGTTTTGTCATCCATTTCAAGAACATTCATGCATTGTTTGTGTGTCAAAAATATATAGAGTGCATTTAAAAATAATTTAATATTAACTTTCTTTTATAATTTCATTTTAAAATTTAAATTCTCATATACTGTAGCTGGCAGTATTGACTTTGGACTTGATAAAAAGTGGGCCAACACCAGCAGATGACATGGGACCCCAACTCATCACTGACTGTGGAAATTTCACACTGGACTTCAAGCAACTTGGATTCTGTGCCTATCTACTCTTTCTCCAGTCTCTGGGACCTTGATTTTCAAATGAAACAAAATTTACCTTTATCTGCAAAGGGGACTTTGGGCCACTTAGGAAAGGAAAATTATTTGACCATATTATGGGGCAATGTAACTGTGCACATGTATGCTGCTAACACTCAAAGATTAAAATAAAGATATAGATCTTTTTTTATATATAAAATACAACTATACCTGGTGTGACTATTAGAAGACAGGCTCTTCAATGGTTGCATTTTACAGTCAGCAACAGTAAAAAAGCCTCCACAGCCGCTATCCAGTCGCACTAGCAAATCTTTAGCTGCATTCTCTGCAGTCTTCCTGTGCTCATGAGCTTGCGGCAGAATCTGAGAGATGCTCCTCTCACTACCCTTTTCTCCTAGAAGTACACAAATGTAGCATATTTTATGAATATACATTTATGAATTATTGTGCATCTAATTTTCTTCCACTTACTTAAACCTCTAAAAAGAGAACTATATTGAAAGTATTTTTTTCCCTTGAATCCAACACTTGGTTCCAACATGTTGTGTCCTCCATATGTAATGATGTTAATTATATTGAAAGTATCTTTTTTTTCCCTTGAATTCAACACTTGGGTCCAACATGTTGTGTCCTCCATATGTAATGATGTTAATTATATTGAAAGTATCTTTTTTTTCCATGAATCCAACACTTGGGTCCACCATGTTGTGCCCTCCATATGTAATGATGTTAATTATGGTTAAACTATTAACTTTTTGTTTTATCTGACTCCTCAGGCAGGTAATGCAAGTCTGATTGAGGGTTTGGCCTCAACTATATCATGATTAAGCAGTAGAAGTCTCTGCATATTAATTAATGTCTAATAACTGCTTTAAACAAAAATTATTTATCCATTTATGTATGTGTAATACAATTTATACTTACCTACATCGCGGGCACTTGCAACTCTATATTGGCCTAGCACCAATAACTGCTCCGTTTCTGCCAGAGCCAGCAGTAGATCATAGGCCTCAATACACCGCTCACTGCAATAACGGACAAACAGCTAATGATTTTTGGCTGACTAAAATATAGTATATTGGAGTTAAATTTAAATGAAGAAAATACAAAGTTTCAACTTTTAGTTTAAGATATACACATCCAAATCAGCTCTATAGGGTAGAAATACAGCACTTTTATGTGCGCTCCCTTAAAATTTGAGAGAAAAATAGATTCCAGAGGTAAATGCCACACTTGTATTCAGACCTTTTAACTTGCATTAAGAATACGGAGGGAAATCATGAAATCATCTGGTGATAGAGCAACTGAGCAGCCAATTGTCAAATTGCTTTTTGAAGGCACAGGAGTCTTTGCCATTTTAAAAAGTGCTGTATTTTTTATATCATGCACCCCTTTTGGATATAGATTCCCTCTAATTAAAGGTGATCTGTAATTTATACACGTGTACAATATACATTAATTTCTTAATGTATCAATCTGTATTGAACTCCAGTATTAAATTTTCCTAAAATAGCATTATGAAGCATCTGACCATGTGTCTGCATAAAATATTTCAAAAAATTTTGTTTGTTACATTTGAATAACAGTACAAAATTGTTATAGGTAAATGCTTTTTTGTGTGCATGTGTGCATTTATTTTAATTTGTTTGATGATCTCAATTATTTAAGTGTGACAAATATGCAAAAAAAAAAACAAAAAAAAATCAGGAAGGGGCAAATACTGAAACTGTCATAATACTGTGGCTGCAGTGGCAGGCCAGAACTAAAAACATGGAGATGCTAAATTGCAGTAAAGTGGACTAATGTAAACTATTCCCAAAGTGGAATGCCTAACCAACCCAAAAGAAAAGAAGCAAAATATATCTCTATTCCTTTTCTCCCTAACTAACCAAAACCAATAGGCCACATTTCAAACCACTACATATTTGCAAAGTATCCATTTACAAGGATGTTTTAACCAAGTTCAGCAATTTTAAAACTGTTGACATTAAAAACCATCTAGGAGTTAGGTTCCCTTTGTGCCCCTGGGACAGCTCTGGCCTTTGGTGTGTGGCCAGAACCTCTGGGGGTGTACTGTGGTGTCTGGTATCGGGACCTTAGCAATAGATACTTTGAGTGCTGTGGGTTGTGAGGTGGGATCTCCATGGTTTGGACAAGTTTGTCCCGTGCATCTCATGGGTGTTCAATCAGTTTGAGATCCGAGTAATCTGGAGGTTGGGTGTACAACCTTGAACTCTTTGTCTTCTCACCTTTATGCACAGCAGGATGTGGTTTGCTGTGTATTTTGATACCTTTCTCGAATGACCATTGTTGTCTTTTATTGGCAGTTTGTGCTGCATTGGCTTTTCTGTGGCATCAGGTTAGGCAGGCTGGCCTTTGGTCCCCATGGGCACAGATTTGCCCTGGATACCTATGATCCCATCACTAGTTTAATGATGTATACTTGATAATGTTATCCAATACCACTGATGATGGTGGTTGTACAAAAGCCCAACAGCACCCCCTAGCGGTATATTACTGTATAAAGTTTACTTATTCAGACAAGTCCAGGCATGCCCAAAGACAACACCTAGAGGCTAGGTTGGACTGAGTTGTTTGTGCACATTCTGGACTACTGCATGTTTATTCCTGTAAGTGATTGATTAAAAAGTAAGTCACCTGTTTAACTGTTATACTGTTTAAATTAATATTTGAATTTAGCTTACAAATTTATAGTTGATTGTTCTTATTACATTAATCTTGATAGCATTGTTTGCTAACTGACCTAGGATCAGTTAGCAAACGATGCTATCATGATTGTTCTTATTACATTAATCTTGATAGCATTGTTTGCTAACTGATCCTAGGTCATGTTAAATAGTGCAGCTAGTACCTATGTTCTGCAGGTAGTTAGTAATTTAAGATATAAAGCATAATTTAAGCACTGTCAATTTGTTGTACTTAATGTAACACCGTTGCACCCATACTATGCAACCTATAGTATAGACCTGACCTGATTTATTGTTTAATAACTTGAATGTTAACCCTGTCTATACAATACCTTTGATACAATTTGTAATGTCATTTACCATTGATAATTTGTTATTGTATTCCTTTTCTGTTATTGAAGATCACACGAACACAATTGATCCAGGGATTAAGGAATAGCGAAGGAAGTGAGATGACACATGGGGCCCCAGAAGAAGACTGGCATAGGTAAATGAGCAGTGCAGACAAACTGGGCAGCAAAACTGCACATTATCCAGCAACAAGCTAAAGAGTTAAAAATACACCTGGACATTTGCTGACCTACTCTCCCAGCACATAATGCGATCCAGTATATGCAGTAGCTCATCACACAGCTGGCTCATCTCAAAAAGAAGGTATAGAGGAAGACTTCCGATTTAAATGGTATTTTTTCAGAACTTGATCTATGCTTACTATTCCTGTTCATAGTTCGTTTAGTTCTAGTTTGTTTATAGAAAGAACTTTGTTGTGATTAGTGAGAGCTCTGTTATGCTTCCTATGCCAGTTCCTAATCCAGTTATGTTTATGAAAATCATTAAAGAACTGCACCCTCTCCACCAAACTCAACATCCCTTGGCACCAAGGATGTGCTGTTGTTTCCACCAGCTGGATTTAAGAAAGGTGCACTGCTTCCACCATCTGGCTTTGATGCCATTTTATGTACTTTGTCGTCGGGGTTTCCTATGCTGGCTCCACCACCTGGGGTCAAGGAGTGCATGTGCACAGGACAGTTTAGTTCTTTCATTTTCATTTATTGCTATTCTGTTTCTGTACCTTGATGATGATGCTGTTTTGTTTTGGTTTATGTTTTGGTTAATAAAGTCAGAATGTTTGTCATGCCTCCTGCAATACAATTACTGACACTATTAAGCATTTTATAGCATTATATAATTACATTTATTAGGAATAATACTCAATGTTGTACTGATAAAAATTGATAAGGGGTTCTCTTCACAAAAACTTATATTTAACAATATTGTCTAATAACTTAGTGCCCACTTGGTAGCTTCTCTTAATTTCCTCCTGGCTCTTTCATCCAGTTTGGAGCGATGTCCTGAATCAGGGAGGGTCTATGTTCTACCAAATACCTTTTACTTCTTATTAATAGAGTTCACTGTGCTTCTAGGCAGAGATAAAGCCATAGTTGGTTGATTGCTTCAGTTGCACTACCAGAAAATGCGCCAGCTTTTCATGCTCTGCTAATCAAAATGACCACAGCTGATCACAGTTAAAATACAGATGGCTTTGCGTGCCATTGAGAAAGTAAATAGTTTCACCTGGTTGAGTTTACAAGTCATTCTTAGGACGGGGATAATCCTTTTCCAAATCAGTGACTCCTTTTTTTAAGGAGGCTGCGGAAGGTCTTTTTCCACTACTAGGGTTATTACGGCAAAGTAATAGAAATAGAAAAACAAAATAGAATATACAATATACAAAGAAAAAAATTATACTAATATAAAAATCAGGTGCAAAATATAGCCAATTAAGGATGTATCATCAGTAAATAGACTAGTGCAAACTGAAATGTGCAAAAAATTAGATATTGCAAAATAAAAGTGACAGCAGTACACAAATGAGATAAAGGTCAATATAGATTACACATTGTAAAAAAAGCTTTAAAAAACTTTATATAGTTGGTACCCTTGGGTTCTGGTGGACAGCACTTTGTTTAAGGTCATCTTTTCCAGCTCCAGTTTAAAGCCAACCACAGATTCTGCTCTACTAACCACCTTGTTCAATCATCTGGCGTTCTTGCTTTTGAGGTTCCCTCCCCAACATATTACAGCATTAGAAGACAATACTGGCCACCACTTTTGGTAGAACATCTGTAAGAGCTTTTTGCAGTTACTAAAAGCCCAGTTTCCTCAGAAGGAACATCCGACTCTGACTTTTTCTGTATACATGTTCTGCATTTGCTGGCCAGTCCAGTTTGTCGTTCAGCAGTAGCCCTATGTATTTATTTGTCCTCACTACCTAGACAATAACTCTGTCAATGGGAACAGGTGATACTATGGACCCAGTCCTACGAAAGTCCATCGCCGTCTCCTTGGTCTCAGAGGTGTTCAGCTCTAGATGATTTTACCTGCACAAGGCTTCTGTACTGCTGTCCATCACTGATACACCCTACAATGGCAGTGTCTTCAGAGAACTTTTGCATGTGAGGCAAACTTCAGCTATACTTGAAGTCAAAAGTGTACAGAGAAAACTGAAAAGGGAAATACATGGCACTGAGGACCTCCCGTGCTGCTGACCATGATCTCCAGAGGTGGAGTCTCTCATCCTAACATACTGTGGTCTTCTGGTGAGGTAGTCTAAAATACAGGTCACCAAATACGAGGCCACCTGCATATTAGTCAGTTTGTCTCTTAGCAGGAGGGGCTGGGTGGTCATTGAAAGCACTGGAGAAATCAAAGAACATGATCCTAACAGCATCCTTTCCTTTGTTGAGGTGGGAGTAGGAATGATGGAGCAGGTACATGATGGTATAGTCAACGCCAAACTACACCTAGTAGGCAAACTGCAGGGGAACCAGTGAATAATAGATCTAAGGTCTGGGGAAGCTGAGAATCAAAGGTCTTCATGTTATTCGTCACATAGTATGAATGCTCCTCAGATTCCTCTCTCGTCTTCGTCCCCTGGTACCTCTGCTATTATCGAACTGACTTATGTTTACGACCTTGCATGCTCTTTGGATTTCGGATTTGTACTCACGCTGGATTCGTTTGCTCCCACTGCTGGACTCCTGGTTACCGACCCCGCCTGGTAAAAAGATTCAGTTTATCCTTCGCTGGCCCTTTTCCTCCATAAGCCGACTGTTGTTCCGCGTTTGAGCACTTTCGTGTTCGCGCTCGCGCTGACCCCCATTTTCTCTGAGGAAGCCAACCTCTGCACTCTGTTTACCCTCCTGTAAGTACGAAGAAAAAAAAACGCGGTAAACGCTCTCCTAATCCAAAAGGATTCCCCCCTTGCTCAACTTCCGGGATTGAGGAGATTACCTCGTGTCATAGCCCTGCCTCCTCTCATCACTAGGGGCTTCCCCATTCACCCAGGCATTCACTGAATCACACATGCACTGCTTCTCTCCTCTGCTCCCGCTGTGCCTGCTCACCAAGGCTCCAGTGCTTAAATAAAACTCTGAGAACCACTGTTGGTCTGCTATTGGGTTCACTCCTGTTCAGCCCCACGTGACAGTACAGTGAAGTCATGACGGACCCAGCAGACATATTTCACTAAGGCCAAGCCTTCGAACTAGCTTCATAAGGGTTCCAGATCTGCTTATGATTATGCCGTTGAGCTCCAAACCTTGATGGCTGCCTCTCAGTGGGGCACTCAGGCCTCGTATGACACCTTCCTGAACAGGCTTTCAAATTTAGTCAAGAACCAGTTGATTTCTCAGCAGCTCCCTGGAGACTTAAAGGATTTGATGGATCTAGCAGGACGGGGCATGCTTTTACTATGGGCGGATCGGACATCTGCGCCTTTAGTGCCCGTTAAAAGTAAGGCCCCCACCAGTAAACCTAGGCACACTGCAGGGGGCGAACCAAGCACATCTCCCTAGAGGCCGTTCACTTCCCCCTCTCAGGCTCCTCCTGGATAACCAGTTCAGCATCCTTCACACCCTCATCGATTCTGGTTCAGACCAGAATTTAATCTGTGCTGCGAGAGTCAAAGAACTGCACGTGCCAACTCTTCCCCTGGAATCTCCATTGTCAATCTGCACCCTCAATGGAACGCTCCTTCCTCCAATTACCCAGGAAACTGCACCAGTCATCTTGAGGACATCGGGTAACCATTCGGAGGATATTTATTTAATGGTCATGAAAAAGGCTCAATCCCAGTTGGTTCCCGAATGCCCCTTGCTCATTCGTCACAACCCACAGATTGATTGGAGAAATAACACCATCCTCAGATGGAGCCCCCTTTGTCTGGCCTCTTGTCTCAAGTCTCCTCTCTACCCCACTCCAGTATCAGAACCCGCTGAGGAATTCCCTGACCTTTCCAAGGTTCCGCATGATTATGCTGATCTCAGGACGGTGTTCAGCAAGTCCTGGGCCATCTCTCTTCCTCCTCACCGAACTTACAACTGTGCAATTGACCTCCTTCCCGGTATGACTCCTCCCAGGGGACATCTGTACTTACTCTCCCAACATTAATTACAGAGGGCTTAATTATAAGTGTCTGGTCATGTTTTCCGGCAGTCTTTCAAGCCCTGGAGGATATTGTCATCTTTTCCTGTTCCTTATAAGAACATAAGCTCCATCGGCAGGTCCTTCAGAGGCTTCTCGAAAACCAGCTCTTCGTCAAAGCTGAGAAGTGCGAGTTTCACTGTAGCACGGCCTCTTTTCTGGGCTTCATCGTCGCCCTATCAAAGATCCAGATGGACCCTGCCAAGGTTCGAGCAGTGACTGACGGGCTGGTCCCAACCACCCATAAAGATCTTCAGTGTTTCCTGGGTTTCACCACTTCTACAGACGGTTCATCTATGACTACAGCTCAGTAGCCGTGCCACTCATCTCTAGGACCTCAGTAAAGGTTACATTTGGCTGGACTGAACTAGCGGCCAGGGCATTTAATGAGCTAAAGAAACGGTTCACCTCGGCCCCACAGTGGTGGCACGTACATTAGCTCTGGTCCAACAACGCTTCTAGTGGCCCACCATGAGAGACAACACCCTCCACTTTGTGAGCACCTGCGACATCTGTGCCAGAAATAAGACCAGCAACAAGCCTCGCACTGGCCATGTCAGACCGCTGCCTATTCCACATAGACCCTAGTCCCATATAACCCTCGACTTTGTCACCAGGCTTCCTGATTCAGAGGGTTCAAGACCACCTCTCACAAACTATTCCCCAGGTTCCTTGGCCCGTTCACTATCATTAGAGTCATCAACCCCTGCACCGTCAGACTTCATCTTGCTTCCACCATGCGCCGGATAAACCCCTCCTTTCACATCCCCCAGATCAAGCCTCTGGTCTCTTGCCCACTGAATTCACCCGCCCGCTCAAATTATCGATGGTGGTGAGGCACTGAACGCAGACTCTTGAAGGCCCGATGCTGAGGCAGAGGCCCCCAGTACCTAGTGGATTGGGAGGGTCACAGCCCAGAGGAGAGAAGCTGGATTCCATCCAGATTCATTCTGGATCCATCCCTCATTTATGACTTCCACTGCCAACATCCTAATGCACCAGCTAGAATGGCAGGTGGCATCTGTAGGAGGCAGGGTACTGTCACGAGCCAGCTAGATCAACCCAACACCTCCAAACCCTAAAATCCACTCCGGATATTACTCCTGGCTCGCTCACCTATCACTCAGGCACACCTGAACCCTATCGTTCAATTATCCCTTGGCTTTATAAGCACGCTGAAAGAACCACTTAGTGCCACAGTGTCTTGCTCGTGTGCCTCCCGTTTTCTTTTACCCAGTGTTTCTCTGTATATCTGCTGTGCCTGCTCACCAAGGCTCCAGTGCTTAAATAAAACTCTGAGAACCACTGGTCTGCTATTGGGATCACTCCCATTCAGCCCCCCTCGTAACAGTTATGAAGTGAAATGCTTATATGACTGCTGATGACCTGAAGATTGCAGTTCAAAGTTCACATACAGTGGTGTGCAAAATGTGCAAATGTTCCATGTGTAATGTATGAATGTGTGTAATGTGTGTGTCCTAGTACAAAGTTCACAGTCCTGTGGTGTAAAAAATGTGCACATGTGCCATATGAGCAATGTGGTGGGTAGTAAGAAAGCAGCTCTATGTGTCCTATGTGTGATTGAGATTCCTTATAGCCTGTGGGAAGAAGCTCCTCCTCAGTCTCTCTGTGTTGGCCTTCAGGGAGCAGAAGCGGTTCCTGACTGCAGAGAGAACAATCCATTGTTGGGGTGGCTGAGGTCTTTCACGATCTTCCTGGCCTTGGTCCAGCACCGCTTCTTATAGATCGATTGAAGGTCAGGGAGCTCAGTGCGGATGATGCGTTCAGCTGATCGCACCACACTCTGTCGAGTTCGTCTGTCCTGCATGGAACCAGATTGAGATGTTTCCCATCAGAATGCTCTCTATCGTGCAGGAGTAGAAGTTCCTAAGCACCTCAGAGGGCAGTCTAAAGTCTCTCAAGCATCTGAGATGGTAGAGATGCTGCCGGGCCTTTTTCAACACAGTGTTGATATGACAGGACCATGGGAGGAACAATGGTGGACTTTTTAAAGCATGTGGGGATTACCAACTGGGATAAGGAAAGTTTGAATATCTCTGTGAACACAGGTGACAGCTGGTCTGCACAGGCTCTGAGGACTCTACCTGAGATGCCGTCTGGTCCTGCTGCTTTCCTGGTGTTCACTCTTCTTAAGGGTCTCCTCATGTCATGCTCAAAGATGATGAACGCGTTTCTGGTGTTGGCATTGTCCTCCTGTCTGCAGCCATTAGCAGTGTTAGCATAGTTAGCTTTGCTTGCGCTATTTGCATTTCTGGCTGCAGCCTCGAAGTGAGTGTTGTAGGTGTTCAGTTCGTCTGCCAGAGACATGTCTGCGTCGTCATACCGGATGTTGGTGCTTCACTCTGTTGGAGCTGTGACTCTAGTTTCCTCCTGTGGCGCTGCTTCGCCTCCTTCACCGCCTTCCAAAGGTTGTATGACGCAGCCTTGTACAAGTTCATGTCACCCGATAAAAGTCCCACATTAAAGGCAGCGGTGCGAAATCTCAGAGCGTCACAGATGGTCTTATCCACCCATGGCTCCTGATTGAGAAACGTTCTGATGGTCGATATTTGCACATTATCATCCGTAACGCGACTTCCCTCTGAGCCGGAACTTCCTCCTTGAGCCTTTGTTTATATTTAGGCATCAGGAAGATGGTCCCGTGGACGGATTTTCCAAACGGTAGGCGAGATTGTGCCTTGTAGCCATCTTTGGTTGGAGTGTAACAGTGGTCGAGTGTCCTTTCGCCTCTGGTCGGATAGGTGATATGCTAGTAAAAGTTCGGCAGCATCCCGGTGTTGTTTGGCGCTGTGTGAGAGCCTCATGAAGCTGCATACGGCAGTGTCCGTATCCGCTTTTAGTAGAATATAAATGGTACTGATTATGACCAATGTAAACTCCCGAGGAAGGTAAAAATGACGACCTTTGATGGTCAATAGATCCAGGCTGGGTGTGCAGGAGCGTGTGAGTGCAACAACGCTCACACTGTTCACCAGCTGCTGTTCACCATTAAGCACCATTAAGCTCCTCTTGACCTATTCTAGTGTCCTGTCTATGCAGAGGAGATTGCCTTCTTGTCTCTCTGGAACTTTACCCTGAGGTCATCAAGCTTCTTCTCCAGTGACTGGACGTTGGCGAGCAGGATGCTATGCAGAGGTTTGCAGTGTGCATGGGCTCTCAGCCTGTTCCTGACGCCGGCTTGATTCCCGTGGGCCGCCGCTTAGGTTTGTGTTTTTTGTTCTCACTCAGCCAGCTTGGATCCGGAGTTAAAAAACTTCGAATTGTAAGTATATTGTAAACCAATAGAAATAGGAGTCTCTAACATATCTAATGCACTCAATGGTGAATGTTTTGCCGGTTTTAAGTTACTGAAAGCTAGGTTAAAAGACAAAAACAAAGAAAAAGAGGTCAGAGCAGTCGCGACTACTGCCACCGACCTCACCGGCGCCATCTTGAAAATCATCTTCATCTCCATGAAATTCTGATCAGTGTCATGAACATGACATTCACATTTTGAGGATTTTTATCAGTATTGTGTGCCAAGATTGTGCCTCTGTCAGTGGTGGGATATGTATAATTTTCTCTACTGCTGGAGACCTGTGCCTTAGCTTTGTTGTGTTTATTGTTGGTTGTTTTTTTTTTAGATATACCTTGTATGACCCTGTGCTTGCTATAACATTCATGATTTTCACTTTGAATTTGACCGGCTATCTTAGATATTCTGTGGATTTATATATTCTTTGTTCTGTTTTGCCTTTCAAATTTGCTTAAATTGTGTTTGTAAACAGAAAATGTGCATAACATGTAAATAGTAGTAGTTAAATAGTAGTTACAGTGGAGCAAAAAAATATTTAGTCAGCCACTGATTGAATTTAATTTATTTGCAAATTATGGTGGAAAATAAGTATTTGGTCAATAACAAAATTTAATCTCAATACTTTGTTATATACCCTTTGTTGGCAATGACAAAGGTCAAACATTTTCTGTAAGTCTTCACAAGGTTTTCACACACTGTTGCTGATATTTTGGCCCACTCCTCCATGCAGATCTCCTCAAGAGAAGTGATGTTTTGGGGCTGTCGCTGGGCAACACGGACTTTCAACTCCCTTCAAAGATTTTCTGTGGGGTTGAGATCTGGAGAATGGCTAGGCCACTCTAGGACCTTGAAATGCTTCTTACGAAGCCACTAGTTCGTTGCCAAGGCGTTGTGTTTGGGATCATTGTCATCCTGAAAGACCCAGCCACGTTTCATCTTCAATGCACTTGCTGATGAAAGGAGGTTTTCACTCAAAATCTCAGGATACATGGCCCCATTCATTCTTTCCTTTACACGGATGAGTCGTCCTGGTCCCTTTGCAGAAAAACAGACCCAAAGCATGATGTTTCCACCCCAATATGTGACAGTAGGTATGGTGTTCTTTGGATGCATCTTTGGATCTTTGGACTCAACATTCTTTCTCCTCCAAACACGACAAGTTTGTCGTGACGGGTTCTTACCAAAAAGGTTTATTTTGGTTTCATCTGACCATATGACATTCTCCCAATCCTCTTCTGGATTATCCAAATGCTCTCTAGCAAACTTCAAACGGGCCTGGACATGTACTGACACTGCAGGGTTTGAGTCCCTGGCGGCTTAGTGTGTTACTGATGGTAGCCTTTGTAACTTTGGTCCCAGCTCTCTGCAGGTCATTCATTAGGTCCCCCTGTGTGGTTCTGGGATTTCTGCTCACAGTTCTTGTGATCATTTTGACCCCACGAGGTAAGATCTTGCATGGAGCCCCAGATCGAGGGAGATTATCAGTGGTATTGTATGTCTTCCATTTTCTAAAAATTGCTCCCACAGTTGATTTCTTCACACCAAACTGCTTACCTATTGCAGATTTAGTCTTCCCAGCCTGGTGCAGGTCTACAATTTAGTTTTTGGTGTCCTTTGACAGCTCTTTGGTCTTGGCCATAGTGGAGTTTGGAGTGTGACTGTTTGAGGTGTCTTTTATACTGATAACGAGTTCAAACAGATGCCATTAATACAGGTAACGAGTGGAGGACAGAGGAGCCTCTTAAAGAAGTTACAGGTCTGTGAGAGCCAGAAATCTAGCTTGTTTGTAGGTGACCAAATACTTATTTTACCAAGGAATTTACCAATTAATTAATTGATTATTGGATTTTTTTTCTTACTTTGTCTCTCATAGTTGAGGTTTACCTATGATGAAAATTGCAGGCCTCTCTCATCTTTTTAAGTGGAAGAACTTGCACAATTGGTGGCTGACTAAATACTTTTTTACCACACTATAATTTGCAACATTTGCTTTATACACCATTTTCTCTTGGTTTTGTCTAGCTAGGGAGTAAGGGTAGAGAGGTCTATTTTGTTTATTTTCTTTTGGGTGGGTTAGACATTTCACTTTGGGATTATTTGGAGGGAATGTTTGTTTATTATTTTGACATTGTCTGCTTATGAAGCTCACAACCACCTAGACTGCATTGAAAATGAAGATTACATTGAAAATAAACACCAAGCAAACACACTATTGGGCTCACATTATAGTTTTTGTATGGTGCCACTGGATCAAAACCAACACTTAAATAACAGACAGAAACAGAGACTTTTCACATGATCTTGGATGCAACACAATATTTGACTACATGTTGAGTCAATAGATGATTGGTGTGCCTATCTCTTAAAATTTTAAGCACAACTAGCATTACCTAATAATTAGCATTAAGTTTTAACATAGCTGTTACCTATGCCAACCTCCCTCTATCAAAGATTATCCTCTAATCTGACCTTGTTTGGAAAAATGACTGTGTGTATTCATACCTATAATACAAAGCGAGATGCAGAGCTGTAGCACTGGACTCATATTTGCCCAACAACATGCTCATCCTCTCTGCATTGCTCTTACATTCCTCCAGTGTGATGGTTAATAGATCATTCTGGGACTTCAGGTGCTCAATTCGACTGCAGAGACAAACAACAAATAATACATGCAATACACTGAACAACAAAGACTTTGGTACTTAAATGCCTTTGAGAGAAATGGATTTTTGGTGACTAATCACAAAAATAACCCGTAATTTAAATTATATATTTTTTTTAATCTTCTATTTTTGCAATTTCTTCTCATATTTAAAGTTTATTTATGATGTCATTTTAAACAACCAGCCCCACCACCGCCGAACTGACACTATCAAACTTCACTACGGAGATGAAGATGAGAGTTTAATGGACTCTTTATTCGGGGTAAATGGTGACTTTTTTTAAATAAAATTTGTTTGGGTTAGTTTACAGTTTATTTCCCAGTTTAGTTTTTTATTGGCCATTTTGAAAATCACCAACAGCGGTCAGTTGTGACTTTAAATAATTTAATGATCTGTTTACCAAGTCTGGAGGTAATATTACAGCTTACTGTCAGTGTCACAAACTCACAATGTCACTCCTCTTTCCCTCAAAAAAGACGCTAAAGCTTGGAAAATACTATTAATGTCGCTATTACAAAAGCTGCACAACCCGAGAAACTTATAAGAAGAGTGTTCATGCTCTCTGGAAATGCCTTCAGAATCTGACTGCGTGTTGTCTGGATTTAGATCAATTCAGCATTTATTTATTTTTAAAAGTTAATCTGCAGATTATTTCTGTCACTGGAATATAACGTGATGCAGTCCACGAGAGACACAAGCTGAGGCTAGATTTACAGGAGCTAGTGAGCTAAACGCTCATAACCATTTTTATATTTTCCCCACTTTGGCCGTGACTTTTGCATGGTAGCGCGAGTGCTTAGTTAACAAAAGCTGGATAAAAATCCTGAAGTGTTTACCAGTTAAGGAGTTGGGCCGCTTCAATACTTGGTAAGTTATAGTTTGGCTTCAGAGTTGAACTGATGCTCATATACGAGTGTTATATCGCTTAACTTATTTGTATGAAAACTGCATTGAGTAAATACCCGGTTAATTTAATGCAGAGGTTAATAGAGACAGACAGTGGCTAACGCTAACAAAGTTCATTGGTTAACATTAGCACAGGCAGTTTATTTACATTCCAGAATTCACAAAACAGTATTTTATACACTCTGTTGGTACCAGTGTTTGGTGTAACGCGTTACAAAGTAACGCTTTACAGTACTTTGATTACTTTTTTGATGTAACGCATAATCTAAAGCATTAGGTCCGCCATTGTACTCAGTTATTTAGTTCTTTTTTGAAAAATGTAATCCGTTATTCAGACAATTTATGCAATCCGTGAGCCAGACAGCAGTCATTCCCAAATTGTTAGTGTGGTGTGTGTGTGGTGTGTGAAAATCGTCCTACAAGCCCTGCCCCTGATAACACGTCCCCCCCCTGTTGTTCCTGCTGTTATACCCCTATCTCACTAACGCGGTTCGACTATGCGACCGATGTGCGGAAAGATGGAAACCTAATCACAGCACCAAAACTCGTGGCGAATCATGATGAACCTTACTTGCGGCCACCGTGCGAAACCGAGTAGGTGAGATAGGGGAAACTACGAAGGTGAGATCAGATTATGGGCCAAACTTCGCTGAGTGATGGTAAAATAATTATAAAGTTCTTGACTAAAACAGCATGCATGAGGAATCACAAAGGAGTTTTTATTTTTTGCAATGGAAAAGTACTCTAAAGTACTAGTTACTTTTATCAGAAAGTAACGCTGAAATCTAACTGATTACTTTTTAAAGACAGTAATTTTGTAATGTAATTAGTTACTTTAAAAACGTAACGTCCCCCAGCACTGGTTGGTACTTAGGCTTATTAATATATTTTGTGTAGTTTCATATTTTTGTGTTAAGTTAAAAAATGTGGGGTGGTTTAAGACTTTTGCACAGTACTGTACATACATAGAGGCCCAAAAGTCTGGGTCCATAGGCATTTTTTCTTACATGAAATTTTATGTTTTGTTCTTAATTTAGTTTGTTTTTTTTAGATGACTTCTATCATCGGAAGATCAAATAGAGCCAGACCTAACACCACTTTAAACATAACATGCATTAAAGTAGGATATCTCTACTTGTAACATTATTTCTAATACATTAAGAAATGTTTAACATTCTTCAATTCATATTCAGTGTACAGAGAATGGGATTGTGACTTTAGCATGAAAGCCATTTTGGGACTTTAGGAGATGGAAGCTACAGTAGAGACCAAGTAGTAAAAGTAGTGGGGGTAAACTTTGCTGTGTTCTTTATATTATCCAACTTAAAAACATGGTGGAATGGTGAACCTTTGCTTTATTATCAAACACCATCACCATGGCGTTACCTCTAGCCACGCATACATTCTCATCTCTCTCAGAGGGGAGAGATGAGAGGCTCTACAGCCAATCAAGGGCATATGTGAGCTCACACAAGTGGAAGGAGCATATAGCACTCTCCTCCTCAAGCACGATCAAAGATCTCATATTGTGCTTTCAATTTCAATTTTTGGGACTACAGCAAACCACAGTGAGAGCCATTATCCACAAAGGAAGAAAACTTGGAACAATGGTGAACCTTCCCAGGAGTCTACCGATCTCCGCTCTACCGAAATTACTCCAAGAGCACAACAAAGATTCTACCATAAGCTCATAAAATAATAAGAACCGAGAACAGCATCTAAAGATCTGTAGGCCTAACTTGCCTCAGTTAAGGTCAGTGTTCATGATTTAACAATGAGAAAGAGACTGGATAAAAATGGCATCCATGGGATAGGTCCAAGGCAAAAGCCACTGCTATATTATCCATAAGACTTTTAGGTAAATATTCTGTGTACAGATGAGAAAAAAGTTATAGAAGATGTGTATTCTACTACATCTGGAGTAAAACTATCACAGAAGTTCATAAAAAGGACATCATACCAACGGTCAAATGTGGTGGTGGTAGTGTGATGGTCTAGGGCTCCTTTTCAGCTTCTGGACCAGGACAATTTGCCATAATTGATGAAACCATGAATTCTGTGCTCTACCAGAAAATCATAAAAGAGAATGTCCGGCCATCTGTTCATGACCACAAACTCAAACAGACTTGTGTTATGCAGCTGGACAATGAGCTGAAACACACCAGCAAGTACACCTCTGACTGGCAGAAGAAAAACAAAATTAAGGCTGTGAAGTAGCCTAGTTAAAGTCCGGACTTAAATCCGATTGAGATTCTTAAACAGGCCATTCATGCTCGAAAACCCTGCATTGTGGCTGAATTAAAACAATTCTACATAGAAGAGTGGGCCAAAATTCCTCCACAGCAATGTGAAAGAACATTGCCAGTTATTGCAAACGCTTGATTGCAGTTGTTGCTGCCAAGGATGGCACAACCAATTGTTAGGTTCAAGGGGCAAATACTTTTCATCAGGCAGGTTTACACAGTTTTTTTCCCTTAATAAATTAAATCATAATTTAAAAATGCATTTTGCATTTCCTCCGGTATCTTTCTGTAATATTAAAATTAGTTTGATGATCTAAATTATTTAAGTATGACAAATGTGCAAAAAAAAAAACTATCAAACAAAAATAATTTAGGAAAGAGGCAAATGCTTTATTACAGCGCTGTACATAGTATAGGGCTGCTGCTATTCAGCTAAACTTGCACACCTGGTAGGCTTCATAGCTCCATGAACTAATAAAAAAATTAATTGTCTGTTTTTAGGCAAGGTCTCAGCATTTCTTATATGAAATGCTAGTGAGTCATCCTGACTGAGTCTTGGCATTGCATTTCTAGAACACTTACAGATGTTGCCATTAAAAACGCACGTTTCGAGAAAAGGGATCCCGTGACTTGCTGCGGCTTTGCGCGGCTGCGCACGGCAAGCTGTGAAAATGCCCTTCATCACCTGTAGGGGGCAGTCGTGTTAGTCTGAAGTATTGTGTGTCTACTGAAGCCGAAAATGTGTTCTCTCTCTTAGGCGCTCATTGACAGCAAGCGATGGAGCTCATAAACGTGTTGAGCTCAAACTGTAAATACTAATATGTTCTTTATTCTTCATTTTCTTCTTTCCTTCAATGATGATACTTCTTTGACTGCGCTTTCTCCATTCAGTATTATAATTATTAGTAGTAGTAGTGCTCCGAATTTATTATTCTTATTATTCTTATTTTTATTGTAACGCACCCGCACGTGTGTGCAAAAAGACTTCAATGATGTATGGTATGTTAGCCTAAAACAATTGTTTTATTGTGTTTATGCGCTTTAAATATACAGTAAACAATAAACACTGTCTTGTGCAAAGTGAAAGTGAGTTGCGCGTGCGGCTTTTTGATCAAAAGGCTGATAAACGCGTGCGCAGATATGAGCA
>JAOVVA010000031.1:10193412-10206571 GCA_028565275.1 Leiocassis micropogon
ATTAATTGATTATGGTTAATTGAACATGCATGGAAAACATTATTTAAACCCTTTACAATGAAGATCTGTAAAGTTATCTGTGAAATACACAGTCCTGAAAAAGGGGCGTTTCTTTTTTTGCTGAGTATATATAAAATTCGTTCTGGAAGTGTACTTGTATATCAAAACACTTGTATATCAAAGCAAATTTACCCCATAAGAAATAATGGAAACTCAGACAATTTGTTCCACAGCCCAAAATATTCATATAAAAATAATTAATACAAAATATACTATTATTAAAAATAAATAAAACAAATTAACCTGCACTTTACCTTTAAAAAAAATCGTGACTGGTGTTAGACTAAAGCAGAATTACCACCCACACCCATGCGCTACCGGAATCAATCCTCTAAACAAAATGATCTCCTGCACTGCTACAGCCTTTTAAACTTTTTTTTTCTTCACAGAGGAAGTAAATGAAATTACAGTTGCAGTACTAAAGAACAGTTTCTACCTTCGGACGCAAAATAGTAAACAGTTAAAGTAAACACTACACACGTGCATGGATGTTGACTGTACGAGTGACGCATGAGCACTGAGACTGAGCACGGGAGACGATTACCCACAATCCCACAGCGCAAGAGAGAGAAGAACCATTGACTCAGTTGTGATCACGTGATGCTCTGAGCGTATATCAAGACCTCGCTCGTTTAACAAGTCAAAATGTATAAAAAATGTAGCTCGTCTTGCAAAACGCTCACAGACCAAGTTATTCGCAATTCAAGGTTCCATTGTACTTTTCTTTAAGGTAATGCACAATTTTTCACTTAATTAATTTCAATTAAATTTTATTTGTATAGCACTTTTACCAATTGTCAAGCAGCTTTACACAATCAAAAGAAATTATGGAAGTTTGTATAAAATGTGAATGAACTTAATTGATCATGCGAGGTCTGTATCATCTTCCTGCCCTGCCATCATTGTCTCAAAAAGATGGAGGACCGGCTTGACGAGGAGATAGTAATGTACTGCTCGCCTGAGAGCGCATCAGTGAAGTCTGCCAGTGGAGTGAGCGTCTTTTTGATCACTTCAAGGACTAAAATATCCTGCCAGGTTGGTGTCAGGTGTCTTGTCTTTCAGTCAGAGATGAGAACACGTCCAATAGCAGTTTGGGCCTCTGTATTCTCTGGACCATAGCTTGTCGAGATTCCCATCTTGTTGGGCATTCCATTTTATGGTGGTGTTCAGGCAGGTTGAGCTCTTACTGGGCAACAGCAAGCTTCCTCCTCCATTTCCAACTATGGCGGAAGAAGGCCACAAGCTTTTTGCAAAGACCCATAGCAAGGCCAATCCATGAATCTTTTATTGCATTCTTTACAGATAAAAATATACAGTTATCAACTCTGCAGTAAATTTATTATTCCATAGATTTTTTTGCATTAAATGTTATAAATAGCTATTAAAAATGGGACAAAGCAGGATAAACTTAATTGTGTGTGCTTATACTTGTTGTTTTAATAAAAATTTTAAATAGAAGTAATTAGATAAAAATGTACAGATTAAAATGTAGAAACAATGTTCATTTTAGCCTTAGAGTAGAATGGGCCCATTTATAACACTTTATAATAAGGTTCCCTTAGTTAATGTATTTACTAACAGACGAACAATGAAAAATAAATTTATTATTATATATTCATATTTGTAAGCGTTCTTTAATGAATATAAGTTGTTAATTGTTGGTCCTTGTTAACTCGTCGTGCATTAAGTAATGTTAACAAGCACAACTTTATAATTTAATATTGCATTGATAAATGTTGAAATTAACATGATTAATAAATGATGTACGTGTATTGTTCATTCTTAGTAAATACATTAATTGACTTACACTAACTTCTTAAATTATGGAATCTTATTGTACAATGTGACCTTTTTTTAAAATATTAGTATGTTGTGTTAAAAAAAAACATAAGGACACAATTTTCTAATAGAAATGAAAATATGAAAATGTTACATTTATCCCGGGACTAAGACTAAAATTGAAAATACCTGACAAAATTAACACTCCGAGGGAATTATGCCATTTTATTTGGATGTGGGTTTGCATCCATGCATGGAATGCTTCTTGTTTAATCAGAAAGCAATTTCTCTTCACGTAATCCCCTAGAAATACAACTCAGATTTATATTCGCTAAAAAAGTGATATGAGGCGCTTTATTTCAGTCATAATATACTATAACATTTTTGATGTGTAGTTTTTTTGTGTGTGTGTACGTAAGAATTGTATTTCAATTAATGTTTCAGAAACCATGCTCTATTTTTATCTTAAAAGGAGCCCTATTTGTGTGAGGAATCTGAGTGTGTAGGTGTGAACAGCTGAGACAATAGGAGTCCTGGTGAAACCTGATGTTACTTGAGCCAGGTGTTAATTGGTCTTACATATTCATGAAAAGTCATAGATTATTCAGTGAAACAGATGTTCTGCTAAAAAAAAAGTTAGGCCAATCAGTCACTTTACCCCAAATAAAAGGTCTTTGAGTGTTATAATGTAGTTGTTTTGCTATTGACACACACCCAACACTTTTATTAACTCATTTCTGTGTTCAAAACAATCTGCAAGGTTTGTTTATTCTCCTTTTTCCTCTGCTTTTCTGCTAAAGTTTGAAATTTTTTTTTTTGTGTGCAATTTGACATAAGTTTAAAAGTTGCACATTAATCTGACATATTTACATCAGCCACATTATGAAAGCCCAGTTTGTGCCCTACATAAATAAGGGAAAATGTATTAGCTACTACAGTATATTGGTAAAGATTTGAAATTTACACAAATTTAGAAAGAGCACTGAATTAGGACTGCAACAACGAATTGATAAAATCGATAAAAATCGTTGCATTGGCAACGAATTTCATAATCGATTTGTTGTTTTGCGCGACGCGGAGAATTTTGATTATTAAAAAAAACGCACTCGGTCTCGCGGAGTGAACACACTCGGTCTCGCGGAGTGAACACACTCGGTCTCGCGGAGTGAACACACTCGGTCTCGCAGGTCCTTATAGACAGGGCGGGGCAAAAAAAAAATAATACGAGCGGAGGTAGAGGAAAGATACATGGCGGAGGCTGCTGGGTCTTAGTGCACGTCTCTTACTGGTATAATCAACATCTGTGCACGCATGTACTGTTTACTATAACACTGTGACCACGTATGTGTGTGTAAAACATATTTTATTTTGTGTCTGTATGCGTGTGTGTACAGTGCGCGTGTAAAGCAAAAACAAGTCTCATTAGAGACGTTAAAAATCCATGTTCTCTCTCTGCTCAAGGCTTAGGCTGCTCTTTGCCTGCTGTGTGTGTGTGCGCGCGCGCGCATCATTGGACACCATCCCTCACACACACAGACCCCTCCTACTTTCACCTTCAAAGACACACACACACACGCGCTTTCAGATTAATCGATTATTAAAATAATCGTTAGTTGCAGCCCTACACTGAATCACTGCAGGTCTTCAAAAAGGCCTCAGACCCCTAAGGATTAACAGTAGATGCGTATTCACACCCGTCTTTTGTCTCGTAAATGTTGTATTCCTCACAGTTTGTTCACAGAAACCGAGCAACGTTGCTGATCTGAGCAAAGTTAATGTTTACAAAATAATTCCTTTAAGGACTGCAAAGTGATTAAAGTAGAAGATTCCCGGCTCTCGTCTTGAGAATACTAGTGTATTTTAATTCAAACATAGCACTATCGTCTAGTATCCTCAAGACGAGAGCATTTACATGCTGTGTAATACATTTACACAGCATGTTATATATCATTTATTATATCAAATGATGCACACATCTTTATATTATATGTAGGCTACTAGGCTCGCTTGTATTACATATTTAATGATTCAGTTTTATTTGTACAATGCTTTTAACAGTGGTCACTATCGCGAAGCAGCTTTACAGAATCAAAAGAAAATTATTGAAATGTGTATGAAATGTGTGAGGGAATATGTATACATGACCAGGTGTATGATTGAGTATCCCTGATGAACAAGCCATGGGTGAGGGGGGGAGGCAAAACTTTCTGAGATTCATTAATAAAGTTGCTTCCAAGTTCAATCATGTTTAGACCAGAGAATTTCCTAACTTTTATACAGATTCAGACATATTGAATTCAAGAATACACCCCTAGGACCCTAAAGCACAAACACACACACCGCCACAAAAAAGTCTTCGCTTTATGCAGCAGAGACGCACATTAACAATATATGTGCATTCAGACCTCTGACCATTTTAAAGAACGAAAAATAAAGGCAAATTCACAAGCAAATCTCAATATTTCTCTAATGTCTGTGGTGTAACGGTTAGAGTAACCAGTTTGTGTCCAGGTCTCGGGACTGCCACCAATACAATTTACAGGGGTTGGACAATGAAATAGAAGACTGACCAATTTAATGGTGGAGGTTTTATGGCTAAATTTGACCAGCCTGGTAGCCAATCTTCATTGATTGCACATTCCACCAGTAAGAACAGTGTGTGAAGGTTTATTTAGCAGAGTAATAGCACAGTTTTGCCTAAAATATTGCAATGAACACAACATTATGGGTGACATCAAAGTTAAAAAGAGGACAAATTGTTGGTGTGCATCTTGCTGGCACATCTGTAACCAAGACAGCAAGTCTTTGTGATGTATTAAGAGCCACGGTATCCAGGCTAATGACAGCATACCACCAAGAAGGACGAACCACATCCAACAGGAGTAACTGGAGGTTGTATCTAAAAAACATAAAACCACTGCTGCCCAACTCACTGCAGAATTAAATGTGCACCTCAATTCTCCTGTTTCCACCAAAACTGTTTGACGGGAGCTCCACATGGTCAATGTACATGGCCAGGCTGCTATAGCCAAACCTTTGGTCACTCATTTGGTCTACCAAACCATTCTAGAGTACCATGTGCACCCAATGGTTCAAACATTGTATGCTGAAGGCGGTGCCGTGTATCAGGATGATAATGCACCAATACACACAGCAAGACTGGTGACAGAGTGGTTTGATGAACATGAAAGTGAAGTTGAACATCTCCCATGGCCTGCACAGTCACCAGATCTAAATATTATTGAGCCACTTTAGGGTGTTTTGGAGGAGCGAGTCAGGAAACGTTTTCCTCCACCAGCATCACGTAGTGACCTGGCCACTAGTCTGCAAGAAGAATGGCTCAAACGCAGGACTTGTATCTGTCATTCCCAAGACAAATTGATGCTGTATTGGCCACAAGAGGAGGCCCTACACCATACTAATGAATTATTGTTGGTTTCATAGTCCAACACCTGTAGATTAATTAGTCTCCATATTTTTTTAGGATTCCTTTTTCTTACGCCATGTTTTCACGGCGCCTATCCAGTCATTTCTTTCACTGCAGTTCTTAATTTTAAAACTCCCCTCGCTGTAACATTACCTGTAATATAATACATTTAACAGTACAGTGGAACCTCGGATTGTGAGTAACGCGGTTCGCGAATGAGCAAAGATTTTTAATAAATTCTCACTTGAAAAATGAGCAAGTCTTGGTTTACGAGTACCGAGTATCATGTATCACGCATGCACTTCTTGTTTTGACGCCGAGTGTCACCTGATCACAACTGAGCCAATGTTTTTTTTCTCTCTCTTGCGCTGCGGAATTGTGGGTAATCGTCCCCCCTGCTGGGTCTTAGTGCGCGTCTCACTGGTATAATCAACATCCGTGCACGCATGTACTGTTTACTATAACACTGTGACCATGTGTGTGCGTGTAAACCATATTTTATTTTGTACAGCGCGCATGTACTGTTTCTTACAACACACGTGTGTGCGCACATGTAAAGCAAAAGAAAGGCTCATTAGAGAGGTTAAAGATCCATTTTCTCCCTCTCTGTCGTTATGTGTGTGCGCACGCCATGCCCCTTTACACACACGCACACACACTCGCCTTTTTTTAAATTTGCTTTGGTTTACGAGTCTTTTGGAATACGAGCCCACTTCCGGAACAAATTATGCTCGAAATCCAAGGTTCCACTGTATATTGGCTGGTGAAGAAAAAAATTTGGGATAAAAAAAAAAAAGCTTAAAATCATTTGTTATAATCTTAATTGTGGGGGGCAGCATTTTTATATATAACATTCTTAGTCATGATCCTTGCTCCTTCTATTCTTTCATATGTTTTTAACTTGTCAAAAGGACTGGCAACATTAATCTGTTTACTTCAAAACTGTCAAAAATGTCACATTGTAATTTATGGGTTAATGCGCTCTTAAGAACAAAGCACCATCTAATGGTGGCATCCTGCAAATTAAAAGATGGGGACTTAATGGGCATGTTTACCGTTAAATCTAGACACGCCCACCTGGGAATAGAAGAGGGAGGGGTTCACGCTATTCAGCTGGCATCTGGATGGGAAACGGCTGGGAGAGGCTGTCTTAAGTGGCTTCTACTGTACCTTGCAGTGGTGTGACAAATTAACAAATTTTGACACTTTGCGCATCGTCTTTGGGTTTAAACCTGAAAACGTTTCACACCGTGAAATGTGCTCCTTTTTTTCTCTACCAATACTGGTACATTCTCACTCTCAACAGTACCAATTGATTAGGTCTGCCTGCTTGTTACATGTCACGTGAGCGAACGTGGTCAATGAGGGAGAGGAGAGAAGTGAATGAGATTTATAATTGATTGGTGAAATAATAAAGAATAAAGCTTATTCTGATTTGCATGATTCTGATAATAGTGTTTTGATATTGTGTAAGTGTGACCAAATACTGTGTGAAAGCAACATAATCTGAATACATGGAAATACACATACTATTATATTGCCCACTAACATATTGTTTCCCCTGGTTTGCGTCACTGACAAGTGGTTTTCTTATGGCCACACAGCTGTTTAGTCCCAGTCCTGTGACTTCCCCTAGCTTTGTGCATGCAGACATTTTCAGTATTTACTTGAGCTCTGATTTCTGTTGCCGGTTAATTTTTATTTATTTATCCTTTTTTTTTCAAACAGATTTTAACAATGCTTTAGATAGTTCTCTACCCAATTTCAGTAATTTTCCTAGTTGTATTTTTTGATGCAGCACAATAAAGGCCTTTTTGGACATAGGATATGTACCATTGGGCTTCATCAAGGCATAAAAAGTCCTATTTCTGTCATTCAGACCTACCTCATTTTTTAAATAATTTTTTTGGACTTTTTCCTGATTTTTCTCCCTACTTTAGTCGTGTCCAATTCCTCCCCGTCACTAGGGGGCTCCCACATTAAGGCTACTACCACTCAGTCGGGAGGGCCGAAGACTATCACGTGTTTCCTCCGAACCACGTGACGCCAGCCGACCACATCTTTTCGAACTGCTCGCTCGCACGCCGTTGGGGGCGGCGTAACACACTCGGAGGACAGCGCTGTCCGCTCCTTGCGCGAGCTCACAGGCTCCCCTGATTGGCTGTAGAGCCGTGATTAATGTGGGAGCACGAAGTACCGCTCATCCATCCCCTCTGAGTGAGCTTGGCCAATCAGCTCTCTCTAGACCTCCGTCTGTGAGAGGTTGCAGCATCACCCGGGAACCGAACCAGCGATCTCCGGATGATAAGACCTTCCTCATTTTTATGTAAATGTTCCTATCAGGTTCATTCAGACATACACATGACTGTGTACATCTCGCGCACGTGCTCTCACACACGCACACACACACACACACACACACCCATACAGTAATGGCCAAAAGTTTTGCGATGCTTTGGTTATGCTCTCTGAGCCTTCTAAAATTACTCTACTGTAGCAATCACTAAATGGAGACCTACTCTGTGCATTGTAAACACACTCATCTCATCTTGTTTCAAAAGTCTTTGACATCATTAATGATATTGATGTTGGATACACAGCTTTTTTATTTCAAGATGTTTTTGTTTGCCTTGGATTTAATTCTTTCACCGCTTTATATAGTGTTTTGGCAAACTCATTAACACTGTGTGCACAGTGAGCTTTGTTCTTTGTCAAGGCATGCTCTTTTTGATGACTCACCTGCAGTGTTTCAAAACCTGATTTTCAAGCCTGATTTTCTTTTTTTATTACTTGCAAAAGACATGCCCAATCTGGCAACACAATTCACAGCTTCTACCTCAGAGTTTTGTGATTGATTGACTCATTTTAATGTATATTGTAATTGTGTGCATGTGTCTATCCATAAACATTCCTTCTCCCTGCATTTCAGACTTCTAGGAAAGTTATCTGTAAAAGTTACTAAGGCTAACCTAGTACGATTTCTGAGTCAAGCTATATGGAATGAGTGCATTCAGACATGCTGCCAACCACTTAAATATCAGTTAATTTAGGGAAAGGGGTGCATGTCTGGAAGGGGCTTAATTTGACCCCTGAGCCCTAAAGTTGGTCAGTGAGTGCTAAAATATTGTAACGTACAATTGGATTAACCTCAGGGTTGCTTTCTTCAGGTAAGGAACCAGAGAAGGCCCGTGAGCGCTATGACAAAGCCACCATGAAACTACACAATCTTCACAACCAGTATGTGCTGGCAGTGCGTAGTGCACAGCTGCACCACGAGCACTATCATGAAAATACACTCCCTGTGCTGCTCGATTCTCTACAAAAAATGCAAGAAGAGATGGTCGGCGCCTTGTGAGTCTTGCACATCTTACAAGATTTTTTTTTTCTTTTCTTATCAAGCTCACATACTTACAAGATTTCCTTCACTGTAGTCATGTGCTGTCAAACTTGCTTTTAGTTTGAATGTTATATGGATACGATTTTAACAGGACTATAACAGGTATTTATTCAATCTTGCTTTCAGATGTGTAATATTTCTTATGGTAAGAATATTGAAAAAATTCACTTTCAGTTTTGCAGTTATTTACAATTTACATTAAAATGTTTGTTGTGAGTCATAGGTACTCCAGATATATATGATATGCTTTGCAGTCTAAAATGAAGACAGTTTTTGCTTTATCCAGGTAAATTTACATAGTGCAACTTTTAACATCCAAGTGAAAAATTTAACACCACCATGTCAGAAAAATGTAAAGTAAGAATGTTTTCAGAAATATATATTGATTTTTTTTTTTTTAATTTACTAAATGCAAGTGAAATAACAGAAGAAAAAATTTAATCAAATCAATGTTCGGTGTGACTACCCTTTGGCTTTAAACCACCATCAGTTCTTACACGTGTACACTTCAGTCAGGGATTTTGTAGGATCAGAGTCATCTGTATGATTAACCAATTATACCAAGCAAGTGTTAATGATGAAATATATTATCAATATTACCAATTTTTATAATCATATTTTTTCATATAAAAACATTTAGAAAAGCCATTAAAATGCAGTTAAATCTAAAATAAATAGCCATTAAACCTTACTTAACCTTAATTTATAATTCCTCTTGAACTCACTTTGCTTGGCTTTCCACTGACACGAACAAGTTTTGAATGGCTCCCGGACATACAAGCCAGCGTTATGTTTCCCTCAGCTATATATTTTTTTTTTTTTGTATAATGTTTTTGTTTAAGGAAAAATTTAATATTTATGGTTGTGCTTGTCATCTCTCTTTTAGAAAGGGGATATTTGAGGAGTACAGTGAAATCACTAGTCTCTTAACAGATGAAATAGTGAAGGTCCACAAAGAAATACACACTTCTATTGATCAAATCGATCCTGCATCTGAGTATGACAGCTTTATTGATGTGTACAGGTATGTGAAAGAACTTATGAATACAAAGCTTAGCTGATGTTCAAGAACTTATTATCATTACTATTTTTCCTAGGTCACCAGAATGCAACGAACCTAATGTAGAATTTGATGTCTCACTATTAGAGGAAACAGAAAATCTTCAAGCCAATGAGATTCTATGGAATAATTTGACAGCGGACAGTTTACAAGCCATGTGAGTTCAGGTGTTTTCTGATTTTGAGATGGAAATGGTGTAATGCATGAATTTTAGGCAAGCACAATTTTAAGCAAATAAATCCTTTTTTCTTTTTCTAAAAAAATCCATTATATCTTTAAAGGGTTTTTTAAGGGGAGATTGCTATAGATGTGTGTGGTGTGACTTGCAATTCCATAAGAATTAGTGACCTAATAAACTAAAATTGAAAAGGTGGAACCGTTTTTATTTTTTTTAGACAACCAGAAATGAAAATTAGCTAGTGCTGATATAAATGCATCTTTAATAATAGCATTTGTCCGCATCTATCTTTGTATGCCAGATCATTTTACAGCAGTTCCAACTGAGTAATCTGGTTGGATAAGAGGCATTCCACAAGTGGTTAAACAGAGCATAACACCACAAGAATATTAAACTCCACGTCATAGGTGTTCTAACAATCCTTAATTACACTAATTGTTACTCATCAGCATGGGTTTAAGTAGTCTGGTACAGTCCGCAATAATGGAAAGAGGGAAGATCAGCTGCCTGCCAATAGGAACAATGGATTGGACACCCTAAATAGGACACTTCCTTACCATTTTACACTATTTGGGATTTAACCCTGGAACTGTTCACACCTTAATGATTTATACTTTCCACCTTTTTGGCTGTATAGTACTGGTAAGAATTTAAAACTACTTTCAACCCATCAATTACACTGTCATTAGCCAGCACAACACTAGTTCTGCCAGACATGAAAGGATATGTGTTGGCAGAGAATAACTGGTTCAATAAACAAGCAAATCATAATCTGTTGTTGATAAAGGCAGAGGTTATGCTGTTGTACTGAATATTAGCACGGTTGTGATGTATTCGGCACTGATATTAAGTACGACACCGCTCCCTAGTGAGTAATATTGCCTAATTACAGTATATTACGATTTTTTTTTTGGTTGATTTTAGTCGAATTTTGATTTTCTTTTTCCTAAGAGCTAGAATTGACAGTCTACATAAGTATTTTTGAACCTTTGCTTTAATGGAAAATTTGACTATGTTCATAATAAAACATGGACAGTTAACTATAACATTTTCTCAGACTGCACAAGGATAATTGGCTTTCTCTAACCCAAACACAGCTCACAATGTGCTCCAGGTTACTGGAGAGGGCATTTTTGTACAAATAAAAAGAACAATTAAAATAATGTTTTAAAAACATTGGATTCATGTGCTTTCTCTGAAATCTGTAAAATCAGCTGTGATCGCATCCCTTTCAAACTGCTGATCATGCACCATTTGGGCAAGGGGAAAGCAGAAATGAATGAATAGAACTTGTGTTCTTAACTTAACCATTGTTAACGTTTAATCCTTTGTTGGAGTAGATTATTAATGTAGATTTGTATTGTGACATTTTCAAGGCTAAAATCTACAACAGATGAGCTTGTCCTGACCCAAAAAAGTCTACATAGTAAAGAGGACCTTATGGCAGACTTGCAGAGCAAAATTGAAGAGTATGCTAAAAGTTGTGAGAAGAAGTCTGAGTACGTAACGCACCATACCTCACACCTGCAATTTTGACCACATTTTCCTTCCTTCAGGGGAACATTGCATTTTTACTGCATTTTTACAGTGTCTCCTGTAACGTATAATACAGAAAAAGTAAGTTATATGTCATTATGTATTGTATCATAAACAGTATGATAAAATTTTCTTAAGCTTTTAAAACAGTAGGTATGTAGGTAAACATACCTACATACATTAGGTATTTAACAGTTCACAAGGGTGCCACCAAGTTATAGTTGAGGCTATGCACTCCTTTCTTACCCTTTCTCACTCGCTTTTAACAACCAGTTATGATCAGATTATTTATCATCCACCTGCAAGACATTAGATGTCAACAACTACAACCTGAATTTTGGAAAAGTTGGGACGTTTTTTAAATTTGAATAAAATGAAAACTAAAAGACTTTCAAATCGCATGAGCCAATATTTTATTTAAAATAGAACATAGAGAATATAATGAATGTTTAAGCTGAGAAATATTACAACTTGATGCACAAAATGAGCGGATTTCAAATTTGATGCCTTCAGGTCTCAAAAAAGTTGGGACAGGGGCATGTTTTCCATGGTGTAGCATGGTACAGTTTGAAGATGTTTCAGTTTGTGTGTTAAAATTTGGTCCTATTTTTGCCTGATATAGGTTTCCAGCTGCTGAACGTCATCACAGCGTATGTAATTACCAACAAGAATGTCTGTCAAATTTGACCATAGATCACTTTTCCACTTTGAAAATGACCCTTGGCCCACAGGACATGATGGTGCTTCTGGGCCATGTTTACATATGGCAGAGTTTTAGTTGGCATCTGCAGATTGCGGATTGTGTTCATCAACAGTGGTTTCTGGAAGTATTCCTGGGCCCATTTAGTAATGTCAATTAGGGCTGTAACTAACGATTATTTTGATAATCGATTAGTTGGGCGATTATTTTTTCGCTTAATCGATTGATCGGATAAAAACTAAACGCTTCTTTCATTTGATGTTTTGCTTATAACTATATAAAACCATAAATCAGGGTATTATTTATGTATAAAAGTAAACTTTAAAAAAAGCAAAAGCCACATAGAGTTTAATGATCTTTAATTTTGACATTTTAAACCTTAAATGAAAGACAAAGTTTGTTTTTGAACAGTAAAACTTCTCTAAATATCCAAAATATAAATAAATAAATAAAAAGTCAAACAATTGTTGTACTTTTATTATATTTACATTATGAAATTAGGACAAAAACATGCTGAAAATGATATTAAGAAGCAGAATTTGTTGAAATAAAAAAAACAACAACAAATATTACTTTTTGAAACAGAGGTAGAAATCAGAAGAACAGGTCAACTTTCACTGCTCAAAGTGCTGCATATAAATATTTCTTATTCACTTCTACAAAATGTTTAATTGGAATAAAGAAAATATTACTTTTTGATACAGAGGTAGAACTCAAAAGAACAGGAAAACTCACTGCTCAAAGTTGTGCATATGAACATTTCTTATTCACTGATTCCAAAATTTTGAATTGGAATGCAAAAATGTCGGCGTGTCTACATGATCTGGGTTGAAGCTGGCTCTTTTTTTGGAAGCTATGCAACCTGCAGCAGAGAACAGACGCTCAGGTGGTGTTGAGGTGACCGGGATACATAAGTGGGATTTGGCTAATTTGGCCAAGGTAGGGTACAGTTGTGTTCAAAATAATAGCAGTGTGTTGAAAAAAGTGAGTAAAGCTCCATATCCATATAATAACTTTTAATT
>JAOVVA010000031.1:10216878-10228486 GCA_028565275.1 Leiocassis micropogon
ATAAAGTGTGTGTGTGTGTGTGTGTGTGTGTGTGTATATAGATTCCTCTCTATATAATATATCAGGCTATAGGACATTGGCAGAGTTATTATTTTGGCACAGTATGTAGAGCTCTTGCAGTCATGTGATCCAGAACACCTAACATTGTGTCCGATAGTCATGCCTACCCTAGATAATACTGCCAAGCCAAACCATGATGATATACACTTTAAATTTACCCCCATGGATTTTACTAACTACATGATGAGAGGCCAGATTTACAGATTTACAGCTACCTCTTCAGATTTAATGTTAAATCATCAATTAAAAACTGCAACATTGTTTAATCAGAATATCACTGTAGTTTACATTGTTATTAACTGCATCAGTTTGTGACCTATATTTCCCCCTAAATTGAAAATGTTGGAAATGAGGCTGACTAAGAGAATGCCAAGAGTGTGCAAAGCTGTCATCAAAGCAAAAGGAGCTACTTTGAAAAATCATAATCAAAATATAAAACATATTCTCACTTTGCAGTTTGTAAATTGATAAACAATTAAAAATATAGTTTTTGAAAGCATTCTTATTTTAAAGCATTTCTTCACAACTGCCTTAAAATTTTGTACGTATAAATCTATGGATATAACTCACACGCATGCTGTGACATCCTGTGCAAATGTTTTTGGCAGGTGTGAAAAAATGCTGTGAAGTAATAAACTATTAACAGTTTTATTTCTGAAACCATTATTACTTAACAAAATGTAAATTAAATAAACAGAAGGGAAATATAAATTAAATTAGTGCAAAACCAGAATTGCCTTGAATTCTTTTAGGTTTTCTTTCACACAATTTTTAAAGGAACTCGCCAGGAAGGTTGTTAAGCTGTTTGTTTCACTTACTGGCTGTATTTCAACCTACATATAAAATATCATTTGCACCTACTTGGTATGAAGGGCTAATCATACACCTGACTTTGTTCCCGCAAAATCCCTGATTTTGTGCAAGTGTAAGAATTGATGCTAGTTTAAAGCTAAAGTCAAGTCACACTAAATATTGGTTGTATTTAAAGAAATACAATACATTTTAAATTAATCTTCTGTTCTGTTGAAAAAGTATTGGCGACATACTGCAATCAAGGATTTGCGATAACTGGTAGTGAATTCTTTTACTTCACTGTGAAGAAATTTTGGCCCACTCTTTTTGCAGAATTGTTTTAATTCAGCCACATTGTTGGGTTTTTGAGTGTGAATGGTCTGTTTAAAGTCATGCCATATCATCTCAATCTGATTTAAGCCCAGAATTTGGCTAAGCCCTTCAAAAACGTTGACGCTCCAAAACCTCAATATATTTATATTTATGATATTATTTCATTAATTTTTTTATTTAATTTTTTGGAGCCATTCAGAGGTGAATTTGCTGGTGTGTTTCGGGTCATTGTCCTGTGTATAACTCAAGTGCACTTGGGCTCGAGGTCAGGAAATGATGGCCGGACATTCTCCTTCAGGAGTTTCTGGTAGAGAGCAGAATTTATGGTTTTATCAATTATGGCAAGTTGTCCAGGTCCTGATGATGCCAAGTAACCCCAGACCAATACACTACCACCACCATGTTTGATTATTGGTATGATGTTCTTTTTATGAAATGCTGTATTGGTTGTATGCCAGATGTAACAGAACGCACAGACAAAAAGCTCAACTTTTGTCTTATTAGTCAGTTCACAGAATATTTGGCTAAAAGCCTTGGGGATAATCAAGATGCTTTTTTGGCAAATGTGAGAAGAGGCTGTGTCAGTTTGTTTTTATTTGTTTTTTTGGGGGGTGGGGGGGTTGGGGTTGGTGTCAGCAGTGGCTTGTGTCTTGGAACTCACACGGATGGCATTTTTATTTCTTTCATATTGTTGAATCATAAATCATGGCCTTAACTGAGGCAAGGGAGGCCTGCAATTCTTTGGATGTTGCTTTGAGTTTTTTTAAGAGCTCCTGAATGAGTTGTCATTGTGCTCTTAGAGTAATTTTGGTAGGCTGGACACTCCTGGGAAGGTTTACCACGGTTTCAAGTTTTCTCCATTTGTGAATAACGGTTTGCATTTGAAATGGCTTAGAATTGGCTTTGCAACCCTTTCCAGACTTGTACATTACTTTGTTTCTCATCTGTTCTTGAATTTCTAATGTGTTGCTTTTTAAGATTATTTAGCGTGCTTCACGTTGTCAGACAGGTTCTATTTACATGATTTCTTGATTCAACAGGTCTGGCAGTAACGAGGCCTAGGTGTGGCAAGTAAAATTTAACTTGCTGTCTCCAAAAAGTGTGGTTATTACAGTTCATTCATGAATAAGTAAGGGCCAGGTAGGTTTAGACAGCTTCTTTCCCTTAATATATTACATCATCATTTAAATAAATTTAAGTAATTATTTGGATTATCTTTGTGTAATATGTAAATTAGTTTGATTATCTCCCTGACAAATGTACAAAAAAAAATCAGGAATGGAGCGAATACTTTTTTACAGAACTGTATCTATATATTGTATATTGTAACTGTATATTTTGTTTTAGTAGACTAGAGAAGTTTTGCTGGGATTCTGTGCTTATTACCTAACACTTTGACCTTATTCTTCTTAGTAATGAGCAGTTCAGTCTGTTACTATATTCTACAATTTATGTATAACTAATGGTTTGTATAGTCACTGTTCAATTGTAGAGATGATTTCATTGTTGCCTGCCTGCGAAGCATAAGCGATATTTGGGGATCATTATCTGGCCTCATCGCCGACCTTCTTCCATCGTCGTCACATGTTTCTTGTGTCTGTAGCTGGATTTAGGAGTGTGTTGGAATACAAGCCCACTTACAGAACGAATTATGCTCGTCAGTGTAAACGCAAATCGTTCCGAGCTTGGGAACCAATCCCTGGACCGATTGCAGAGATGGTCTTGGGCAGAAGGCGGGACATGTGTACGCATTCGTCCTCAAAGGAGGAGGTGACATAATTAATGTTTGACTCCATACACAAACAAACGTGTCTGCTAAAGAATCTCTGTAAAGTAATACAAGACGTCAGATTTGCAGAATATGCAAAGTTTTTTTGTTTTTTTTTTCTAAAGCAAAACCACATGGGGGAACATCTGGCAAAAGCTTTACCACAAAAAACTTATTTCCCACACAAGAACAACGGACTGTGAACAGTTTGAGTATGAAAAGTTATCCGCAAACATAGCAGCTCATTCTTCTAAACCGACCATCACTAAACTCAAAAAGCTCTAACCTTACTTTGCATCATCACAAAAATAATAATGAGAGAAATAGAGAGCGGATCTCAGCTCTGGCCAAGGCATCCTGACTTTGTAATTTTTCTGCACTGAAAAGCAGACTTTTTTTTTTATTTATTTTTTTTTTAAAGTTACTTCGAAGTGGCTGTTGGAACTGGTAACTTTGCATTACCTTGCATTGATATGACTGCTGAGAAAGGAATCAGGATGAATTCTAAGTGTATGACCCTATATTATAATTTATTTTTCAGATTCAGCAACATATAATAAAATAACTTTGCCAGCGTCTAAATATTTAGCAATCTGGCTGGATGATCTTTTGATTACACAAGTTTTAATTCATAATTTTTCGCACTTGTCTTCCTCTATAGGAGGTGACTTTTTGACCTTCCTGAGAAAGAAGAAGGAAGACCTCAAGACAAAGCAGCTACTAAAGTTTGCTCTAGATGCAGCTGCTGGAATGGCCTACCTGGAGCTTAAAAACTGTATCCACAGGTAAGAATCACCATACTGATTACTGAGAAGTCTGTCCATAGGTTGGAGCCATCAAGGTTAAGCATTTATCATGGCTCATCATCTAGCTCATGTTATGTCATGTTTTGTGAGTTGTAAATGGTATTTTTTATGAGCTTAGTCATAAAGACAGATATTGTCTTTTATACTGTATTTACTGATTTAAAGTAATATACTGTATACGTGATTGATGTATCATTTGACTTAGAAATGCATCATAGTAATAAAAATTGCAGACCGCGATTGAGCCCCAGGCACAGCTTGATTAATAGAATGGGGTGTTGATGGAAGTTATTTTAAGAAAAAGCTGCATGTATTCAGTTTATTTACAGTGGTACCTCGGCATACATATTTAATCTGTTCTGGAGGCGTGTTCTTGAGGAAATTTCATTATTGATTTCAAACGCATTTTCCCAATGGAAGTAATGTAAATGCTTATAATCCTTTCCAACCACCCAAGGATATTATCAATATTACAAATTTCCAACGTTATAAGCATGTTTTTTGCATATAAAAACTAAACATTTAGAAAAGACATGTAAATTAAGTAAAATATAAAATAAGTAGACCTTTAAACCTCACTTAATATGAATTTACTGTATTATTGCTTTTGGCACAGGCTGCCTTCTTCTTGCTTCCTTTTGTTCATGCCATTGTCTTTGCAATGATTTTTGGTGCTATGTCTTGGGGCTATGATTAAATCTTCCAAAAAAAAACCCCACAAAAACTTTGTAAACTTACTTCACTTGAATTTCGCTGATGCAAACCAGTTTTTAACGGCACCCGGACATACGTACAACTTTGCCGGCATTCAGTTCGGCTTGTTTTGGTCACTCCTATCCCAAGGCAAATTTCTTGCAAAATTTCAGTTCTTAAGGTGAAAATTAGGTTAGATAATAGAGCTGATGTGGTACTTTGGCTGAAGAATTATGAAGCTTGTTTAGTCTTTTACTGGGGCATTCAGTGGAAAGTTATTTTATGAAAGGAAATCATGAGCTATGTATACTGCCTGATGAAAAAGTCGTTTACTACTATTTTTCATAAACCACCTTGAGCATTAATTATGTAGCACATTTACCATGGCATAATTTTGACAGCTTTCTGCAATGTGTCACAACATTTCTTTCCATATACCACTCACAATTTGAGCCTGATTGATCTCGGCATTGTCTCTCTGGAATATACTGCAACACTGGATCACTGCTACGCAGTTTTTAAATATCACTCTGTACCCTGCGCAGCTTTGGAGCACTATTATCACTGCTTGATTTATCCATTTTCAACCTACAGGCAGGACCTTAAATCTGCAAACGCCTGTGGTCCAAACAGTAAATAAATTGACAAATCAGGCAAAGCAGGAACTGCAAGATTGCCTGGACTGCACTGATTTGGGTGTTTTTGAAGCTTCAAATTTCAACCGGATAAATGGCTGAGATATCCTTACCTCAGTTTTTTTGAAGATGGGTGTACCAATCAAAACCTTCTGCAACATACAATAACAACAAACAGTGGTTCACAGCCAGACTAAAACAACTTCCTGAGGCCATAGAGGATGCCTGTAGAAGTAGGGACAGACCCCTGTGTAAGCAGGCCAGAAACAAAGGAGGTCAGATTGGACATTTAAAATATAAATAAATGTAGTTAATAAATAAATGTATTTAAATGTATTTATTAAATAAATTTATTAATTACATTTATTAAATACATTTTTGAAAATGTAAACATGTTAGTCAGACTGAAATTATTCTACTCTGAACCTTTCAAAGTTGAATTAGCCCACCCAGATAATGTGGTTGTGAGTGAAGCTTCTCCTGAATTTATACCTCAGCTGGACACAGGAATCAGCTGCTCTGCACATGCTCTACTATTCCCACTCCTTAAACACGGTATAGTGTACTCGGGCACGGCTCGAATTTAATATGAAAGCTAATCTTTCCTGTACACTGAGATGAACCGCTGTTTAGAATGTGATGTGATCAGTGGCGTCTGTCCCCTCGCAACTGTTTGTGTACGCTTAGCATGACCAATGTCATACTCTGACCTACACAGCCATAACTGTTATGGTTATGGTAGGAAGGCACGCAACAGCGTTGATATTGATCTTTTTTTTATTTATTTATTTTTTTTCAAAATAGGTGCACACTGCCATCCTCTGTATCAGAGAGTGAAAATACACAAGTGTACCCGAATAATAATAATGTTGAATGCTGGCCGACAGGGGAGTAATCTTTTCTGTTTATAGTACAAATCACTTGTTCCTAGTATGAAAATTCATAAAATCTTGCCAGTAGTACTTCCACTACATTCATTACTTCATATTCACTTCGTCTCAGCTTCATGCATCCTTGAAGAAAACATTTCAATATTGTAATACCTGTATAGAGTAGAAAGGAGTTAGAAACACAATTTGTGTAGCAAAAGTGGTCTTGGCAGTGGTAGCTGGGTTAAGGCACTGGATTACAGGATCTCATCAGGCGATCAGCATTTCAAGCCCCAGGTCCACCAAGCTGCCACTATTGGGCTCCAGTGGTGATGTGTCATCTGACCCCAGCTTCCTAACACAGCTGTGATATGTGAAGAACAAGAATTTAACTGTGCTCTAAGTATATGTAACAAATGAAGGCTTTGGGTGGGTATCAAACCCAGGCCTTCCACATGTGTATGTTATACACATACATTCAGTGGACCCTGAATCTTCCATACGAATTTAATCCATTCCGGTGGTAGGTTCTTAAGTCAACATTTCTATACTGTGAAACATATTTTTCCATAGTGTAAATGCAGATAATTATTCCAGCCACTCAAAACACTTGAATACTTGGAATACTTTTTGCATATATAAACAGTCAAAAATTTAGAAAAGACATGTAAATGAAGTCAAATATGAAATAAAATTAAACCTGACTTAACATTAATTTATTATTTCTCTTGGCACCGGCTGCTTTAAAAACGAAACTAAAAGTGGCTCCGTTTTCTTTTTGATACTGTCCCTGACATGTAGCTCAGCCACATAATGGGTTTGCCCATTAAGCTGTCGATCATTTTTATATGGCGTTGTGTGCTTTATAATCTATTCCCGTATGATGTATTGTCCCATCAGTTGTTCCAAATAATGAGGGAAATTCCAGTGATGCAAGGAGGTCAGCTGACCATGTTTAAAGGGAAGGCGCAAGGCTCTATTGTTGTATGTTGTTGACCGGATTTTCCCCAGCACTGCATAAGAATGTGAATCCTTCTTTGCCGATACATTAAAATTTGATTACTCACCATTGGGATTGTATCACAAGACAACAGGTCGATACAATACTCCCCACCACCACAGGCACACAATCACACAGCATTTTGGATTTGGGACTATCCATTTATACACATCACACATACACACCAAAATATTTTGCAAATAGTGCACTGCAGTGTTTGTTTTGTATAATGCACATTTGTTTTGTATAATGAGTGTTGTTTTTTAGACCAGCTACAGGAATGCACGAAACTGGAAGTACACACGACCTGGTTGATCGCCCGTATGTTGAAACTGCTTCAGATGGCGAAGCAAAATCCAGCCAAAATTCTGGTTCATAAGTCGAAAATTTTAAACACTGTGTATATAGATGTAGATATATAGATAGACAGATAAAGGCTGAATTATCCCATTTACCCACTTGCAATTGAGCTCTGGTGCATCCTACTCTTCCCATTGGCCTGTGAGATGCTTCTACAACTTGATTGAAATCCACCTGTGCCGCATTTAAATTATTGGACATAACAAGGAAACGTGCACACACCTGTCTATGTAAGGTGTCAATGTTAATGGTGTATGTCAGATTTGAAAACAAAGCCATGAGGTTGAGAGAATTATTTGTAGACAGGTGAGACAGGATTGTGTTAAGACACAGATTTGTGAAAGGATACAAGAAAATTGTGACAAATAAGGACAACCATCACTGCAGCACTCCACTAATCCGGCTTCTATGGTAGAGTGGCCATTCTGCACAAAAAGGCCCATGACAGCCTGCAGGGTGTTGGCCAAAAAGCACCTGAGGACACCCTTACCATGAGAAACAAAATCCTCTGGTTTGATCAAACAAACTATTTGGAATCAGGAAATTAGGCACTCTCTATCACCTTATTAAAACCATCCCTGTTGTCAAATATAGTGGTTGGTTCATGTTGCTACAGTCTATAGTTCCCCCCCCCCCTATTTTGCTTACTGCATTAATAAATTGATTGTCTTAATACCACCCTACACTCCTTGGAATTACTGCATCCTTACAGTTTCCTTTTTTGTAGAAGTCCTTAATCTTTAGTTCTTACTGTCCCAGACTTCTTTTTTCTGCTCTAAAAGAGCTCTTATTTTTAAGTGATCCAGTAATTTATAATATTTTTTTAGGGGTGCGGTAAAATGATCTGAAAGTTTTATGGAAATATATTAATGCAACAAGCAAATAGAAAATATTCTCTATGATGCAATTCATGCCCATGCTATTGATATTGTTCCTATGTTGTTTTACATTTTATGCTGTTCTCCAAGCAACCATACACAATCTTTACAGCTTCATAAGTTCCCAACAGTCCTGATTAGATGGACAGTTGCTTGCACAGTGGTGGTGAGAAGCATAATGGCAATAGAGTTTTATATATTCTTGACGTTTACAAAAATCCTTATTGCTAGTGGTATCCTGTTTCACTCTGTAGTAACCCACTATTATGTAGTATAATGATTTCCTCCGTTGGATATCTCAGTCGGATTTAGATTGGGTGATTGTGGAAACCAGGTCATCTGGTGCAGCATCTCATTACTTTTTCTTGGACAAATGGCTGTTACGTTCCAGTCTAGGGTTGGGTCGTACAGCAAAAGAATGGTTTGGGGTTCTATTTTAAACTGTATGGAAATGGTATATGGCAGAAAGAACCAGACCCAGTCGTTAGCTGATGAAATAGTGAGTTTTGTGTTGCTTTACAAAAATTTACACAAACAAATACAAACACACAACACCAGGATCAGCTTCAGGGTGGACCCAGGCCAAAATAGGGTCCTAACAAAAAAGGTATCTGTATTTTAACAACTAGCTAACCTACTAAACAAAACACAAACAAAAATACAGGTACCTTCCCTGACTCCCTAAAATAAATTCCCTCTTCCCAAAATAATTGGCAGCCACGACCCTACTACTGATGAGTGCACAAACACACAGTGAAATTATGTACAAATATATACAAAGAGTCAAGCAACCAAGCCAAAGGGACAAAGCAATAATCAAAGTCAAAGGAAGGCAAAAGTCAAAACCAGAATACTTAATCAAATATCAAAACGCCAAAATCTCTCTCCAACACAACCAACACCTCCCCTTGTGTGCCTCCAGCATCTCTCCAGTTTATGAATAGTCGCTTGTTGGTAACGTCACTCTCAGGGCAGAAGCAAACGTGTGGAAGGTCGGGTAGATGCTGGTATAAACCTAAGCACAGCAACACAGACACATCATACACACACAGTGACCAACATGCTGCGAGGTTGTAACATTCCCCCCCACACAAATGTGAACTCCTAAGTTCACGTTAATTTCATTCAACAAAAAAACTTTTCTTAACAACAAGACGATTTTGCTGATAACAAGAAGGTATCAGGAAAGTATGTTCAGGGTTGCCTTTTTATGAGAAATAATCAAATTGAAACCCTGAACAATGAGATACCAACATAAGTTGTCTCTTAAGACACGTGCTGAAGGAAAATTAGGGGGTTGTGATCCAACAACCCCCTAAAACTTCAAAGTGCTGTATAGCCATTAATAACAATAGGTCTTCTTTTTCGATCGTACTATAGCTAATTTGATGTTGATGTCTTGGAGAAATAACAAATAGGATGATCAATTCCATGACCATCCCCCTGAAGTAACACTGCTCTAGCCCCAGGACCACTACCATCCACTTCTAGTTTAAAAGGTTTACTCACATTAGGAGCAGCAAGAACTGGAGAACTGGATAGCAGGAGCTTGAAAGAGTCAAAGGCACTCTGACACTCTGGAGACTACTGAAAGATTAGCCCACAAATAGTATGTCCAAACACAAACTCTGAATGGCTGAATCCTAAGGATTCCTGTACTGCATCACGAACAGCAAACAACAAGAGGGGAACTCCTTCATCCCAGTCTTTATTTTCTAAACAATCAAAAGCATCGTTTTAAATGTCTGATGGAATCGTTCCAAAGCACCTTGTGACTCAGGATGATAAGCACTAGATACCTGATGGTCTATTTGGAGTTCTCTGACTACCTGAGAAAACAAACATGTCAAGAAGTTAGATCCACGATCAGTCTGAATACACTTCGGTAGACCAAAAGTAGTAAAAACTTAATTAAAGATTTAATGACTGCCTTTGACTTTAGAGTATCCATAGGAATAGCTTCTGGATAACACGTAGCAGCACGCATTAGCATTAATAAATAGCAATTTCCAGTGTGCGTTTTAGGTAGAGGGCCAACACAATCAACGATAACCCTCTCGCAGGGTTCAGTTTCAATTGAAATGGGCTTCAAGGGTGCAAGAGGAATGGTTTGATTTGGCTTACCCATGAGTTGACATGTGTGACAAGATCTACGGTATTGAGCTACATCTCCTTTCATACCAGGTCATTCCGTATGCCTATATGTCAAGAACAAGTAGGGACTACAATCTGACATACATCACGCCAACCATCAGAAGAAAGAGGTGGTGACCACTTTTGCTTAATTAAAAAAAATAAGCAGTTGGGTGCTTCTCCAGCTCCCTTTTCTCCACCGCAGTGTCAAAACACTGTGCTAGTGAAGGGTCGGCCTTCTGAGCTATTGCCAGCTGCACACGAGTTATGTAGAGTTCGGCATCTGGTTTAGAAGTAGCCTTGGGAACGTCACTAGATTTCACACAGGGGTTAAGCTGAGGCATGCTTTCCTCAATTGTTTCCTCCGGACACAAAGATTCAGACAAATCTATTACATCACCCAGTTTCTTCTGCTGAGCATGTGTTAACACACAAGCAGGAAATGCAGAAGTAATCTGAGCCTCTAACTCTGGACAATCAGTAATAGGTTCAGACAAGTTCAAGTTTAAGTAGGCTTTGTCACTTCAACCATATACAGTTAGTACACAGTGAAACGAAACAACGTTCCTCCAGGACCAAGGTGCTACATGCAACATAAATTTACAACATAAATTAACAGAAAAACTAAACTACAGTACTGGCCATTAAGAATGCACGTTTCGAGAAAAGGGATCTCGCGACTTGCCGCGGCAAGCTGTGAAAATGCCCTTCATTACCTGTAGGGGGCAGTCGTGTTTCAGTCTGAAGTATTGTGTGTCTACTGAAGCCGAAAATGTGTTTTCTCTCTTAGGCGCCCATTGACAGTAAATTAGCAAATAACAGCAAATAAACGTGTCGGGCTCAAACTGTAAATACTGATATGTATTTATTTTTCATTTTCTTCTCTCCTTCAACGATGATAATTCTTTGACTGCGCTTTCTCTATTCAGTAATATTATTATTATTATTATTATTAGTAGTAGTAGTAGTAGTAGTGCTCCGAATTTTAATTCAAATCCAACATTTTAATGGTCAGTGATTAGTGCATAGGCGTCAACTCGCACGTTCTGTAATATTCCATTGTCATTCATACTGCCATTGTTTTAGAGCCCTTTCTAAAGCATTCGCTAGTTAGTAAGTAAGTAAGTAAGCAAATAAAAGATAAATAAAGAAATAGATTTTAAATATTACTTCAGCGTAGTAAAAGTACCCTAGCATGAGTTTATATATATAATGAAAATATTATGTATAAAGAAAATCTAATTTATATATTTGTGTTTAATTAAATTCTTAACATTTTAA
>JAOVVA010000031.1:10237051-10249324 GCA_028565275.1 Leiocassis micropogon
AAAATAAAGTGCACCCTTCTTGAATTCTATGTTGCTTTCTCTAATTAAACAATTCTGTGAGCCTCAACGATCTTTATAAATAAAAGAAAAAATCTTGGGTATCAACAAAAATACATACAGCGCACCATGCCTCAGCTTTCGAATTTTCTGTTAACAAACCCAAATTTTGGCTGGATCAAGCCAGTTGCACGCACTTCCGGTAGCCAGTTAAAACTTGTTTGCATCAGTGGAAAGCCAAACCAACTGAGTTTCCTTTTTTTGGCATTTTGTGCAAGATTTTGTGAAAACATAGCACCATGGATCCCAAGAATGTTTGTAACACTCGTATTAATTAAGTAACCAAGATTACACAAACAATGGACTTTTCTCACGTCTGCTAACAAAACCCCTAGTTCGATTCCTGGGTGAGCTCTCTCAGAGGGTGCTATGGGCGGCACTGACAACAATCATGGCTCTATAGCCAATTATGGGCATCTGTAAGTGGAAGGAAGGAAGAAGTCCAATCCTCCAAGTATGTTATACCGCCAGTTTTTTCCCAAAATGTTATTTAAAAACCAGGCTGAAACAATACACCCTATAATTTAGTTACCAATAACAATTAACTTTTTTCCACTAGATGTTTATCTCATTGTTTAGAAGAAATATGGGTCCACCCCTCTTAACAACAGAGGAGCCATGTTTAATGTTCCAAAATGTTCGAAATATTACTTAAAACTACACTTTATTGTGTCACAAAGTGTAGTTTTAAAAGTTGTTTAGGCGAGAATGCATGTGTGTACAGCTCCAAACCTCTATCAGTTATTAAAGATAGCGTCTACTTAAAAAAAATTTTCGGAGATATAATTTCAGAGATTTGAGCTCCAGGCAGGGCCCATGTACATGCCTCATGTACCCTGCCCAACGCAGCCTCAGAATTTCTGAAAACTGCCGCTGGCTGTGATGTCTCTGTAATTGTTAAAACAGCGAAGGTATTTTATTTGGGGTATTTCTAACTGGTATTCTTTGGTATAATACGGTTATGGTATAATATATCGCCGCTGTGAGACGCATCCTGTACTCTGCATTTCAGACACTTTGGTGAAGGCTGTTGATGTTTGTTTTAAAGTTTTTTTTTTTGTCTTTGATGTTACAGTAACTACACAAGGCAGTGTCTTCCCACCTGGGAGTTTCTCCAGCATACTGTATATCAGATTGATGGACATGAGTCCTCATCTGTTCAGTTTTTGAGGACTTCTTTTTTTCAGCCCATATTTAATCAATAATATTAAAAAAAAAGTTTTATTGTTCCTAAATGTATTTTAAAGTAAATTAAATAATAATAGTTAAAATAAATAGTTTAATGGTTTAAATAGTTAAAATAAATAGTGAAAATCTTAAGATGGGGAATGTTTGATGTCATGTGGGCATTATAAGATTTGTATTGAAAACTTCTCAATAAAAAGTGGCAGCTGGCACGGCTAAAAATAGATGCAGGATTATTTTTATAGTCTAAATAAAAATGCTTTATTAATTGTGGGCTATTGTTGTTTATTTACAATATTTGTTAAATTAATTTAAATGATGTTTGGACTCGGGGTGTTGAGCCGGCATCGTAATTATCCTCTTTAATTTCCTACGTCGTCTAATCATTGCTCAGCCACACATAAAGTTTTCGACAGCGCGGAGGAATTTTGTTGTACTAAATAATATTTATGCAGTATAATCAGGGCCTCTTAGTCCTATTTATCCTAGCTTTACAATGTCAGACAACATTCAAATGCAAATGTAAAAAAAAATTCACCCATCCCCAGGTGTGAATCAACTGTCCTCACCTATACATTCAGAAAAACTAAAATGCACCACTCCCCACTTTAAGACTATCTTGGATCTGAGGCCCTTCTGAAGACCTGCAGGGTTTTGAAAATTGTGTAAATTTCAAATCTTCTGGATTTTAAATTTTAAAATTTACATTGTTACCGTTTTTAGTCCCTGGAATAAAAGAAGCTGAAATTTTCCTTATCATAACATGCATTGTATTGTTTTTTTTTTTAATCACTCTACACACAATAATTTTCTTTGGTATTTTCATAAAATGTTTTAATTTTTGATTTTATGAAAAAAAAAATAATAAACCAAATGTTAGAGCCATAAAGAACAAAGTTATTTCTAATATTTTTCTATAATATTATTTGTATTAAGAATGGCTGTTATTGTTATTTGATATATATTTTATATATTCTGTAATATTTGTATTGCATACTTTTCATAGGTTGATTTTAGTCCCATACGTAATACGTATACGTAGGGTCCATTGAAGAAGAAGGAAGGGGCTTGGTGTTAGACAGTCTTTTGACCGTTCTTGGAAACCATATTTAATTTGAAGCTTGAAGAAGTGTAAATAGTTCTTAAGTTGATTTGTTGTATTCTGACAAACGAAAAGTAAACTTTTACAAGACAAGTTTTTACGTGTCAAATCCTTTGTGCCGATCCCCTATGGAAATGGCGGAGAACCGAAACGAGTAGATCGCCATTACACCAAATAAAATTATTCCATTTGTATTTTCCCGTTTGTAAAATAGCATTAAAAAAATCATGGGTTATATATCGAGTGATTAAAAACAATACAAGGCATGTTATGACGAGGAAACTTTACATCTCTTCCATTCCAGTGATTTAAAAAACGGTAACAATGTCAATTTTGGAATCTGCAGAAGCTCCGTGGACCGCACACAATGTAATAATTTTTGTATGATAAAATGACTAGTAAGATGAGATGGCATGAATCCAGACAAAGCGCTTCAGTTTCAAATAATCATTCAACAATGAACGCAAACAGCAAAAAAACATGATAATAATAATCATAATAATAATAATAATAGTCATGCTTTTTTGCTGTTTATGTCCCGCATTGAATAATTATTTAACCAGGAATGGCTGAAATAAAGCTGCTCACATCGCACGTGCTTTCACTTTTAAAAAATGCAGTGTTTATTCAGCAAGTATATATTTGTGCTCTGTTGTTTTTCAGGGTACTGATTTTACATTTTGTCTGCTTTGCAAAAGTCGCCCCCCTCTTTATGATCTGTGTATATTATGACTGAAACAAAGCTGGTCATATAAAATACTCTGATTACAAACAACAACATAACCACATTTTAGCCATTCACAGACATGTGCTGTCAATAAGCCTTTTAGTGAATGTAAAATGTTCGCATGAACTCGCAGCGCGCGCGTTTTGATCAAAAGGCAGATGATATGAGAGATTTATAAGAGAGTTCTCTTTCACAGAAATACAACAAACACACATTTATACTCGCTAAAGAAGCGCTGTGTGAGACGCACACCGATTTGAGTCACTTTATTTCAGTCATAATATACTAACATATTTTTGCAGTGTAGTGGACCGTGCACAAACTCCCACAGCCGAGCCGTTCTCTGAATACGCCGTTTTAACAGGGGCAGGGCTAAGAGACACGCATCTCGGTTTATTAATCCACACGTTCGGTTTAGGTTTAGTATTCAGTGTGCACCGTTTGTTCGGTTATATATCTGTTATGTTACAACTATATTATAACACTCAGAAAGACCTTTTATTCGGGGTAAAGTGACTGATGTGCCTAACTTTTTTTCAGCAGAGCTTGTTTAACGAATAATCCACAACTTTTCATAAATATGTAAGCCCTATTGACACCTCTCAGGTGACAACACTCACACACACACACACTCAGATCACAGCATACAGACCAAACGTCAACAGCATGTCCCTCCCCCCAAACAGCGCAGCAATGAGCATTTACTTGCATCTAAACAGAGTCTGTTAAATCAATGATCAATAGCTCATAATACATACATTTAAACAATTTATTCATACAGATGTGCCTGTTTTACATGGATATTTACAGGCTTATTACTGAATGATTTACTCTGACAAAGAGCCATATAAGAACAGTGGCAGATGGCACATCTAAAATAGATGCAGGATTATTATTTATAATCTAAATAAAAATGCTTTTCTAAATGTAGGCTATTGTTGTTTACTTACTCAAGCATGCTGAGGCTGCATCGTGATCCTATTCTTTAATTTCCTACACATAAAGTTTTCCAGAGCGCACTAACAGAAGTAGACTAATGATTATGAATGTGTCGGGGAAAACAGCAAGGAGACTGACTCAGGCCATTTTAACAGTTCATTGATAAATTAGTGATGTCTTTGGTTTTGGCTGTAATGATGAAGGGTAATCATGTCATCTCCACATCAGTGGATGCGCCAATAATTCACGTTTCATACGAATTACAGTATTTTTCATACAATAATTCATATACAAGTTTCATACAATCTAAAATTTGTTTTCCATTAGTTTATGTAAAAGCAGACATTTCGCGTCTATGAGGCAAGTATACACAGAGTTTGGGTTCATTTTCTGACGCGCTCAAGTTCACCGAAACCAATAAAAATCATAACTTATATAGGTTATGTAGCTTATATAGTTTTATTATTGTATATAGTTTTTGCACATTAATCTGACAACACACCCACTTTTTCTGGCTACGCGAGTGTTACACATGATAAAATATAAAGGCTTACTGTTTTAACATTTACTTTGCTTAAATTTGATGCAAAAAAAAAACATATTTAATTTAAATTCTAAATCTGTACTGTAATTTTAGTACTGTGATTGTAAATTTGTTTAATGTTCCACTTGTATTTTATAAGGTTTTGCTGGCGGTGGTACAGCGCAATGGGGATGCTACTGGGATGTAAAAATGTAATTTGTTAAAACATTTTCATTATTTATTAAAGAACATTATGATGACCATAACACCCTACTGTATTTAATTCTTATAATAATGCAAAAAAAATCAACATCTGCTGACGCAGTAGAACGTCCTGACAATGTTTGAATTTTATGGTAATTTAGTTTCATTTATTTCAGTTAATAAATCTACTACAAATTTAAGGACACAAAATATAAGATGACACAAAACGCTACACGCGTAGCTTTTCTAATTACGCATGATAAAATATAAAGGCTCACTATGTTAACGTTTAGTTTGCTTAAATTCGATCCTAATAAGATTTCATTTAATTTAAATTCTAAATTTGCACTGTAATTTTTTTGTACTGTTATTGAGTTCGTTTAATTATAATGTTTCACTTGATTTTATCCGCTACTACGCTCATTAATCCTTGAGAGAACAAACTAAGGCCTGAGGCGTCATTCTATAGTTATATAGCAAAACTCAATGGTAAAAGCCAGCAAACGCACAAACCCAAATGCTGTCACCGTGAGGTGCAGCGGTAAAACCATTATACCACTTGAGTATCATCTGTACAGCCAAATTCTTTTTAGAGAGAAGTTCCTAGCTATCCCTCCATGAAAGGCATAGTTTTCAGTCACAAGTGTTGTTACAAACAAAAACCTTGAATGTGCTTAAAGAGGCATGCATGTGGTAGGTCTTGAGGTTTTTCTTTATATTTCTGGCTATTGTAAAGGCAGAAATTGCACTGAATTTGCTGCAATGGCTATGTCAAGGACAAAAATTTATTAAATGCTAAACTGTCTTTCTCACTGTAGAATGTTAAATTTAAAATATTTGCAAATGGAATGCCCAGATTGATGAGCAAGTAATGGTTACTTTTCTGAGGTCATGGCTGATTTGCTGTCTTTTTGACATGATGTAGACACATACCTCAATGATCCAGAACACCAAAATGCAGAATGTTCAACCTTAGAGAGGCTGTCACAATTCTTGTTTATTTTATTACTAGTATCTATGTAAAAACATGTGCAATTCCCACAGGGAGATACAGCTCAGAGAGTGACGTGTGGAGCTATGGGATCCTGTTGTGGGAGACCTTTAGCCTGGGAGTATGTCCTTATCCAGGCATGACCAACCAGCAAGCTCGTGAACAGGTTGAAAAAGGTATAAATTAGCTTTAAGGCATAGAACACAACAGATGTGTAGTTATGTTTTTACCCATCAATTTTACTTTAACTAGGGAAAAACATTCTAATCAATGTTTAATTCACTATGGCATTGGTTAATCAAAACTGTTACTGTGTTTGCAGGTTACAGAATGTTGTGCCCACAGAAGTGCCCAGATGAGGTCTACAAAATCATGCAGAGGTGCTGGGATTACAAACCTGAAAATCGTCCCAAGTTTGCTGAAATTCTTAGGGAACTGTCTTCAGTCAGGAAAAAATAGCTTCAAATTAAATCCTGGCTAACATGTATTTTTTCCCTCATTCACAAAAAGGAATACCCAAATATTTTTCCCTCAAGTCCATTGCTACATAAGATAATATTTTGCACATTTCTTGTCAGATGACTGAATGAATTGCTGATGTAGCAATTTTTGAGCCAGTACCAAGGAACCTAGGTATTGGCTTTTCATGTTAAAATGTCAGTATTTTTACCACATACTATATATTTCCATAACTGCAGATAGATATAGCAAAGGGGATTGTTGTAAGTTGCACTCCACACATGTTGCATAGCCATGACACCAGAGAGAAAACAAAGATCATCAATTGCTTTGTTATTGGCAGATTTTTTTTTGCCACACCCTCACCTGTTTCTTAAATCGTTTTTTTTTTCTCATTCAAAGCCACTTTAGATTTTTTTTTTTTTTTCAAAAACATAAAATTGGGTTTATGTAGTATTAATTCATTTTAGTTGTGTAAACTATTGCATTCAGGACTATTTGTTTAAGGATTTTTTTAAATAAATTACTTGTGTAATACACTGCTGAGTGTAATTTATAGAATATGTTAAGAGCAAAATGTTCAAATTAAACCACCTGACCTTTATTTAAACAAGCACACAAACAAGTGTAATTATTTTCTGACAATGCATTTTGAAAGATGTACTTGGAAAGTACTATACATTTAGCTGCAATGTACATTATCCACTATACATTGGGAAAAACTGAAATACCCATGGCAGTTTATTTTTTCAATTCTCTCTCCTGTGCTTTCATCTCTACTGCTTGGTTAAATGGTGCCTTACAAATAATTTTGAATTCATCAAGTAATGAATTCCTGAGTAATAAATGAAATTATTACTTTTATATGGTGTACTCTGACCACATTTGTTTTGTATTTTGTAAATACTGTTGTAGATTCTATCATGTAATAATTCTGAAGGTATTTTTTGTGCAAATGACAAATAAATTTAAAGTGTCAATAATGTTTTACTTCCTATATGATTAGGCGTCACTGCTTTTTCATATAATAAAACACTTGCATGTTTGGAATATGTTTAAAAAAACATTCAGGTGCCACATGTATCGTCTTGTTTGAAAGGATTGTAAAATGTCTGTACTGACTGATCCAAACACTTGACAGATTTTGTATGACTCAGCAGTGATGCATTCATGTACTCATTCAGGTTTTCTGTCACACAATAGACTATCAGTGGTTTCTGTTCAGAGGTGATGCCCTTAGATCTTTAAAACTATTGCTCAGTGAGGTCCTATGCATTTTCCTTAATATTACACTCAGATTCCAGACATTCTATTTATTTTAAATTTCTATTATTTGTTGTAGTTTTCTTGCTTTTATATTATTAATCATAACTCCTCCTCTAAGTGTGTTTTACATATAATGTCGTATAGTTTTCTGCTCGCTACACTGATCTGCCGATTTTTTTTATTTATTTTTTTTTACATTGTTGCACCACAACTTAATATTCCAGTTGTCACAGTGGTGTGCATAAACATAATCATAACATAATTGGATAACTAATTAATAGGCTTTTGTATGACAAATCTGACTTACATGGTTGTTATATGTATTAAATCCCTACATTAGTCGTATTGCCAATATCTATTACCCTGTGTAATACATGTGTTCGATAATGATGGATATGTTCATAGATTGTAGCTTGGGTATTTTCCTATAATAGACATTTTGAATTTTTATATTTTTAATTGTACCTTTGGCCATGTATGAAAATATTCTATTGCTAAACATTACTATAAGGCTACTGGTAGGACTGTAATAAATCCAGATTGATTTTAGATGAAGAAAAATGCATTGTTGCTTTGCTTTTTAAATTATGTTAAATAAACTAACTAAAAAAAGCATATACTGTATATTTGAATACATTTGTGAGTGCCTTTATTCAAAATTATAGCTTTAAATATTTGTAGAGAGGGAGTAAAATCTTTTCGTGCCACGGGCATATGCCACTCCACATGTCACCGCTGTGTGCGCATGGCACTGGCAGCTGCCACTGATATGTCCGTCTGTCATCGGTCTCAACGCGACTATACACGTCTGTATACGCCACTGGACTCCTCACGGTTAAATACGTTGGTCACATGACAGCTGTATAAGCCGGTTACGGGACTAATTATGGTTGTATATCGTGCTCTGAATAATAAATGTTCTGTTGTTATGTCTTCAATCATTGTAATTTGACATTTTTTTGTTTGTTTGTTTGCTGTTTTTTTATAGTATGCTGAGCAAAATGAAAATAAAACTTAAACGTGCAATCAATCAGCTCTCTAGAGCTCCGGCTGCGAGAGGTAACCAGCATCACCGGGGGATCGAACCAGCGATCTCCGGATGATAGAGCGAGCACTTTACCACTGCGCCACTCCGAGGCCTGTATGTTTTGGGTAATTTACAAGTCCTCTGAAGGCGCATTCCTGCTAATCCTCTGCTAACCTCCGAAGTTACAAAAAGTTCTGTGCCCACCACCACGCAAAATGACCCACCACACAGTCGTTTTCACCGCGCGCACCTCTGCGAGTATAAACCAAGCTTTAAGTGGTGACAGTCTCACGTAGCGGTGACAGGTCGAATGACAGCCGATATGTGAAGACACCATGTCGAGTGACAGGTTCCTATGGCCGTGTCGAGTCCCGTGAAATACGCGCATGGCCGTGCCGAGTCGGTTGCCATGCGCATATAACAGTGAAAGATCGAGTGCCATGCTCAGGTGGAGTGGCAGCTGCCAGTGCCATGCGCACACAGCGGTGACATGTGGAGTGCCATGCGCACGTAGCGGTGACATGTGGAGTGCCATGCGCACGTAGCGGTGACGTGGAGTGCCATGCGCACGTAGCGGTGACATGTGGAGTGGCATGCGCACTCAGCGGTGACATGTGGAGTGCCATGCGCACGTAGCGGTGACATGTGGAGTGGCATGCGCACGCAGCTGTGACATGTGGAGTGCCATGCGCACGTAGCGGTGACATGTGGAGTGGCAGCTGCCAGTGCCATGCGCACACAGCGGTGACATGTGGAGTGGCATATGCCTGTGGCACGGAAAGATTTTACTCTTACTGTATTTGTACTCATAAACCCTCATATAGATTATTAACTACTTCAAAATATAAGTTTATAAATAATTTCAGATCGTTAAGGAGTATGCCTTTTTCCTCAGGAGTCTATTAAGTCTGTTATATAAAACACTCCTGAACAAAATCTTAAGATCAGGGAAAATGTAACAAGTATTCACACTGGTGGATTATAACCAAGTTGTAAGTACTTCTTCTAAATGCCAAAAGAAGAAACAAGAGCAAGAGACAAATAAAGAGAGTAGGCAATTTATTGAAAACTGCATTTTAACTCAAATAGGCTGGTCATCAGTTAATCAAAAGTTTAAGTCCATTACCTTTAAAAGTTCAAATCTGTGCAAAATTATGTCTTTAATGTTATTGTCCTTCAGACAGTCACACTGTCATGATCTAATGGCAAAAGCAAAAAGCCTTTCTGTTTTGGAACGTGGCAGGATTGCTGAGCAAGGGCTCTCACAAGGGTGCGATTGCTGCTGAGATTGGACGCAGTAAGACAGTCATTTTAAATTTCTTAAAAGATCCTGAGAGTTATGGGACAAAAATATCAAGTGGTAGACCCAAAAGAATTTCACCTACACTGAGCTGGAGGATTCAATGGGCGGTCCGTGAAGACACAGGTTGATCCTCAAACCAAATTAGGGCCCTTACTGATGCTGACTGCAGCCCAATAACCATACGACAGCATCTGCGAGAGAAGGGCTAAAAGACAAAAATCCTCTTTGAAAGCCATGTCTCCTCCCACACCACAAACTTACCTGTTTTGAAATTTGCAAGGGAGCACTGACCATGGGACATTAAAAGATAGAAAAAGTTTTATTCTTGGACGAGAAAAAAAATAATCTGGATGGTCCTGCTGGCTTCCAACAATATTGGCATGACAAGGAGATCCCACTGGTTGAAGCTCTATCATGATCTGGGGTGCTTTTTCTTTCAGTGGGAAAACGGAGCTTCAGATTGAGAAGGGGCGTGAAACGGCAGCTGGCTATGTGGAAACAGTGCAAGAACAGTGATGCTACTCACTACGGAGTCCTTATTTGACACTTTTAGTTCTGTTGTGGGTATTTTTGAACTATGGTCTTAAGCTTTTGATCAGCTGATGAACAGCCTGATTGAGTTTAAATGCAGTTTTCAAAAAATTTCTCTGTTTTTGTCATCATCTTTATTCCTTTTTCTTCTTTTAACATTTTGAAGCAGCTCTTACAACCCGTTTATGATCCACCAGTGAGGAATGCGAATACGTTCCCCCAGTCTTATGATTTTGTTCAGGAGTGTATACATTATTCACCACACAGAGTAAACTGCAGTGTTCAACTGGTCTACTGATGAAACATGAAGTCTGTGTAAGTAATTGCGGTATGTGTAATCGATGCCGGAAGTGATCTCCATTTTCTGCCAGACACATTTCAACACGACGCTCCATGTTCCTGGACTCATCAGCAAGGATACAGTATTGGGGGAATAGCGGCAATTTCACATTGGATGTTTTCCTTCAAATTTTCCATAGCCTATTATGCCCTGCAACTTTTTCTGACAGCCTCCACCATGAGAAGGGATGATGACAATGATCCTGTCATTTCCAGTTTCTGTACCATCTGTACCATGAACAATACTCATTGAGAGTGAAACCATATTTCTAAATTCACTCTGACATCATTTAAACAAATTGGTCACCTAATAGGTTCGCACAATAAAGATGCGCTGCTCATAACTCTACACCACCATCCTGATGAGAGGTCAAGGGACTAAGTGAAGGGGTACAGTGATAAACAGCGATGGCTGCCTACCTTATCGGTCAGACTCAGGGGAATCCCGGCATGTTCGAAGCACCATATACTGAGGAGCACATCGTAGTTTCCGTTCAGATTGCTTCGTTCTAGCAAGAGTTATTGGCCTCTTTTGAGTGAATCACCCAGTATTATTACCATTGCTAACTACAAGACACCATCCCCCTGCTCTGTAGGAAATCGACTGGTTGACAACCTGAATGAGTTCTACTGTAAATTTGAAACTCCTGGTGTCTTCTGGTCTAAGATCTGTGGTCATAAAGTCATTTGAAAGCCTGGGTGTTGGCTTGTGTTCTCTCCCCACCGCTACACCAGTGACTGTACCTCTACAGACCCCTCTGTCAAGCTACAGAAATTTGCAGAACACTACAGTCATCTGCCTCATCCAAGATGACGAGGAGTCTGAATATTGAAGCAAGGTTGAGCAGCTTGTTGTCTGGTGCAGTCACAGCAACCTGGAGCTGAAAACGCTCAAAACAGTGGAGATGATTGTGGACTTCAGGAGAAACTTTCCTGCACTCCCTCCACCATCATGAACAGCACTGTAGCAGCAGTGGGGTCATTCAGGTTCCTAGCCATCACCATCTCCCTTAAATAACTGCCCACCCTTTAAGAACTGTATATATCCAGAGTAAAGGAAAGGGCTCAATAAATCACTTTGGACACCTCACATCCAAACCACCTTCTCCTTGAACTTTTGCCCTCTGGTTGGCACTACAAAGCACCAATCTCCAGGACAGCCCGGCATAAAAACAATTTCTTCCCACTGGCAATCTACCTCATGAACAGTTAAGTGTTCTCCCCACTGTGCAATAAAAATATGTATTAATTCATATTAATATGTGTCATATGTGTAATATGTGCAATACGGTACAATACCACTAATATTTCATTTGATTATACTTTACATATTTCACTTCTTATTTATTGTATTCTTTTTTTTTGCTTGTTTGTTTTTTCGTTTTTATGAAACGAAAAAGGAACTTCTGTCACCAAAACAAATTCTTTGTACAGTGGCTTGCAAAAGTATTCGGCCCACTTGAACTTTTCCACATTTTGTCACATTACAGCCACAAACATAAATCAATTTCATTGGAATTCCATGTGAAAGACCAATACAAAATGGTGTACACTTGAGAAGTGGAACGAAAATCATACATGATTCCAAACATTTTTTACAAATAAATAACTGCAAAGTGG
>JAOVVA010000031.1:10249424-10261014 GCA_028565275.1 Leiocassis micropogon
AAGATCGCCTGTTGGAACGAAGAAATCTTCCTTCACCGCGATAAAGATTGATTGGAGCGATGTTCCTCCTATCATCTTTTAAAGGGCTTCATAGCGAGCGGGAAATGCGTGTTTCATTTTCAAACTCAGCTATATGTTAAAGATTAAACTGCAGTTCATAATATTAAAATTGTGGTGTAAAGACGAAGAAATCTCTTTGCTGTACATTTTAATGATATCAAGATCGCTTGTTGGAACGAAGAAATCTTCCTTCATTGCGATAAAGATTGATTTGAGCGATGTTCCTCTTATCATCTTTTAAAGGCCTTATACTTATGATAATATCGCTAGATTGGAGTTATTTGTGTGAAAATTTCATCCGACTAGACGAGGTTACCCATTAACGGGCGAAAGGGTGCCTGGTATGTAAATGAGAGTTCTAAAACCCTGATCAGGTGATAATTTGTAAAAAAAAACAGCGAAGAAACCCTGTTTTTAATTGTCAGTGTGTAGGTAGCGAAGAAACCCTGTTTGTAATTGTTAGTGTGTAACAGGCAGTGAAGAAACCCTGCTACACGCATCTTTGTGCAACTAATTTGCACAAACCTTAAAGTCAAATTTGTGCAAAAACAGCAAAGAAATCTTGTTTTTAATTGTCAGTGTGTAGGCAGCGAAGAAACCCTGCCACACACATCTTTGTGCAGCTAATTTGCACAAACCTTAAAGTCAAATTAGTGTGTAACAAACAGCGAAGAAATCCTGTTTTAATTGTTAGTGTGTAACAGGCAACGAAGAAACCCTGCCACACACACCTTTGTGCAGCTAATTTGCACAAGCCCTAAAAGAGGGGAGTAAACGTGTCCCTTGCTCTTTCTTTAAAGAGGTCTCAATAGTGAATCTGCCTGTCCGATGTTCCACTTGCAAATTCATCTATGCGTTTAAATCTTCCCGGTACCGAGCTTAGAGTAGCTAACCAAAGTCTCAATACTGTTTGATTCGCTGAAACTAGTGAACTCAACGCGGTCCTCAGAGAGACTGGCCAAATCCGTTGCATGGGAGTGCTAATCTTGTTAAAGTAAAATGTGCGTTTAAAAGCCACATGTTTTTGTGTGTTTAATGTCTTTGTATGCTTTGTCGGACAAAGGGCTGAGATCCGCCGAGATCTCAGCCACATTGTTGTGTTAAATGTAGTAACTACTAATTTGTGTGCCCCACTCTAACGAATGGAGTTGACGTCGTTCAACTAAAAAGAGCTAACTAGTGTTGTTCATTGTTAAATGCGCTGCCGTTTTCACTGACCACCCATAACTGTTGAACTAGCACGCTCGTTTAAGTGTATGTAACCATAGCGACGACTGTGACCCGGAAACTCTAAACAACCTCTTCCGGGATAACTTTTAAGTGCGCAAGCGCAGTCCGCCCGTGCTATCTGAAACCAGTTGTAAACGAAGCCTAGCATAAGCTACGCTAGTTAGCAAACCTAGTGCGTTTACATTGTAGCCTGTGTGCATATAACATCTATGCTAGTAGCATCGAAGGCTAGCGGTTAGCACATAGCATCTTTCATTTGTCAATGCACTGTTCGAAAGTTGTTAAAGTGACCTAACCTCTTTACTCACTTAAACTCACACCAGTGAGTCTTTTCCCCTTTTCTCTTCTGACCACTCCTCACTACTTTATGGATACTTACTGGATTAATTAAAACTACTTTTATTGATTCTGATGACATCCTGAGAGGGTGATAATTTAATTGTTTTAAATTCAAATTTTATTTCAAATTCAAATTTTATTTGTCACATACACAGTCATACACAGTATGATATGCAGTGAAATGCTTAATCTAAAACTTTAATTCAATCTCATCAATTATTACAGTTTTGGTGTTCATCGTCCACTGGTGGTAACTTAACTGTAAATACTTGTATGAGTTTGATGATAAACATCATTCAAACTTGATCGCCACTATCATTATTACTTTGAAATTTTTTAATTCATTCAGTAATCAATCAGAGTTGGGTCCGTAATTCAATTACAGGTGATCGATTAAGTTAATTGCAAATTACTCCTACCAATTTTAGTGCTAATTTAAGCTCAATAATTGGCTATGATGCCTCATTTGAAATTCAAATTTAGAAGTTTTCTCCTCATCCACTAGGTCTTACTTTTCTCACTCTGTTTTAACTTTGTCAACCCTGTTAAGTGTCCTAACATTAGGAGAAAACCCACACTTTCTTCTTCTCCTTTTCTCAGTTTTCTCTTCTTAGTTGATTACTGCTACTGTTCTGGGTTTGTACCTGTAAAAGTCATAAAAGCAGAGAACCGTAGAAAGTAACATATTGATGAAACGTGAATTCTTAGGTTCAAAGGCGTTCGACTCTCACCGTACCTTCCCTTTTCGTGCTTGGGATCCTACCAAGCCAAGGTTAAAGCAGGTCAACTAGGAAAATTTGAAGACGCGTTCAGAAGCGTTTCAATTTGTGTATGATTGTCAACCCTAATGCTGAGTAAACCTGTACCATCATTGTTACTGTTTTCTTTCGCCTAGAGAAAATTATAAATAACAATCACAGTCCTGGTACTGAGAAATCCCCATTTCAAAACCCCTTTATTTAGGAGCACCCTTCTAAATCAAACTTAACAAAAAAAACAAAGGGGGGTAAAGAAATTTGGTATTGAACTTATTCTGCCACAGAAACGCGGATTCTGTATGTTTTTCCTCAGCTTAACATTAGCGTTAACCTTTCCTTACAAAAAAAAGAGAACCTCCTCTTATAGGAAAGTGGAAGCTTACTATTACTACTCTATCCCTTGCTCTGTGTGTTGTTCTTCTTTTTGCGTCTGTTCTCTAGCTGTGCTAACTGTGTTCACTAGCTCTTCCCACAGAGACTCTCAGTTAACAGCATGCCCACCAGAGGACCACAGTCACAGAGAACCACGCTCAGTAGTAGCCCACACTTACATATCTGTTGGCTGTGTTTGTTTTTTTTTTGTTTCTTGTTTTTCCTGTTTTGTTTCTTTCTTTCAAATCTGTGTCAGTCGTGGTTCTAGAACCCCATCAAAACATGTCTCGCACCACAGACCACGTCAGTCGCTGGGAAGATCTGAAGTGTTTCAACCAACAGCCTCCTACCAAAGGCTGCCGAAACACTAAAGTACCAGACGCAGGACCAGCTGGATGACAACTTAACAGTCCCAATGAACTGTCAAACATCACCGGCTCCTTACGTCACACACTCATCGTCGCCCTCAAGCTGAGCAACAGGCACGTCGCCTCTCTCCAGCAGGAGCTGACACGCACAACAACGCATCAAGCAGCTGGAACTGGAAGCTCAGCGAGCGACGGAAAGGGGTGACGAGGTACAGCAGGACAAAGTGGAGATCACCGTGCTGAAAGAAACCCTGGATGAAAACACATGAAAGGAAACAAGGCAAGGCAAACTACGCTGATCTCTCCGACAGGTTGCAGTATGCAGAACAGCTACTAGGAAAGGCCAAGTCTGACTCCAGGGAGAAAAATGGCAGAATTAAAGCCCTCAAAACTCACCTGGACAAGGCAAGGAACGAGATCAGCTCACCTCCACCTCATGTGACAGCTGGACCAGAGCAAAGAAGAGTCCTACAGCGTCACAGAGTAATTCAAGCCCGCCTGTGAATTGTGCCATGATCCGTGTGCCATAAGAACATGCACGCATCTTACCCCTGTTGAGCAGGACCAGGTCCCCTGTTCTTGGACCAACACGTAGTGGAAGAAGTCCAGGGGACGGGGTCGACGCATCCCCCAGCTCCCTCCAAAGAACCCTACCTCACGGCAAAACACCGGGAACCTGCTCCCTCCAGCCCCAGAGCACCGCACGGCGTAGACCTTGACAAGCTCACCAGGAACATTCAGAAATTCATAGAAAAAAGAAGATGGCTTCAGGAAAGGTCATCAAAACCACTGCAGTTTGTGACTCCAACACTCAGTCAGGGCTGGCTGTGGAGGGTGCCCAATGTCAAGACAAATGCCAAGCCACCACCCAAAGAGTGGAATGCACCCTTGTCCAAAAAGAAAAAAAAAAAAGACATTTATGCTGGTACCCGACCTAAACAGCGGAGCTGCCACTGGGATGGATCGCATGGACGATAAAACTCCTCCAGGCCTCATGAAAGTCAGTGACCGAAATCATGGAATTGGCCAAACGCAAAAGGGAAAAGCTTGTGGGAATCCAATGGAACCTCCAAAGACAAACACATCTTGGAGCCACCAGCCCAAGGATTCAACGAAGAAACTCGTCAAAATTCCAAGCTAACCCAGCTCAAGCCAAAGCCACAAATGAGTTGAAGACATCACTAACGTCAAGACTTTAAAGAACTGAGTAGAAGGATGATGGAAGAGTTTTCCAAACTGATAGGAAAAGGGGGAAGAACAGACCACTGACACAGATCAACTGTCCTATACCTTTCACCACACTAACATAGTTCTATTTACTTTACAGTTTTTATTTACAGTTTTATTTACTTTTGTAAACAAAACACCTAATCACCCTCCTCTGGCTGCACTGCTAGGCCCAACCTTTAGTAGAGAGGAGTTGGGCATTGTGTCCACATTAAACTGTCTACATTTATTGGTGGAGAATGCGACAGCCATTCATTGTCTTTATTATGTAAACCCTACACCTGGCAACCTCAATCATGGGAATTACTGACACACAAAGTAAGCGCCACAAGAAGAGTAAGAAGGTCTTCGCTCAAGGGGGTTAGCTGTAGGAAAAGGTGAACAAGAAGAAGCCAGTGTATCGAGAGCTACAGTGCACAGGCATCTTCATAAAATGAGCTACAACTGTTGCATTCCTAGTATCAATTCACTCTTGAACCAGAGACAAAGTCAGAAGCAACTTCCCTAGGCTAAGAAAAAAAAGAACTGGACCATTAGTCGGTCGTCTCCTTTAGTAAATTTTCCTTTATTTGGAAAACAAAGCCACAGAGTTTGAAGAAGAATGGTGAGGCACAGAATCCTAGTTGTTTGAAGGCCAATGTGAAACTTCCACAGTTGGTAATGATTTGGTGTTCTATGTTGCTGGCTATTGCTGCTGGTTGTCCACTGTATAATGTCCAAAAGTAATGCATCTGACTATCAAGAGATTTTAGAGCACTTCATGCTTCAATCGTCCTACAAACTATAAGTGAGATGTTGATTTCTTTTCCCAGCAGGACTTGGTACCTGCCCATAGTATCACACTATCTGGTTTGCTGGCCAGGCAAATCACCTGACCTGAACCCTATAAGAAACTGTGGGGGATTATCAAGACAAAGATGAAGGAAAAACCTTCCCCAACAATGCTGCACCGAACTTGCCCTGACAAGTTAAAGGCTGCTTTCAAAGCACCCTCACCTTCAGTAATGTCTCAGCAGTGCCACAGGCTGATCGCCTTAATGCTATTCAGCACTGATGCAGTAGTTCATCCTAAAGCAGCCCTGTATACATATCGAGTGCATATTGGGTGCATCTTAGGAAACATCCTAATATTTTGTTTTATATTATTTTTTTATTTTCATAAACAGTAAGCCATAATCATTTGTGATTTTTCCATCTTTAGGGTTTAAATGAACCTTTCCAGTGAGATCAATGCATATTAGTCCAATAGTATGTATGTGAATATAAGATACATGGTGTAAATTTTAATCCCAAAGGGAAATTTTCAAAGTACCATTATACCAGTCTGGGTGTCTTAAAGTAATTTTGACAAAAATTATTTTAATTTTTTACGTGGCAGCTTATGGGATGGCAGTGTTAGCGCTGCACATTTATTGCTTCAGCAAAACAGGCACTTCTCAAGCATTATCATCAATACTACTGTATTGGTTAATGATTCATATGATTGCTTATGATTTGTATTACAGTTTTTTTATATACTAAATGTAGTTATTCAGGTCTACTTACTTTTTACTGACTTTTACTTAATTCATAATTATTTTACAACATTGATATTAACTCGATATTTTAAGTGTGAAAAATGTTTCACAAAAAATAATTATAATAATTTAATTTAATTGTATTAGAGTGTGCAAACAGAGAAAAACATCACATTCCTTGCACATAGCACTCAAGTCCTATGGCCATCTAATGCTACTTTACTGCCATCTGGGTTTAAAGGATTTGCTGGAACATGACCATGGGTCATGTATTTATGGTTGCAGTCTTTGTAGAACCACAGTGGTATAACAACCTGCTCCATTGTGAGTCAGAGGCTTCTCAAACTGGAGAGTAGATTATGGGTCACTGAAGTCCAATATTGTTGTAAAACCCTGTATCTGGTAAATGTCATTTCTGAGTGGGAATCACTTTAGGGTGGGATTTAGCAAACATTGTGTCTGAAGCATTAAGAAAGCAGCAAAGCACTTGGACTAAATACCAAAATGCATAGGTACAGGCTGGCCATAACAGAAGTAAAAGATTAGGGAGGATTTACATGATATTTTTCCAGTCTGTCCAGTTTTACTAAGCCTGTGCCTCAGATTATTGCTTTTAGCTGACACGGGTATACAGGAATATAACCTCATGTGGTCTCTGTTGTTGTACATCCACCTTACGGTTAGATGTGTAGTGTGGTTAAAACCACAGTTTTAAAGAAAGAATATTTACTTCAGAATTTTTATCAGGTCAGACCAGGCGAGTCGTTCTCCTCTGAACTCATCAACAATATCTTTTAGCCAGAACCTGCATCACAGGACTTTTTGTCTCTCTCTCACACACACAGGATTTTTTTTTTCTTTTTTTCGTGTCTCAGTAAGCAGTTAATACTTAAACAAAAGTAATCTGGCATCATTAACCATGATGGTTAAAAAGTCGAAAGGATCACATTTTGATGCACACGCAAACGCTCCAGCTATTGCTTGTGTTTACCAACACAAAAACCCACTTTCATACGAGTTTAAACGTTACATTTATGCAACTCCCCCTCCAAATACATAATATACAGCTAAGATTCAGATAAAATATAAAATGAAGTATTCATTACAAATTCGATCAAGAAACATTTAATTTACATTTATATCAAAATATTCAGTAGGTTACATGTACAAACCCTGTTATATTAACTTAAATTATTTTCATACTTTTTATTTTCTGTGTGTAAACAGTGGCAATAAAATGACCACTACAGTAAATTAACATATGCAGGTAATCCAGGCAAACATGGCACAATAAGCAATATAAGCATCATGGGCATCAAGGCAACAGCTGAAGTTCAGCAGTACCAGTTAGCCCCTCGATGTAGACATCATGTTCCCCACAGAACAAATAAGAATTCGCTTATTTCTGTCCGTATGCAGCTATGTTTTTTTACCTTTTAGTTTTTTGCTCTAGTGGTATTTTCATTCAGATTAAAACGTTTTTAACTAAGAACTCAAAATCTCTACCCTCTATAACTGCACTTTCTAATCTTTGCTAACGGTGATGTAAAAGGGTATCTGTCTTCACAATTGTTGGAGGTATGACAGTAGCCTAATTTTTCCTTTTTTGAAGGACCAACTTTACCCTGCCTTCCTGTGGTATGGTACTGACAAATCACAGCTTGAAAATACTGTTATCTGATTGTGTAATCTTTCAATTTTCGTTATTTATTTTTGTTAGAAAAGGATGCCAACTCGGCTTCCTTTTGGACATGATGGTAAAAGTGCAATACTGCGTTTATCCACACATTTACCACATAACCTTCAGTGAAGGGGGGTTGCTGTAAAATGCTTAAAGAAAAACAGAGTTGACAGTCCGCTACAGCACAGGTTAGTTTGTTAAAGAAACAAAACTGTCAGTGTTTTTGTTGTTGTTTTTAATTAAAATGACAAATACAGTCATTTTAATTAAATACAGTCATTTGGGGAAGACTGGTTTCCCTTTGCTTCTGGGAGAAAACGCCACTGGTGCTCACAAGTTGCAGACAGATAACATTGTATTCATTTATAAGACACAATACTCATGAAATACCAAATAAACCATTTTGATTTGTTCTACTGCACCGGTAAAGGGTGTGTAGGATTTATTAGTGGTCTCTGTGTTACTTGTGAGTATGTATGCATGTAAAAAAAAAAAAAAATTGTTGTTTCAGAACAGGACAAATGTAGTAATTTGCAACATTATACATTGACTCTCAAAGTTTTATACCAGTTCAGACGTCCACCGTTTGGTATAATTTGAAAGGAAATCGTTGAAATCATTGACTTAGAAAAGCAGTGGCATGAATGTCCAGCTCTAAATACTTACTGCTAGAAACATAAAAAGTACATGGTGATGAAAAACTTTCTCTCTCTCACACATACACACACAATTTAAAAATATCAATGTATCGGGATAAAAAAATAGATGTTAATACATACTGCTTTTCAAGTAAGCTATTAATAAAACACAATTTAATCTCTTAATTCAAAGCATGCTGATGATAATCAGAATTGTTTAACGATATTTGTTTGTAGTTATAAATCATCTTTGCAGTGTTATGCAGTGCCAATTATGTAGCACAGTTTTTTTTTATCCATTGATGAAAATATGGACCTAATTTTTGGCCAGTATCTTTGCTGAACCAACAGAAGTAACCCCAAATCATAATACTGACCCCTCAGGCATATGTGGTAATCGCTAGACTTACCATACTTATGTGATTGGTGCATCACTTCATCCACCTCTCTTCTTACCCTGATGCATTACTCTGAAATAGTGTAAATCTGGACTCATCAGACCCTAGTCCATTCTTTATGCTCCTTAGGAAACTGAAGCCTTTTTTTCTGACTAGCCTTACTGATGTGTTTTTTCTTAAGGCTACAAACCTGATTAGTCACAATCCCGTAAGTGCTCTTCACACTGTGTGTGTAGAAATGCTCTTAGTTTTACTATTAAACATAGCCATAAGTTCATATTTTTTTATGATTTCTTCCCTAAATATGATGGCACCGCTCCAGATTTTATTAATGCGTTGGAGAGTTCTTAACCCAATTTTAGTAGTTTCTACTTAGTTGCTTTGTTTTCTCAATGCAGGCCAATAATTTGATCCTTCAGAAACTGAATAATAGCTTTGCCATAACTACAGGATATGTCTTCTAACACGATTGCTTAAGAAATGAAAAGCTACTCACTGCATAAAGTTAGGGTTAAACAACTTGTTGCCAATGAAACATATTAATCACTGCAGTAATTATCCATTGGTAGTCTTATAAATTTGCTTAGTTAAATACAGGTGACTTTTTTCGTTGGGCAGTGTAGATGGATAGATAAATAGACAGACAGACAGAAAGACATCACTCATAACATTGCAACAAAATGCCCAGTATTGTGTACAGTAGGTACCCTTGTGTTGCCTTGGGCAGCTCTGGCACCTCAGGTCATGACCTCCCTGGGGTGGGGTGGGTCCTTCGTGGATCACACTTGTTAGACTGGCACATCACACAGGTGCTTGGTCAGATTAGGATCTGGATAGGTTGCAGGTCGGTCAGTGGCATTGATTCATGTTATACTGTGGTGGACTAGGATTTTTTGGTGCCTTTTAATTATGGCTAGCATTTTTTTTTTCAGCAAGTTATTCTGCATTGGCTTTTCTTTGGAATTAGACTGGATTTATGTGTGTATAACATATGTGTAACACATAAATATATATGTGCATACATACGTTTTCACATTGTAATTAATATTTTTTAAAAATGTGAAGCATGGGTGGCTTAGTGGTTAGCAGTGTCGCCTTGCACCTCCATTGACCGAGTTCGATTCCCGTCTCTGTGTGCATCGAGTTTGCATGTTCTCCCTGTGCTTGATTGGTTTCCTCCCACAGTCTAAAGACATGCAGATTAGGATAACTGGGATTCTCAAATTGCCCGTAGTGTGTGAATGAGTGTGTGTGTGTGTGTGTGTGTGTGTGCAGTGTGATGGATTGGCACTCTGTCCAGGGTGTACCCCGCCTTGTGGCCTAAGTCTCCTGGGATAGGCTCCAGGCCCCCCGCGACCCGGTATACAGGGTATACAGGATAAAGAAGTATAGACGGTGACGCTAAGTAAAGCCCTCATATATTCTGATTTACTTACATGTAAGGTGAAATATCTTTTTGGTGTCTTTTTGTTGTTTTAATTTATATTATGGCTTATAGTTTTTGAAAATCAAAAATCCAGTTTCACAAAATATTTGAATATATCCTGAGATCAGTCAGTAAAGGACTTAGAATATAGAAATGTCCAACTTCTCAAAAGAGTAATATGTTTTTTATGCACCCATTTATGTCTTCATTGAGACTCCTTTAGCATTAATTACAGCGTCAATGTGGTCTGGCATGGCATCAAATAGGCCTGTGGCAGTGCTTTGGAGGCATTATTGGAGACCAGGTTGCTTTGATAGCAGATTGCTGCTGTCTCCATTGTAGGGTTGATGTTTATCTTTCGCTTGACATAGATTCTCTATGCACAGTAATACAGTATCATGGTCAGCAAACCAGTTAGTAGTAGTTTTGGCACTGCGGGCAGGTGCTCAGTTCTGCTGGGAAAGAAAAACGACATATTGATAAAGCTTATCGGCAGACGGAAGCACAAAGTGCCCTAGAATCTCCTGGTAGATGGCAGCATTGACTTTGGACTTGATAAAACACAGGGGATCAACACCAGAAGATGCCACTCCAAATCATCACCAACTGTGGAAACATCAAACTAGACTTCAAGCAACTGTGCCACTCTAATCGTCCCCCAAACTTCATGGCCTTGATTTCCAAATAAAATGCTAAATTTACTTTTATCTGAAAGGAGGACTTTGGACCACTGAGCAGTGGTCCAGTTTTTTTAAACTCCTTAGCTCAGGTAAGAGACTTCTGATGTTGTCACAGTTTGAGTGGCTTCATACTAGGAATGCAACAGTTGTAGTCCATTTCCTGAAGACATGTGTGTGTGGTGGCTCTTGATGCACTAACTCTTCACTCCATGTGTTCTCTCTCAAGTTCTCTCACGTTCTTGAACCAGTTTTTCTTGACAATCTTCTAACGGCTGTGATCATCACTTATTATGCAACTTTTCTTAGTACACGTTTTCCTTTCAGTCAATTTTCCATAAATATGCTTTGATACAGCACCTTCTGTACTGAACATGTACTGAAATAGACCACCAAATACACCAATTTATACTGTACAAATAGTAGTTTACTTAAGAATCTAATCTCATAAATGAAATATTCTGAGATACTGGATTATTTTATTTTTTTTACTTTTATGAGCTATAAAACATAATGGAAATTAAAACAAAAAAGCTTTTAGTTTTTTTTTTTAAATAAAATTTTAATTAAATTAATTTCAGTTTTTAAAATAATGAGCCCTAAAAAAATTTTATGTGCCCTGTACATACATACATATACACGCACATAAATTACTATTATTATTATTCAGGTTCCCAATAATTCCTTGTCTATGTCAAGTGCAGGAGACTGAAAAAACACACACATACATTACATATCTACAGTATGTAACTACACTATAAACTTAAAAGCATGGAGGTATAATAGCGGGAGCTAACATCAGGTCATTTCAGTCTATGCATGCCTGAAGTCGGAGGCAATTGCTATGAGCTTTTGTTAAATGAAACAGATAGATAGATAGATAGATAGATAGATAGATA
>JAOVVA010000031.1:10304990-10316051 GCA_028565275.1 Leiocassis micropogon
AAACTGAGAAAATGTATCATTTTAAGGGAAAAATATGTTGATTCAAAATTTCATGGTGTCAACAAATCCCAAAAAAGGTTTGTACTTCTAAGCAGTTGGGGGTTAAGGGCCTTGCTCAAGGGCCCAACAGTGTCAACTTGGTGGTCGTGGGGTTTGAACCTGGGACCTTCCGAACCGTAGACCAATGCCTTAACCACTGTTTTTCTCAACTGCTAAGAACAGAAGGCCATATCGTGGTCACAGTAGAATCAACAATAACTGATAACATCCTGGCAGCACCTGCTGGCTCAGCTGATAACATTACAACTCCGATAATGACCACCCAGATTACGGTGGTGATCTCAGTAACTTCCTGGTGATGACGAAGATAACATTACACATCCGTGGCCTTATTTGCAAGAAATTTTTTCATGTGGTGGGCTAAAAGATTCTTTTTACGAGGGGGCTCTTATGCCTACCGAAATATCAACATTCAAAAACTCCCTATCCAACCTGAAAAGGCACACTGAAGTAAGTTAACATTGATTTAGTGGAGCCAAAATGTCAATGTTATTTAACATTAGTTAATTATTTATTATCTTAAGTCTGTTCACCTATGTGACTAACATGATGGGCAGCCTAAAATGTGCTAGGTAATGTTGTTGATTAGCCTTTACATTATGTGACTGTCAGAATAACTGTTGTCTCTCTCTCTTTCTGGTGCCCGACATCTGATTGGAGTTCTCGTAGCACAGAGGGCTCTGGTTGCTGATATGGAAAACCCTGTTTGATCTGATTGGGATGTGTGGGGTGATTGAAGACTCAATGATCATGATGAGAACCTTGGACTATGCTAATGATCGTAGTTTTTCTTTGATGGATTGTGACAAAATTCAAATTCTACTTTTCACATACACAGTATAATATGCAGTGAAATGCTAACTACAGACTCCAGTCACTAAATAGTATAGGACTAAAATTCCCACAAACAGTGTTGACAGAGCCTCCAACAACCATTATGTCATTTTATATTAACTTAAATACCTTTTCAATACTTTCAGTCTTATAGCACAGAGATAACCAGGGGTTGATTAATTGTCAGTACTTGATATCATCCAAATGAGAATGAGTTCCCTGTTGAGTCCGGTTTCTCTCAAGGTTTCTTTCTAATGGCATCTCAGGGAGTTTTTCCTTGCCACCATTGCCCCAGACTGCTCATCAGGAACTATAAATGTATACCCATTTCCTTACATTATTCAAAAAAAATTTCCACAATTTTTAAATTCTGTAAAACTGCACTATATAAATAAAATTACATTTAATTGGATATAGATTACAGCAATGTCCAGCTTCTGAAAAGTATGTTCATTTACAGTACACACTCAATACTTGGTTGGGGCTCCTTTAACACAAAGGCAATCAGCCTGTGGCACTGCTAAGGCATAAATATCATGGTTTGCAAACCAGTTAGGGGTAGTTTTGGCACTGTGAAACAAATAAACCATAAGGTATGAAGTGCTCTAAAAATCTCCTGGTAGATGGCTGTGTTAACATTGGTTGTTGCAGTACTACACTTGCCATGGAACCTCAAATCATGACTGCCTGTGGAAGCTCTTCACATTGGACTACAAGCAACTTGGATTCTATGCCTCTCTCCTCCAGAGTCTGGCATCTTGATTTTCAAATAAAACGCAATTTAAAATTTTAATTTACTGTCATTTTAAAAGAGGACTTGGCACTTGGCGACTGGGCAATAGTCTAGTTCTTTTTCTTTCTGACCTTCTGATGCTTCTGGCATTGTCACTTTGTTTCTGGAGTGGAATGATGTTAATAATGCAAGAGTTGTAGCCCTGATGGCTGTTTGTGGTGGCTCTTGATTCACTGTCTCCAGTCTCACTCCATTATTTGTGAAGCTCTCAGAAATTCTTGAAACAGCTTTGTTTGACAAGTGTTTTGGGGTCATCCCTGTTGCCGGTGCACCATACTTTTCCCTTCCAGTTTACATTTCCATGGATATGCTTTGATACAGCACTTTGTAAACAGCCAGCCCTTCCAATCATGACCTTCTGTAGCTTATACTTCTTGTAGAGAGTGTTGCTGATTGTCTTTTGGATTGTATTCTGTCAAATCAAATATTCCCCTTCCTTTCATTGTCAAATCAAATATTCCCCTTCCTTTCACCTCTATTATTCTTACACAAGACAATTTTCCTGTCATCTTTCTTTAAAACATTTATGAGAAAAGGTTTACTGTATTCAGATAGACACAAAAAAACTGAAAACTTGCTTCTGATTGGCTCCTTTTGATGCTCTGGGTACCCTGTGGACCCTTAACGTGCATTCGTCAAAGCATAGAATTTTTTCTGATGCTGTGTTTATCATCGCACGTAGGTTATATTGGTGTAATTATTATCAGCATAATATGAAAATGTCTCACACACACGCATGCACACACTAAAAGCTAAAATACGTACTACTGTCTGATTAGAGACAAGCATGTACAATTCTAATTAAAATATAACTTGCTATATTAATTATACCTGATGCATTGATAAACATCTAGCTGTTACACAGAGACTCTGAGAAAAGAGTGAGAGCAACATGAAACTATACAAGTATAATAGACTAGCGTTAGTACGCATCGTTGACGGATAAAGAGTTTTGAATGGTTAAAAGGTTAAAGCTAAAAATAAGCTAATTAGCTTTAATGTCTGCCTGTCCATACACATGTCTGCTTAACTTATTAATGAAAATAAATAAAAATTTTGTAAGGTACATCTTTGATGGACCAGTTTCCATTATGCCTTTTTTTGGAGTAAGCCATGCTGTACTGTGCATTTGTTTGTTTTTGTGAGAATTCGGCTGCTTTATAGATGCATTACGGTTGTTTCTGTGTCTTCTGCATACTCTGTGTATTTTTGACAAACTAAAGTTATAATACATATAGTAATATAATATTTTTTACAAAAATGTGTCCAATAAGAACAGTTGTTAGTAGTTTATATTGTCAAAATAAAGAAAACGACATCACAACACATCAAAAATAACCCAGGATCATGCATTATTTGTGAAGCTTTAATAACTCAAATAAAACTAAATGCAAATAATTTGTGAACAAATTGTGTTAATGCTTTGGCTAAATAACATTAAGAAATCAGTATTTGGTGGTAACTTTATACCACTAACAGCTGGTTTGTGACCCTCCACCTTCCTCATGACATTCCAAAAGTTTTCTGGAGTAAATTGAAGTGGCCTTTTATTTTTTCCCAGAGCTGTATTTATATAAAAGTATTTGCAACAAATATTTTTTTCTTAATTGCCATGGAGATAAATCGTGATTTATATTTTGGCAAAAATCGTGCAGCCCTACCCAACATGCACAGTCTATTCACAACCTGTTTGTATTCATCTAAGCTTTAGTTTAGGGAGTGTAAAAATGCTCTTAAGGGAAATAGGCCACAAATAAACCCTGTTCTACTCAATAAACAAACAAATGGAAGGTGTATTTTTAAACAAAGTTAATCCTTTATTATTTCTGTAGAGTTTTATCATTACTGTCAGTACTTACTTTAGTTTTGGTTCACGACCCTCACTGGTGTATTGCCAGCAAATAAGACCAATAAGATCATGGACTCGAGCATTTGCCATTGTCACCACCATCATAGGATGCAACTTCTCTTGGGTCGACTGCATTGAGAGGTAGACATCTATTTTTTTGGTTGCTGTTGTACCTACATGGCCCTGTATAGGGGCAAAAAACCTGACAGTTACTATGAGCTTAAAGAAGATAGTTATATTTAATTTCAGAGAAACAAAAAGAAAAAAAAAAGTGTCATCTCTGTGCCTTAACCACCTTTAAAAGAAAATTTATTTGTATTAAAAATATGCAAGATTTAATTTTTAATCTAAATGTAAAACCATGCACAATCAAAGTCAAACAAATGGGGCTGTGCAAGCACAATCTATGTAGAGTTTTGATTTCTTTGCTCTATTATAAATAATGATGTATTCATTATGTGGCGCCATAATGGTGTAGTGGTTAGCACTGTCGCCTTACACCTCCAGGGTCCGGGTTAAATTTCTGGCCAGGCTTGATCCCTGTCTCTGTGTGCATGTCAAGTTTGCATGTTCTCCCTGTGCTTGGTGGGTTTCCTCCGGGTACTCCGGTTTCTTCCCACAGTCCAAAGACATGTAGATTAGGTTAATTGGTGTTCTCAAATTGCCCGTAATGTGTGTATGTTTGTGCCCTGCGATGAATTGGCGACTAGTCCAGGGTGTACCCCGCCTCGTGCCCTAAGTCTCCTGGGATAGACTCCAAACCCCCCGCGACCCTGAATACAGGATTAAGCAGTAATGAGAGTGAGAGTGAGTATTCATTATGTCATCATTTCTGTAATGCTAGACAAAGAATTCCAGGATGCTGGATTTGACATTTTAAAGTCCATATTGATGTGTGAAATGGCTCATTGCTTACACAAGGTTAGCATTAATAAAACCATTTGTTAACATGTATATATGAATGTAACTTTTCATTAGTGTTATAGAAGATAGTGTTCTTCGGAATTGTATGAACATAATAAAAATAATAACAACAATATAATAATAATAATAATAATAATAATCTCACCTTGCCATCAAATTTGGAGTACTCATTAAAGGGGTTATTCAACTGTTGAGGACACTGCTCTAGGCGCAAAGAAAGGGTGGATTTGGAGCCTGAGCTTCGAGGCCTGTCCTTAAAGTCTTTCTTTTCAAAAAGAAAACTCAAGTCTTCAGCTACAGAAATTAAAGCACACGTTCAACAAGCAAGTTTTAAAGACAGACATAACCTTGTGAGAAAATAATATTACACACAGGATGTAAGTACCTGACTGAGATGATGTCCTCTCCTTCCATGGAATGTTTTTACATTTGATCTGGTTCTGTCTTTCCTTTCTTAGCCTTTCCAACCTTTGAGCTTTATAATAAATGGTAATTATTAGGGCAATTTGTGACATTAGTAATTTTTCAGACTAAAATATTTTAAGCAAATTGTGAATATGAAAACTTGAGAACTAACTCAGGCTTCATGATTATATGCCAGGCTTGACAAAAATTGTAAACATTGTATGTTAAAATTATGTGATGGTTGCAACGTTAGCATGTTCCTTTGATGTTGTCCCCCAAAATATTACACACTTAAAATGTTAATTGCACAATAAGACAAAACAATAGAAATATATGTAAATGGTAATAACAAAGTTAATGCATATATATATAGCAAGATATATATGCACTGAGAACAATTCTCTTTATTTCCTGAAGACAAACTGGCCATATTCTCTGATTACAAAAATAAAAAAACAAGTAGATTAATAAGATTACATTTCATATGCTAGTTCAGAACACAGATTAGTTCACATGTTTTAAGTTTGATTGAAATTACAACCAATATTTTTATCTACTGAAAATTGGCTGGGTCCTCACAGCAATCCTTCAAATTAAATTATTAGTTAAAACCAATAACACTGAAGATGAAAAACAAATTTGGTGAAAATATCTGCAGCCCTCTGAAAAAGTTAATGTTTAAATATTTGTTTTGCAATTCCGCTCCCAAGAGGGCAACTGTCAAAAAGTTTCAGAAAAAGATGTGTGCCATGAGGGTGATGTGCATACAAAATTTGATGTGAAAGCAACAAGAATATATTATATGTAATAATTACTGTATATATAATTATATAATGACTAACAAATAATAGATTCAAAATACCCTGATGACATCTAGTGCTGATTGAATCCTTTGTTAGTCAATTTAATTAAGTGAAGCTGTAGTCAGTTTTTGATTCAGAATCAATTTACACTTCTTATAATATATAGCATTTTACATTTTACAAAATATGCCACACCTTTTATAGAAAAAAGCTTGTATCTACTGCAAAAACTTTTTTACTTCTTCTGGTGCACTATTGCCACTTACTCAACTGGAGTGTGGAGCATAAAACTAGAAGCAAAAGCAAGTTACTCAGTATTAAAATTTTTATTTAACACTTGTCATTTATTTATTTAAAAAAAAAAATCTTTAAACCTGTAAGAAATACTGTTGAGTAAAATAAAGTACTACTATACTACTATATACAAACATGACTTTAATTTAAAAAAAATTTGTTGTTGCTAAATAGGTTGCATAGGCAAAGAAATAGTACAGATTTATAACATCACGTTTTTTAGGGTTGGTCTTGGTTGCTTCTGTGACCAAATAGTAATAATAATACTCGCACATTTGGTTAGACGTCATTTCCATATTCCGGAAGCAGTACAATTAACACTTTTTAAAAGTAATGATACTTTGGTTCTACATGACATATCAGAAAACCCAAATGCACAGTTTGATGTCTGATGTCCGACTTCTAGTTTCAAGTTACAAGTTTTATTGTCATATGCACAGTAAAGAAACATGTCCAACACCCCTCCTCACAATGAAATTCTTCCTTTGCTGTCCCCCAATGAATGCCACTAAAAAGTAACTGTATAAGTTGTTATTTTTGAAATCTTTCCAGTGCTGTGTTGCCACACCCTGTGTTGCTCCTGGCTCACAGAAACAAAGGCACTAATTATCCAAATTCTCCTCAGGTGTGTCTTTTTTCCCCATTTATCTAACTCTTGCTGTGTTCACAGACTGGAATTAAAAATATACCCACTACCAAGGACTTATTCGCTTTTTCTTTTTCTCTCTTTTTTTTAATTCACGTTTTCTTAATATTTCAACTTAACCGTCATAATTATTCTGATGCCTTAAAACGGTCAGTAAATTGTGTTCAGTAAATTGCTGCTATGTTCCTTGGCTTTCGATTTTGACATTCTTTATATATACATATATATTTGTTGCAGCCTTTAGCCAGATATAGACATATCACTAATGAGTAAACTTCAGGACATGGTGGCAAAAATAATTTCCCAGAGAAGACCTGAGTGCAAAACCTTGAGAGGAACCATACACGAAAAGAGTGCATCTTCTTCTGGGTGACCCCAGATAGCAAAAATATAAATTATCAATCAATCATTCAATAATCAGGGAGGTAATTTTTTTACGCATTTTAATGTACCCATGGACAAATCCTTGGCTTGTGTTAGCTCCTTTGCAAATGTCACAGTACAAGTGATAGTATAGCAGGGCTATGGTCAATGAAAATTGCACTTGCAAACCGTTCTTGAACATAAGTCAGTATGATGAATTGTCACCGCTCTTGCTATCGAAAGCATCCTTGATGTACTTAAGTTGGGCAGCCAGACACAGGAGAGGAGAGTAATTCTATCAAAGACTGCTTTATGCCTTTTCGATTTTTTTGTTGAGGACTATCACCTGTCTGGATAAAAACTACAATTACTTTCCCATTACTTTCATACATTAGCTATTTTTACCTACGTTGGTACCTCCTATGATACTCAATGTTACCTGGACCTCTTATATCAAATCAAAATGTATTTGAAAATTTTTGCTCGTCTTGCGTTCCGCTCGCACACCGGGTTACTCGCAATCCGAGGTTCCACTGTACATTTTTTTGGCAAGCCATATCAAATCTTCTGTATTTCGCTGTATAAAAGAACACAAGTATCTCTATACTTTTGTTCTCTGAGGACTTGAAAATACAGTGGATTTCTGTTATTTTATGTGCTGCAATGTTAAGATGTGCTATTTTTTTTTAACTTCAAACCCTAAAGCTATATGTGTTGCTATTTTAAAGTTATTCAGTGTTTGTTTATTGTGAGTTTGGGATGAGGCTGTGGGGTGAGCATGCCATTGCATCGCACCATGAAAAAAATACAAATGCAATTATCAGTCAAATATGCAACAAAAATATATAATATTTCAATGCTCATATGGAATGAATAAGAATGACTATAATTTTGCCCCAATTAATTTTAGGCAACTGCTCCAAATGACAATCCCCTATATATAAAAAATGAAGAACCCAAAATAAACAATAATATTTTTATATTTCTACCTGTGTTGGAGCGACGACGGATACCAAAGTCCCAACTGGAAGTGATGTCCACAGATTGAGAAAGGTCACAGGGCTGGACATCTCCACTTACACCATCCCCTAACAAACCCATCAATCCACTACCAGCAGGTATGGCACCTAAATAACACTTTTCCAAGTCAACATCATGGTCAATCAGCACCATCTCACACATTCCTGAGTCATCACTAGTCACATGGGACTGTCGGATGTGGGCCAGTATAATAGTGGGGTTGTCAAGGAAAGCCATTGGCACTTCCTGATACAGCTTTCTGAAACTATTCACCCCTCCACTTCACTTTCACATGAGGTTCTGCCACACAAAAAGTTGGATGGTTCTTCACCAGTTACAGTTTGTTGTTTCCCCTCAGCAGTGGAGCATTTAAGGTTGCCTGAGGAAATGACAGATGTCAAGGAAATGTAAGTATATATTACATGATGTATTTAAAACCTTAATGAGGACAGCATGTTAACAGTATTTAACATATTAAGAGGTACTCACTACTGTTATGGCAACTATTTTCATGTCAACATGCACAAATTAATAAGCTGTGCTTAATACAGACAAGCATCATAAATCTTATAGTAACTGTATAAATATATTTATATGATGAAAATCAAGTATGAAATTACAACAATCTAATGGCATTGTCATATGCAAAGTAATATGATTGTTTTAAATGTAAACATAGAAATAAATGGCAAAACAAACTAGGCATAAATGCATCACATTAGGTGTCTAATTTCTAAAATTTGTGTGTGCTTTGTGTCAGAGCGAAATCGAGTAACTGTAGGAAAAAATAGTTAAAGATGATTTTCTTTTTCTTGCACCAAATACAACTATTGTGCCTTTCTGTGTTAACAAGTCTTTCAGTAGTAAAAGTACAGGGTGGATTATTTGGTACTGTTTCATTTTCTTTCAGTTTAAATATTAGTTTAACATTTTTCTAGTATGAATATCGGTTTAACCACTACACACTGTTAGGACCAAACCATTAACCTACACTCATTTCATACAATATTTTTAATTCCCTCTCTGATTTTTATGATCATCTGGTTACAAATGATGGTATCTCTGTAATTCAATGGGAGCCACTGCTGATGCCACCAGAAAACTCAAATCAGAATTAGGAATGGGAGTGGGCTACCAAGTCTGTGTCCTGCCCAATACGCATATTTAAGCCACAGACTGGACAGCGGATTTAATTCAATTCATCCCTCATGCATTCCAAATTGTGCATGGAAAAATTTAAATATCCCTTTATTAGAATCATTTTGTTGTTTAAATTTTATATCTCTTACTTAAGCTGGAATATGTTTTGCAATTATTATTCTCCACGTTTATGGAGCCCAAATGATTCATGCAATTACAACATATTACTACAAATATGAAATGTTTATTTTAAAAAAAAGTCCCGACCTGCACACATCATTACAGTAGAACCACCCAAGCTGATCAATTAATTTAATTTACATAATTACATTAAATAAATAAACTACATAAATAAACATTTTTTTCCATACGTAGTACTAAATTCTTAAATTAACGACGACCAGCTTGCACTGGTGAGCAACTTATGAATCGTAGCGTGTTTTGTCCCTTCTGACCGCTGCATTTTTTGTCCAAATAGCGTCTGATGTGCAGGCGCAGATAGTTAGCTAATAGGCTAAGGCCTTAGCACAGTATCGCAATGTTATTCTGTTGTTTAAACTAACAAGCGTTACCTTCATGCATAATCAACTCGATGGTTAAATATGTTGGCGTTTCCCATAAGGATAATTACTCGAGTAAAATGCAAGTTAATCAGCGTTTATGAAACATCACAATCAAAATATTGCCGTGATAAAGGCTTTGCTATTCAATGTTGCGAGACTATCGAATTTGATCTTTCTACTTCCGGTTTGGTAGGCTTTTATACAAAATAAAAGTCTCATTTTTGTTCTCCATATTATTAGTGGTGTTTGCGAGGCGAAGCATTACTATTATTATTTCACAGGCTTATTATTTTTTTGTTTATTTGTTTATTGTTTATACCCAAAAAGTCCCACAGACTTAACATTGAGACTAATTTTGACAGAGCAAGAATTTGGTAGAAATCTCTAATTTACCAAATTCGAGATGGGTTTCCAATTTAATTTTATAAAACATTTATTGGTAAATTGGCACCATTGCTTTTATCTGTGTTTAATAAATCCTTGGAAAGGGGACTTTCACACAAGCCACTATAGCGCTTCTTCTCAAAAATGACAAAGATCCAACCTCCTGTGGTTCCTACAGACCATTATCTCTGCTTAATGCCAATGCAAAGGTGTTGGCTAAAGTAATTGCATCTCGCCTAGAGGATGTGCTTCCTTATATTATATCTGAAGAGCAAAATGGCTTTATAAAGGGACGTCAATTGTTTTTTAATACCCGTACACTCTTTAATGTTATTTACTCAAAGCATCTATCTGAACTTCCTGAACTTGTGATTTCTTTAGATGCTGAAAAGGCTTTCGATAGGGTGGAGTGGGAGTACTTGTTTGCAGTTTTAAAGAAATTTGGATTTGGTGATAAATTTATTTCTTAGATTCGGATTCTTTATTCGTCCCTTAAAGCCAGTGTTCATACTAATGATGTTTATTCTGATTATTTTTCTCTGGGTTGTGGATGCCCTTTGTCACCCTTACTCTTTGCCATCACCATCGAGCCTCTGTCTATCACATTGAGATCTTTCTCTGTATTCAAGGGAATCATCTGTAATAGAATTGAACATAAATTATCATTGTATGCAGATGATTTGTTATTATATATAACTGATCCTGCACTCTCCATCCCTGCTGTTTTAGGTATTCTGGAGAACTTCAGCTCGTTTTCAGGTTATAAATTAAATTTGGGGAAAAGTGAGTGTTTTCCCATTAATATGGCTGCATGTCATCTTCAACAGTGCAATCTAGCCTTTCATCTTAGTCCATCGGGGTTTAAATACTTAGGGATTAACGTGACTCGTTCTTTATCTGGCCTTAAATCAGCTAATTTTACTCCCCTTATATCAAGGATTACATCTGATATTCAAAGATGGGGTAATCTCCCCCTTTCATTA
>JAOVVA010000031.1:10369670-10381993 GCA_028565275.1 Leiocassis micropogon
ACACACACACACACACACACACACGCACACACACACACACACACACACACACACACACACACACACACACACACACTACTTAACACACTCTCTGTCTTCTAAATAAGTGATAAAGTCTTGAGTTTGTTGTGTTTCCATTTTCATCCCTTTCCTTTTGGTTTTGTTTTATCAAAATCCAATTTTAATGGATTCAAAAACGAAACATCACTGCATTCTAAAAAAATACAAAATTACATTACTTCTACTACAACTACTACTACTACTGCTACCACTAATAATAATAATAATAATAAAAATAATAATAATAATAATAATAATAAATCTATTAGCCTTGGATTATTACATTGTAATAACTTAGGTAATTTAACCTGTAGCCTGCATTCAGTTAATAGCATGGGTACTAATTGGTAATTGGCGGGCAATACAGTGGACTCTCGACTTATGAACACCCCACCTTGCAAATGTTTGACTTACGAACCAGAATTTTGGCTGGATTTTGCTGTTTTGGCTCAATTCCGATCAAAGGTCAAAAAACAGCACTCAATATACCAAACCCAATTCTGTTTTAATAAAACAGATACTTCAGTGCACAAAATACTGTATGACTATTTATGGGTTTGGTATATTTAATTGTATAGAAAATATTTTAATGTGTATGTGAATGGATGTATAGTCCTGTACATTGTGTGAGGGTGCGGGAATATTGTATCGGTCTCACAGGATTTATGAGTCAAGCGTAATGATGAAAAAACACTGTCCATTTGTGACACTGTCTCAATGGTGAACAATCCATTTTTAATGGATTCAAGGTCTTAATGCCGACCAGTCGTGGGGCAATACATCATATGTCTGAGTCAGATTTAAGTTATAAATTTACAAAACATTTTAAGCTAATTAGTAAATTTCCCCATCTTTATGAAAATATGCAGTTTCTAGTAAGGCAAAGAATTTACTTAAGAACAATTTTGCTGTCCTTTACGTTTTTCCAATTATATTTATACTTATAATACTTAGACAGTTGGGATAGCAGTAAAGGATTTATATTTTAAGCATACAATTTTTTTTAATGCAGTTTGACTGTAATTCATTCAAAGGTACACTTACTCAACACTTGTGAACATGTACATTCATACAATTATCCAATAATGTGGCAGCAGAGAAAAGCATCTCAGAAAACACAACACATGAAAACTTGATCAGGATAGGCAACAACTGTAGGACATCCCAGTGTGTTCTCCTCCTCCCTGACAAGAACAAGATTTTTCCCCCTACTAGACAGGCAGAAACTGTAAAATCTACTATTGACAGCATCTGTAACCACTTTGTTTTGTTTAACCAAGCTGCCTTGAACCAATTAGTCTTTTGAGATAATTTCATATACAGTAATAATAATAATAATAATAATAATCATAATAATAATAATAATAATAATAATAATAATAACAATAAACTTCTGCACAATTTGAAACTCTTATTATTTATTAGGAACGACAAAACATTCCTGACACAGAAGGCAAACATTATTCACCATCCAGTGCAAGTTCAGCTCATGTGGTGACCCACAAAGTTAGCGACATACAGTCGTTTGTTATGTACAGCATGAGTAACAAAATTTCAGAATGATATCTGGAACACAAATGTGGCTGTTGCTGCAATAAATAAATAAATAAACAAAAAAATAAAACTAATAAAAAGCCATGGGAAAGCTATGGCAAACTTTGGGTTATCTGAATTGTTTGTAGCAGACTATGAATGAGTGTTTATAAACTAATGCAAATACTAGCATGTTTAACCAACACATAAATACTTTGATATTGGTATTTTTACTAATGTTTTCATTGGAGTCATTGTCCATTTGGAAGACCCATTTGTGACCAAGCTTTGACTTCCTGGCTGATGTCTTGATATGGTGCTTCAATATATCCACATTGTCTTATATAAGAACATAATCGTTTATGTTTTGGTTTATCAGACCTGAGGACATTTCTTGAAAAAGTAAGACATTAGTCTAGCTTTTTATGTCAGACATGTTTTCCATCCATCCATCTAGGAACGTGCAAGTCCAACTAGGAACCGTGGAGGCTAATGGTGTATTTATTTCCATTTGTACAACTATGGTAAGACCTCTGTTTAACACTCACACACTATGGGCAATTTGGAAATGCCAATTAGCCTAATCTGCATGTTTTTGGACTGTGGAAGGAAACCAGAGAACCCAGATGAAATCTACCAAGCACAGGGAGAACATGTAAACTCCATGCACACAGACCTGATGTGGGAATTGAACCCAGGACCAGGAGGTGTAAACAGACAGTGCTAACCACTAAGCCACCATGCCAGCAGATATGTTTTACTGTGGCTATAAATACGTTTATACCTGTTTCCTCTAGTGGCTTTACATTTGCCTTCACGTTTGTTCTGAAATTGATTTGTACTTTTCATATCAAAAGACATTCATAGCTAGGAGACAGAACACATCTAATTTCTGAGTGGTATGATGGCTGTGTGGTCCCATGGTGTTTCTAATTGTGTAGTATTATTTGTACAGATGAACATGGCACCTTCAGGCATTTGGAAATTGCTCCCAAGGATGAACCAGACTTGCAAAGGTCCACATTTTTTTCTAAGGGCTTGTCTGATGTCTTTTGATTTTCTCATGATGTCCAACAAAACGTTACATTTACAGTACAGGTATGCCTCCAATTGACTCATATATCGGACCCATCGGGCACCTACTTATCTAACCATATTTTTCTTGTGCTTGCGTAATCTATATGGTTGGCTCCACAACACCTAGATTGCATTGCATTGTGTAGTCCATTATAACTAGCACAAACCACCACCTACTGTCTGATCTAATGCTCTGATAATGTCCATGGCAGTTCTTTCTCAGGGGACCTTGGTCAGAGGGAGAGAGCACAATGGAGCTTTTTGGGTGGTTTGCAGATTTACCAGCAGGACACAACACACACCATTTGCAAATGCCAGATTAAAAGAAATGGAGCCCCCTCCACCCTTGGTGTCTCCATGACATGGAGCTGACACTGACTGGCATATTAATAATGCTTTTATGGACTAAGGTTTCATTACAACCTGAGTCTGTCAAGGCTTTATGATATACATAAAGTTTAATATACTAACATACTTACTGTCACATGGCACTGTTACTGTCATATCATGCTGATCCCAGAAAACCCTGGCTAAACTATCAATCCATCCAAGCTTTACCTTAGTACTAATGGACATGGAACGTTCCACTTGTGGAAAGTCAAAGAGAGGGGTTTAGGGATGAACATAACGGAGCAGGAGACAATAATGATGGAGGGGAAGCAGTGAGGGAAGGCAAAGCACAGGTCTGGCTTTAGGAGGAGGGCCCCTCATTTTTGAGTCATGGGACTGGGAAGAGGGGAAGGAGAAGATAGGCAAATGGGGAGTCATAGAAAGCAGAATTCTGAATTCACAGGAGGAGTTCCTGTCACTGGGTCTGGTACCCATTGCAACACATGCCAACATACATAATATATAAATAAGAATGAATGAATAAGTAAATAAATGCACTAGGTATGTAATGTTTAGTCTCACTTAAATTGGCATTAAAAAATTGTATTTAACCAATTTAATATATAACAATATTATAATATTAATACAAAATAATATTAATATAAAACCAAAAATATTAATAATAATAATAATAATAATAATAATAATAATAATAATAAACACTTTGTTCAACATTTTTGGTTCTATTGTTAACTTATCTAAGCTACATTGCCAAAGGGAAGCCAGAGTGAACTGATGAACTGATTTCCTTTGGTAAAAAAATTCTGAAAGATTAAGTAATCAGGTGAGGCTACTGTCATACTGCCAACAAACTGTGAGGCCACCCGACCTTCTACATCGAGGTTAGCAAACATTTGAAAGTGCAGTTATGGAGGATAGAGATTTTTATTAAAAACAACTTTTAAAACTAAAGTACCACTAGAGCAGCAACTAAAAATGAAAACCCAGAGCTTCATAATGTAAGGAAAAAAGAGGGATTCAGACTTTGAGTGATTCAGGTATTTTTAGTTGGCTTCCTTATTCCCAACCCCACACCACTGCGTATTGGTTGGCCGCATTTGAAAAAGGCTTCAGGCTGAATCACGATGATATGATGTAATAGCAGACTTTGAAGGATTTTGTTGACATGAGACTCAGCATGTGTGCGTAGTAAGTTCTGTGATAGTAAGATGGAAAACCTTGATGTAATAATGTAATGTTCTCTGGGTTTTGTAGTCCATAGCAGCCATGTTTGTAGGCAGATTATTTTGGGGAATTCTTTTATTCCACAAGCTGTTTATGAATTCCCATTTCAGACTTTTATACAAAGTATTTACTTCTAAACAGAGGAGGACAGTACTGTAGTAAATGTAAAATGTAATTTATTACTGTATTTTTTATGTATCTGTACTTTACAATCAAAGGTACAAGGTTTTCTTTTCTCTAGGGGAAGCATGTTAGCCATGCACAGAAATGGTCAGTATTTTTAAAGAAAGTCTTAAAATCTTAAAAGAAAAGTTTATCTGTTTTCAAATCCTGTTATTTCACTGTCATCCAGATCTCCCTAATGGGAAAATCTATCACCTCCATTAGACATTAGAGCATAATAAATCACAGGTCTTTTACTTTTGATACTTAAGTATGTTTGAAGGCAAGTTTCTGGAAAACCAGTTATATAATGGATTATTGTGTATATCTTTACATAATTTTCCTGTTTACTTACAAACATTAGTCGTGTTGTGTATATTAATAATTCAAAATTTTGGTAAGAAATGGTGATATTATTCAATTAAAATTGACTGAGTGACTGAATGTTTACCTGTTGTTTATCTATGATTATCTATGATTATGATTAAGATTATTCATTTCAATTTATATTGTTAGTTTTTTATATGACACCAAAGTACCAGCCTAGTTAACAGGCTATGATTCTTTTGTCATGACAGCATATTTTATTCCTAATAGATAATGGGATTTTGGAAAATGGATTGGTGTTTCGAGAATGAAAATTGCTTTTTTGCTTTCTCCTAATTAAACAAATCAAACTGCTGTGCCACAGCTTCCGTAACAATAACCTACAAAAAACAATATAGTATAGATAAAATAGTGAATGGAATACCTAAAGACCATAATTTTTAATACTTCGGTCATTCATGTTAAAAAATAATAATTATTATTATTCATTTTTTGTTGGAACTGTGTTTGGGTACATCCTAAAATGCAATTTATATAAATCCATGTATTTATATTTTCTTTAGATGTTAAGTTACATGTGAAGTATTTTTTTTAATTAAGTTGTTCCTTTTCTTTTTATGTCATGAAATAACAGAATAACAGTTGATATTTATTGACATACAGACCTCACCAGTGATTTTTAAAATCGGTTTGTATTTAACAACCCAGACAATAATTTGTGTATGTGATGATATTTATCTGTAAATGTGTGCTCAATAAAAATAAAAAAAATAATTATAGGTTATTAAACAAGAAGAGTGATGGTGAGATAATAAGGCAAGTCAATCTCTTAAATCGTACTGTGTATTGTTATGAAGTCTAATAGTCAGTTAGACTTTTTGATAACTGATAATAATAATTGATTTGACCAAAACATAATTAATAGAAACTGACTTTAATTAATTAGGTAGAAGCAGTGGTGGGCAAAGTATAAAAATTTTGTAGTTACGTAAAAGTAGAGATACCCTAGGTAAAATATTACTCAATTACAGTAAATGCAGAAGTCCTCCATTTGCAATTCTACTTGAGAAAAGGACAAGAGTACAGTCATGAGTCATTTGGGGCACATTTCACATAAGTAAAAATGTGTAAAAACCTCTTCTCAATGGAAAAAAATGGGTTCAAGTTAGTAAGTTCTTTTAAGGTAACATACAGTATCTGCTAGTTGCAAAGATTAAACATTAACTTTTTTTCAAGGTAAAGAATGGTTTCACTACTCAGTTTGTCAACTGACAGGACTTTGTCCCACAACTAAAACATGATTTGTCCCAAATTGTCTCAATGTCCCAAAGTGACCAGCATCAAATTATGTAATTTTGTTCTGTGGCATACATTTTGATCACACTTGTGCTTCTCTCCTTTTTTCCAAATATACTCCACTTCTTGCAGGATTCGCAACCTATTAAGCCAGCCATATATTTCCTCAATTTATCTATGTGAAACAATTGGATTTTAAAAATGTGTTGAGGGAGAAAATGAAAGTGTAACTATATAAATAATGTTTGCTGTGATGTAAAGCATGTACTGTATATACCGATAACTGATGAAGCAGTAATGACTGATTATGTACTCTACATACTGTAGATGGGAGATAAAATAGTTGACAATTTCCTTATTTCCACTCATAATTTCTGTGGTAGTACTTACTTGGTTTGACCACTTCTCATTTTCATGACATTTTTTCAACAACAATTTAAAATGTATATCACAGATCATAACCACATTTTATGCAAGTCACTTGCTACTGGGACAAATAATTTTTTTGTTACAGGGCAGAGTTCTGTAGCGTAGTTGACAGAACTTTATGTGCATTAATAAATTGATTAATTTAAATTATTTGAATGTGAAAATAAATTTTTATTCATTATTTTGAAATTGAGAAACTCTCAATTACAAAAGGAGACATAGGAAAAATGATAAGTTTGGCAAAATTTGGACAATTTTCAAGCCACTATAAGTGAAGCATCCAATGATTTAATGACATTATAAAATGCTTTCTTTTAATAGGTAAAATATGATATTTTTGAAGAAAATATTTTGAATAAATATACTTATCATCAACCCATGGAAATGGAATGTAACTCAAATTATAGAATTATGTCTTTTCATATTAAAACCAAAATTTTAATCAGTGACCTTAAGTGCTATCTTAAGTGCTATTAAAAGGAAACTCTATAGATATAGTTTAGGTTTCTTAAACTTGCAAATCAACCTCAATTAGCCACTGTATGTGCTTTCACGTTTGGTCAGATGAGGACATCATTTGAAAAAATAGGAATAAAAACTGGCTGGCAAAGATAGGCAAAGAATGTTTTAGATCATTAAGGTGATCGTGGCCCTTGCATGATTTATGCCCAGTTAGACTGAAAATAAGTAGCTATATCTAGATAATGTTCAGTGCTTCTTAAGTTAGGCAACAAAAAAAAAGATGGGTTTAGGAAAACACACAGTCCAATCTTTTATCCCCCACTCCCTATGAGAAAGACAAAGCAAGCTGAATGGCTGTGTGGAAGGCCGCGTCTGTGAATGGTTACAATTCAATTTGTATTTCGTTCCCCGCTGGTCACGGAGGCAAGATCAGAGAAGAAAGTGAAAACATATGGCCGAGGTCAGGAGGATCGTAGAGACCACCAAAGCTACAGAGAGAGAGAGAGAGAGAGAGAGAGACAGGGAGAGAGAGAGAGAGAGAGAGAGACCATGTGAAGAAATTGAATAAACAATGGCCGCCACAGCCTGCACCCTATTATCCTATAATTTACACAGCGTGGGAGCTCAGAAAGTGTCTTTTGGATCTTTTTGCCCCATTTTTTTAGCACAGCACACGCTTCGTGGCTTTCGTCATTCACACCAAATCACAAAGCGCACTCATTATACACGGAGACAGGTCTGAAATTCTGAGGACCTTAATGTGTTTATTTTAAATATCGTCAGGAAATTATTACCTCACTGTCTAACTATGTCTACAGAAAACAAGGTCCTGTTTCATTTGATGTAGTTCAATAAGTGAATAAAACAACGGTGCAGAATAACCATGAAGGACTAAAGAGAGATAAGGAACGTTGGCCTTACCTTTTGTTTTTGTTGTTTTGTTGTTGTTGCTCTTGTTATCATTTAGAGTTGGAAGCAGTGGGTGCAAGTCTTGGACACAAATTTTGCATGTTTGCAAAGAGTTTATTTGCATCATATCTTTTCCCGCTTTATTGCTGGGGATGCTAGTGTCCCAGCTGTTGCCTCGTGTGATAAATGACTGCGCACTTATGGACACTAATTAGTGCTCTGCAAAAGTCCGTGTCCAGTGTTTGAGCACAAACCAAATCCGATGAGCTCAATAAGAGGAAAAAAGTTAATGTTGGTCTGCTCTTAGAAGTCTGCTGGCAGATCCATATATTTCTCAATAAACCATGAACTCTTTGTTTCCATGTCAACCCATTACCCTCCAAATATAATGTGGAGAGCTTTCATTCATCTGCAAAGAGAAGGCAACCACAAAGAAAGGTACAAGCCATTATTTATACAGTATTTCAGGTTACTTAACTTTTATGAGGTTAATAAACCTCATCAAGTAGCTCATTGAAACCATGATCATATCTAAAAAAATCCATACAAAGTACTCAGACAGTACAAGTGATTAGACATTTTAGCAGGCAGATTTGATTTTTAAATAAAACACGAAACTGGAAATTTTATGGAGTATTATGCTCATGTGTGAGCTACTGTAACAAAACTCACCACCTGCTTTTCATTAGTGTTTTACACATTTGTCTACACTTCTTTCTGCATTTCTTAAATGATTCTTGAGAACTATACTTAATTTGTATATAACTAAGTATATTTAAATAATTATAACTATTCTGGATTTCACTCTGACCTTTTTGGATGATTTACCTCAGTTTAGTTTATGAACTTAGTGGGTTACCTAACTTAAATACTAAGATCGAAATACTTGAAGTAAAAGCACAAGGCATACAAAAATTTATGAATGTCTGGCAAAAATTTATAGTACTTTATTGTCCATAAAAATGTATTTTTTGAAAACACTTCAGAGACAATTGTTTGTGAATATGCCATGACATCAGCATTTTTTGTAGTATTCAAATCAGTCCATCTGTGAGCAACAACCATGCCATTGTTAAAAGTTATAGAGAGCACACATTTTTCCCTATTTTGATTTATTGTGTGAATATTATCTGAAACTCTTGACCTTTCCTGCATGATTTTGAATTATGCAACTGCGACATGATTGGCTGATTACATACCTGCATGAATGTGCAGGCGTACAGATGTTTATTAAGTGTTTCTAAAAATGTGATGTTTATGTTATTTTTGATGAATAGCTGGTTGCTCATCAAGACATACACAATTTTTAAGCACTGAAGAAATTTAGTATACTATTTAGTATAATACGCTGCAGTATTTAGTATAATCTAAATACTGCAGAGAGTATACTGTATTGTCAACTGAAATAAGGATAATAATCATATAAACAGCAGCATGTCCACACGTATAGCAAAATTTATTGTAATCATTTTTGTACCTGTATTCTATGACTTGTGCTGTGGATGAGTGTTTATGGTAAAATGCAAGTTGTCTGACTTTTTTTGCACAAAAGTCTCTAATGTTCTTGATGTCTAGTCCTTGGATTAATATTCTTTCAGGGTGGAGAGAATGGTGAGTCCATTGAAAATTTTTTGGATCTATTTAAATGTCAACTATAGGCTTTTGCCCCCCTGGGACTTCTTGAACCATTTTTTCTTACTTTAATTTTTTCAAACCCTAACAAGCTGGGTAACCGGTTCTGCTCCTTCTGCCTATCCTCCAAACTGTGCTATTTCTGTTAACCCACCGATCAATAGACTGGCTATTGCCCCACCTTCATTGTGTTCATTAGCACACACTAGATCATGTCGAAAACCTGCTTGAGGAGCAGGATAAAAGCAACTAGCTTTCCCCTGGTGTTGGATCTGCTAGACTCATATAAGCAGCACCGCACAACTCGAATTTGAACCAAAATCTTCTAATATGGTGGAGATTTAGACCATAAGAAATGTAAAGCTCATAGCACAGACTACACCCATAAGGCTTATAATTTATAAATATAATTTATATAATTTTATATTTTATAACTCAGATTATAGGAAATTACATTATGATTTGATTATAGTTTGGAGTACTATGAAGAGCATGTGATAAATATGTCTTTTTTGATTTGATAGTCTGTTTCACGTATCTTATCTAGTTGAAAGCTATTCATTTGTTTAAACCTAAAAAAAAAAAAGAGAGAAATCATGGAGATTACCTTCGTGCAAATTTATTGGTTCTTCCTGAAAAATTATGAATTTTTAAATTGTTCATAAAGTGCCTGAATATAACCCACAAAAAAAGATGATAGATTTTAACCAATCATACTGTAGGTTGGATGGCTTTAGTAATTTAGAATAGATTTTTATAATGTTCTCATCATAGTTTTTTTATGTTTATTTTGCCAGGGACCTGCTGTAAACAGACTGATTCCCTGTATGCAGGAGGCATCTGTACTGCACATCTGTTTGTTTATCATTCCATCATTCACCCCAACCCACTGACAGATTCAAAGCATGTTCAAATATGTTAATACTTGAAAAGTTCTAAAATATGGTACTGCATGTGTGTGAGGTGGTGTTTAAGTATGGAAAATATATGATAGAGAGAGAGAGAGAGAGAGAGAGAGAGATTTTGCTATTTCAAAGCAATGTAAATGTAACCCAAACCCTGTTCCAGGCTGACTAAACACTATGGGCCCAGGTGGCTAATGGGAGAGAAAAATGACCAAATGACCACTACCACTGTGGATCCATGCTGATGTTGTCCTTCTTTCTGTCCTCTTATCCTCTTCTCTCACACTCTCCATCTGCTGCATATTACAGCCATCAACTCTTCTGTTTGTCCAGGCTCGATTTGGATGGGTGGTCCTCAGATAACGCAACACCAGGGGCCTCCCATGTCACCAAATTACCCAGACCTCTCTCTGTTTTTCCAGAGTTCTTTCCAAAAACATTCCAGACTTGTGTCTTGACAGCCTAGCAGATATATGCTTATCACAAATTTGGAAGCGATGCAAATCGTAGTATATCTGTGTGTAAATTCTCACACCACACTCACCATATTGGCTCCTCAGTCATTCCCACGTCTACACAGTGCTTGTTTTCAGTAAAGCTGAACAAATTATCAAATTTAGTAAAGCTGAACAAAACCTTTTAAGATTCCAGGACATCCTATGAGAACTAAACCAGTTTTATCACAATTTAAGCAAATGTGAGAATTTCCACGGTAGAAAATGATCAATAGAAAATGTGTATCTAAATAAAGCTTCTGATACAACATGTCATCTTGAAAGAAAACACATCAATGATGACACAGTATTCTATGGTTTATCTAAAATTTAACATTTACATCTTTTTTAAATAATTACCCTCTATGGCATAAATGGTTAACTTGTGGACTTGTGGCTAGCATTTAGCACTTTTGCTGACCTAGTTTGATTCATGGCCATGGTACACCCGTGGACAGGTTGCCAATCCATCGCAGTGTGTACATACACACTCAACCACACACACTACGGGCAAATTGAGGACGCCAATTAGCCTAATCTGCATGAACCCAGAGGAAACCCACCAAGCACAGGGAGAACATGTAAACTCCATGACGCAGGAATCAAACCTGGCCGGGATTCTGCAGGTCGATAGTGCTAAACACTAAGCCACTGTGCCGCCCAATGGTGTACTTTAAATGATTTTAAATAAGGTCCTCCGTTATTACAGAGTTCCTTTTCCATCCATTGTCACACACATTCAATCCAACACATTTATTTAAATAAAATTACTATTAATTATTAAAATAATTATTCTTTAATTTCATATATACAGGAGCATTTAAACTAAACTGGTACTTTTGGAATTGTGCAGAATAATTCAGTGGACCTCGGATTGCGAGTAATGCAGTTTGCGAGTAAAGATTTTCAATAAATTTGTACTTGAAAAATGAACAAGTATTGGTTTACGAGTACCAAGTATCATGTCTCACGCATGCGCTTCTTGTTTTGATGCCGAGCATCACGTGATCACAACGGAGCCAATGGTTTTTCTCTCTCTCTGGGTCTTAGTGCGCGTCTCTTACTGGTATATAATCAACATCCGCACATGCGTGTACTGTTTACTATAACACTGTGACCACATGTGTGCGCATAAAACATATTTTATTTTGTGTTTGTAAGCGCATATGTACAGCGCACATGTACCGTTTTTATAACACACGTGTGCGCGTGTAAAGCAAAAGAAAGTCTCATTAGAGAGGTTAAAGATCCATTTTGTCCCTCTCTGTCATTATGTGTGTGTGCGTGTGTAATTTGACACCGTGCCCCTTCACACACTTTCTCTTGCCTTTACACCTCCCCCCACCCCCCTCTCGGCTTCAGACATACACACACAGTCTCTCTCTCACACACACACACACACACACACTCTCTGCTCTACACAGAAACACTGCTCTGTCGCGATTCTTTTCAAAGGTAAAGT
>JAOVVA010000031.1:10382093-10397424 GCA_028565275.1 Leiocassis micropogon
AACTTTTTATTAATTCATTTAATATAAGTTGGTTATTACAAAGTAAGAAACCATAAGGCCATGGTAAAGAGCTAAGATTACTATTGCTGACTAAAGAGTAGCTTGCTATGGGTTTTATTGAGACCAGTTTAATGGCTAAGCCCAGCAATGAACATTAGCCTATTCTAACAACTCAAGCATCTTTACAATTTCAGCACAAGTGTTTTGGATGAAGGTGCGTCAATAGGAGCAATGAAACTCTGAGAGAACATCTGCTTGAGAATGGCCTCTCTGAGCTTTGCTGTTTGAAAGGTTCTTGAGTTCTTGAGTAGAAAGCTTCCACAGTCTTATTAATGATGGCCTAGGTGTTAATTGGTGATATGCTGCTTTAAAAGAATGAGTATGTGAACAGGACCCTTGTTTGAAGGACCGAAGGCAAAGCCTGTGGAGCTGATCTGATGATAGCTGGCTAATCAAAGCGCCATGCCGGCCTTTAGAGAGTGCATAAGCAAGGTTAAGCGTTCACAGGGAGAATGCATGATGTCACATCCCCAGGAGCCCCATTCTCTGACAAGAAGCTCAAGTGGAAGCAAGTGTCTTTGCTTGGTTTGCTCCAGTTACCATCCCAAGAGGTAATAAATAATTCTAACAGATGGACTATATGCTGGAAAAAGAATTTATAGAATGTAAGTAAGCAAAGGTTGGAAGGTTGTTATCTCTCTCAGGAGGAATGAATCTGAGTGTGAACTTCCAAACTCCTACAAATATTAATATAGGTTTTGCATGATTATTTGGGAATTAGAATTCTAAGGTAATCAGGTACTATACTATATATTTATTTGAATAAAGACAATATAAAAGAGCGCTCAAGAATTAGAGTAATAAAATTTTGTGAAGCATGACAATATAGATTTGGTTATTCATTATAAAGACAGTGCAACATGTGAATAACCATTTAGATTGGATAAGTTTAATTTTAAGTGATTTTAAAGTGGGATGTGTGAACAGTAACATCTCTTCCTGCATGGTAGTTGTGTTGAAAAATAAACCAGTCATCATTCAAAGTACCACTCTGGGAATTGAACATGCACATACTTGGGGTCTATGAGGATCATGCATACCTGGAAATCTGCAAGAAAAATATTGTGATAACTCCATTGTGAGAAACATCATTAAAGGAGACCTGGCCTTGGTGGACATTTGGATAATTTTCCGCTGGTGGGGTCACCAGGCCTTTTGGGTCACACTCATGTACTGTGTCCATCGTCATAATACACATTGCTGGGGCTACATAATGCAAAGCCATGTGTTTATTCAGAAAACAGGCTCCTGTCACCCATGAAGTGCTGGTATGACATTTATGGGATTAAGGGCGCAGGGCCCGGAATGGTACAAATTCTTCTTAAAATCAGGCCAAAAGTTTTAAAGTTTAGAATCTAACAAAGAGTTCAGTTCAACCAACTCTGCTTAAATGTAAATGTTGTCACATAACTTGGCAATAATTACCTTTGGAGGCTCTAAGCATTTATAAATGATTGCTTGAGAGGTTACGTTCATTTTTGCTACTGAGATACTGATGGCTATTCTAAATCAATACTAACTCATTACATATACTTGATGGCTTTACTAACTTACTAACTCTCAGTCTCTCTCTCTCTCTCGTTTTCTTTTTATTATTTTTTTTATCCTTCCGTTTTCTGGGACGAATAAGCTGTATATTTTTCGAGACACGATCGGTTTCTGCTTTTTTTAAATTTTCTCTTAAATCTTTGACTCGGGAGAGTCTGTGCCCTATCATTTGAAAGCTCGCTCGGCTTTTCCGCAGGGACCCTTTCCGGGAATACGCACGGTGATATGCTGCTAATATGCGCTACGTTGCCATCTGCCATTAACATTATCTAGTTAGGGTTTACAACTATAATTAGACGACCCGGGAATTTACGGGGGTTATTTATGTCGTCGCATATAATTGGTTTCAGATACGTATTCGCCAAACCATGTGCAGATCACATTTGCCCTGCAAACATCTGTTGAACAAAGAGTGACGATCTTGGAGGTTTAATCAAACCGTTCGTGCTTGCAGTGACTGAGAGGGGTAATTATAACAGAAATTAAGGGAATTGAAAAAGGACCTGTTTTGTCATTATTCTATTGTTAATGAGGAGGTATGGAAGGATTTGGACTCGTGGGTTTTAAAATAAATAAATAAGCCGAGCTGGCAGTGCTGCTTTAAGTCACCCAAAAGTGAATTAACAAATTCACTTTGTAATAATAATAATTATTATAATAATTGTTATTATTATTATTTATAATAATCGAAATAATAATAATAATAATAATAATTATTATTATTATTATTATTATTATTATTATTATTATTATTTCGATTATTATCATTGTTATTATTATTGTTGTTGTTATTATTATTATTACATTTGGTGTCATTAAGTTTTGCTTCCTATTTTAAAGTATGTGGGGTTTTTTTTTATCAATACGCTCTTGGCTGAAATTGCGCAGGCTAAATATTATTTTCGTTTCAGTGCAAGAACACAATCAGTGGTATTTAATTTTAACAACATTCGAATGTTGTGCTTTTTTCTTATTTAAGATGAAAATACTGTGCTGTTCTCGTTGTGCATGTGACCTAATTGTCTGGTGTGCGTTCAATTCCATAAACATGTTACTTGTCTAATTTTGAACATCCATGATGTTTCAATACATAATGAAACCATAATGAATTGTCTCTATTATACCGCACAGAAAATTTCTGTGTCTTTCATAAGTTTTGTAGGCTAATTGCATTTGTTAAATAGTGCAGTTATTTAAATATGTGAAAAAAATGAAAGTCGAAGCTGGGTAAGTCTTCTTTTAGACTGACATAAATCTCTATATCAAGTAAAAAAAAATATATAAGTACACTGTATGCAGCATAAAATTAGAGGAATCGCATATTTACCCATTTAGTTTTTCTTCAGTGCCTGATGTTTCTAGGAGGATCAACAGAAATTTAAAATTGGCCCACAAAAAAACGTTTCTTTGTGAAACTTATGCATTTGTACCATCAGACTACTCTAGACTACTCTAAATGTGTTCTCTGGTTTATGACGCTATTTATGAAATAGAATAGAGGTCATCTGAAATTACCTCTATACACCTAAAAACACAAGGATAATTCCAGTATATGTTATCATTTATAAACAAATAAGGAATATGCCTTCCAAAACTTGCATTTGCTAATTAATAAGTATTTGAGGCAACATAATGAAATTAAATACAAAACAAATATTTTAAAAGATCTATTTGAAATAGACAAAAAAGTTTCCCAAAATGCCATCCTGTTAGAGAGAGCGTTTAGTGGCGAAATACAATACGATTTTATTACACATAAATTACAGATCCCTTTTTTTGTTTGTCGTAAAGGTCCTAAAACTAGAATACCCCATTTACCAATCTTGCTCTTATGGAAAACCGAATTAAAAGCCACTAGCGTTGTGAAGTGTTCGCGACAATTCTTCACACAGAATATATGCTGTCATGTCATCAAATGCAGATATCAATAGTTCCTCTGCTAGATGTGGAGAAAATGATTTTGTGTGCGTGTGTGTCTTGGGGAGGGGATGTTGGGACACGACATTTGATGGTGTTACATTGATTCCTGCTCTGTACGTGTTGTGGGGTCAGCGGTTCAGCATCGCTTATTCATCATGGCCTTGTTCCCTGCGGAAATAAGACATAAACATTTTCAACACATTACACTGAGGACTGTTAAATATGCATACATCCTCGATATAAATTTCGTTTTACCCTTAAACAGATCCTAGATTTATGTTGCTGTTAGAATGGGCTGAATGCCCTGGCCCACAAGGAAAAAAAGAAATTTAAACTCGGGCAAAAAACCGCGATATAATAGTTTCATGCACAGTCACAAATATTTGCATTAGTTTTTACCACTTTCTTTCTGAAAGTTGTTTTTTGCTGCTCACCTGGTTAGGCTAACAAAAAAACTCCGAGATGATCACTACAAAGGCAATGTTTCTTAAATCTCACATAAGTTCCAGCGCATACACGTGTATCGCACATCCTGAAACGGCGCAAACGAGACTAGAGGCGACTCATTCCGACTAAAGTGAGGGGGGTGGGGGACAGGAAGAATTTCCTTTGGCTGCAGGCGAAACAGGCGCGTCCGCTTAGCTAACCCACCAACTTCCCACAACAAAGCCAGTCTCTTCTTGGTGTGCAATGCTCGGCATATTTTGCCCTATATGGCAAAATAGGCTGTTCATATTTAAAGACGTTTTCATTTACTTGACTGTTTCACATAAGGGTTTTATATTTAGTGGCAAAACTGTAATCCAGATGGCGCTTGCCGCGGGAGTCAGATAATGCTCTTTAAGGATGAATTACTGATTGCGCCAGGAACGTCGTCGAGTTTGCCCACCAGCACTATTCTGAGTCAATTTATTAAGCGATAAAACGTGCAGCGCTGTCAGACCCACCACTGACAGACCTTCCTCTACATTACAATACGCTTATTAAATAATTACACGCCAATCCGCCAAATCCTACTTTACTGCGTACAGCTCAACATCTGCACATCTGTAAAGGGTGTGTGTGTGTGTGTGTGTGCAGAAAACAACTAGGCCTGCGTGTCTTAATCGCGCCCAGATGTGAGGAGCAAGTAACTGATTTACCGTCATTCAACAACCCTAATGCGCACGAAGTAGTGTAATGGTGTATTTACTCGTTTTAAGGGGAGGTGCGATGCTGACACCTGAATTAGGCTTATTTATTCATTTTAGGCCCATATGATAATTCTCTCTCTCTCTTTCTCTCTCTCTCTCTCTCTCTCTCTCTCTCTCAGCAACCTGTCACCAACATCTGACTACCACATGCCCCACATGCTCCTTTCCTCCTTATCGTTTTCCCGTGTGTAACATCAGATTCATCCCGTGTGAATCATTTGATTCGCCGCCTTTAAACGTTTTGCTCCATTTCTTTAATAACCAGTGTCAAAATTAAAAATAAATATATAATAATAATAATAATAATAATAATAATAATGCAAGAGTGGCCCCGTATGAAAAATGGAATTTATAACGGGTTTAGCGATTGAAGCTTTTCTTTAGATGTCATACATAGGAAAAACAATAGCTTGTTAGAAATCTGCATGCTATGGTTGTGATAAGCAAGATTCCCGCGTTGCGTAACTTTGCTGGATATAGGGAAACGCGGGAATCCTGACACACCGAGCAATGGGATGGATGCGCGATAAACAGAAAGGAAATTCCACATCTCCCTACTGGGACAGATTTCCTATTTGAGCGAGGGAAAAAATCCCGAGATTCTTATCGGCGAAATTGGGCGCTTACTGCCGCTTTAACTAACACAGATGGCCGCCGCGCCATTATCAGATGAAGTTTGGTAATAACACATCTTTTACGCTTAGGCGTGGAGATAAGGCACGGTTGGCGAAATGTTTGTTTCTGTGAACAGTCGATGTTTTGATTTTAACGACAACCTACACTTATCGTGACACCCGTAATGAAGGAAAAATGAATTGTCATTACTTGCTACAGATAATAGCTGTACAGGGGAATAGTTCTGCCCCGTGAACGACTAAACTAGTTTACCTTTCAGTTTGGCAATCTTGAGACCACTAGAAGGAAGACGCGTGTGTGGTGTAGTTCAAACATTTTCCCAAAACGCTACAGACTTCCAGACCAATTATAGCTTTGAATAGTGAAGGAAATAGCTTTGCACGCTGCGCAATATCGCTGAAACGGCCTCAGGCCAGAAGCGTGTTTTGAAGCATGTCGAGTTGTCTCAGTTTCCCATAAGAGCACAGAAAAGAATAAAAACGTACTTCTTTTTTTTTTTTTTACGTTTTACTCTCAAACAAATCTCAGAAGATATCATATCTTTTCACATCATTTAAACAGGACGTTTCAAATGTTAGGTCATGCAGCGCGTTCGTGAACATGAGGTGAGATAAGTTCTGAGATGTTTAAAGCAGAACATTAATTTTATTATTCTTATTTCGGTTTATTGGAACACGTCTGTGAGGCCTTTAAAGTGCCTCACTTAATGATGATCATGTGGAGTTGGTTGTTCAGGTAAAATGTAGCGTAGCCAGTAATATGTTAATTTTGTCTGCAAGGTCTTGGGTCAGCCCTTACATTAGCCTATATATCACATTTAAAGTGCACTCCAAGGAGAGAAAGAGAGAGAGAGAGAGAGAGAGATCCCTCACATCTGGATGCATTCCTAGCAATTTAATGCAACTTCATGGTTTATTTACTTTGACGTTAATTTCTATTGAAGTTTTTTTTCACGTGTATTTTGTCTGTCTATCTCAGCAGACTAAAGCGTAAAGTGCGCTTTAATGGGAGTTAAAATCCGTGAGAAATGATGCAAATAAACCAAGCGTTAAGCCCGAGCACGAATTCAACAAGCTGATTTCGGCGCCAAAAGAAACGCTGACCACTGCTGCCTTCTCCATCCGACCGAGCTAGAAATTAAAACAAAATAGAAAAAAACAATTTAAATAAATAAATAAACAAATATTGATGTGATGTCACTGCGCCTGTTCGATGTGTAAAGAAAATATGTAAGAATTTCCTTTATTAAACACACAAACACGCAGGTGGGGAGGAAAGTGCACGAATTTGAATCCTGACGTATCTGAACTAGAACTCTTCACTACGCACTATCACAAAACTTTGTAATAATCTGAAAATTTTTCTCCTACAGCTATACTATATTTAATGTAGATTTTGAGAAACCTTCCTTTATATTTTCCTTCCTTCAATTTATTATGATGATGATCAACATCATCATCATCATCATCATCAACAACAACAACAACAACAACAACAACAATAATAATAATAATAATAATAATAATAATTAAATCGTGCTACAGAAATCCAGCTGTGCAAATTTAAATGATTTACTGCATTTCTGATTTTTTTTTTACTGGTGTTACTGAACACTTAGAATGTGTTAAAAATCCTTTAGAATTTCATGGTCTGGTGGGTGTGTATATTGACAGATGAGTAGTGACTAAGCAGAGTTTTCAGAAGGCAATCTTCATCCAAGTCAATCACCAAGCACAATGCCCGCTGACACACTGTCTACGTGTGTGTGTGTGTGTGTGCGTGCGCGAATGCGTGTGCGCTGGTGACGGTGATAGTGCATACGTATGAGCATGTGATCAAATAGGATAGAAGACAGATTGTACTAGTGTGTGTGTGTGTGTGTGTGTGTCTGAAGTGTTATTTAAATATTATCTCTAAGCACAAAATGTGCTTGAGCAACAAAAATTGAATAACATCTCATAACAGAATGCACAGCAGTGTGACCTCACCAGTTTTTCTCTGTTCATATTTTGGCTGTGGTGGTGGTGGTGTGTGTGTGTGTGTGTGTGTGTGTGTGTGTGCTCCATACCCCCTGTTGTTCCAAACCTTGGTGCCTCTTGGAAAAGTTCATCAATATTTTGGGTGACCTTTGACCTGACCCTGGCAATTTAACAATGGCATTCCTAGTACACTAAATAGCCATGTGGCTGGCAGGGCGACAGGGCTAATGAGGGAATGTCATCTTGGGTTTACAGTTCAGGTCGAGCGTGCCAATGAGAGCAGGCTGCCGTTGGCTTGCCTCATGCAAACTTTTAAAGAAGGAGAGAGCAACAGCTCCACAGGGGCTTTATTCTATTAGCCATTCACCTCTATGCCTCTATGTCCCGGTCTCTCAGTGGAGTTTTTCAAGTCTTACTTTCTCACGCCACTTTCTTTCAAGTTGCCCGTTCTCCACTCTCAATCTCTTTCTGGTTCTCTTTTAATTTGTGTCTTCTTTTTTTTACATTTTTGTTCTCTTTGTGTTGTTTGCATTTTAGTTTCATTTCCTGTAAAAAAAGAAATAATGTTTTTAATTTAATTGATTCTGCATATTTTATGATTAATATGTCTTCTGTTGTGAACTATGGACATGTGCAATGTAGTTTAAAGAGGAGTAAAATTAACGCACGCACACACACACACACACACACACACACACACACACACACACACACACACACACACACACAGGCCACTTCATTAGGTACACCTTGCTAGTACATGGTTGGACTCCTTTTGCCAGCAGAACTGCTGGAATTGTAAGGAATTGTATCCTGCTTTTTATCTCCTAGAATATTAATCATATGAGCCAAGTCTCATGCCAATTGCACAGTATCATTGCATTGCATTTTGGAACTATACATCCAGTGTTTGCAGTCTCCACCACTTCTAAACTGGAGTCCTAATTAACATGATGCTAAAAATTCAGACAGAAAATAAGCTTTTGCTCATGCTACTTTAATCATTTACCCTTACGCTTGAACCCACTAACAATTTGTATTCTATTAAATGCTACTGTGTTTCAAAAAGGTCTTTTGGATTGCACAAGCAAAGAAAGTGTTAAACCAATGGGGACTTGATTAAGAACTATCCAAATGATTGGCCAATTTCTCAAAAGAAACATGGTAAAAAAAATCATAAATGATCTCTGATAAAGTTGCACCATCACTAAATCCTCAAAAATCCACATTAGAAATCACTGCAATTTTTACTAGTAAAATTAGGAGCTTTACCACATTTAAAATGTGGCAAGAGGATTACCACAGGATTGGGACTAAACAGCTGTGTGGTTGTAAGTAAACTGACCAATCAGAAAATATTTTCAATTTGCTAAGGAAGCAGAAAAATTTCAATCATAACTTTGGATCATAACACTGCAGGCAATGTTCTGATATAAGGTTGTTTCAGTTAGTCAGATCTAGACACTACTGCAACTATTGTGTAGCAATAAAATTAAGTCAGCTGACTACCTTAATTTACTAAGCATGGGCATATTACAGGATAAAAATGTGAAAAGTGTGGTTTCAAAGCTAAACAAGGTTGAATAAATGGCAGTTTTCTTGCCCAGCAGTGTATATTTGCAGCTTATATTATAAAATTCCTCAAATCTCTTGCACAACTACTAGCCACAAGTTTGACATAAAAATGGGAGAGGAACCCCACAATCCTAAGTACCCCAAACACTATATATATGTTATACTAAATACTAAATATCTGTTATAATTCTGTTACTAATATAAATTATTTTCCTGTATTTTAAGTTTAAAACAATATGCTATTAGACATTGTACGCTGAAACGTAAGAGGATCAATGCAAATTAAAATATTGTGGTTTTATAATCAGCACATAAAAGTGTAGCAAGTAATACAATTTACCACAAGCATTATCTAATGGAATGTAGAACATCTTTTTTTCATCAGATTTTGGCCAAACTCTTGGAATATTTCATGAAGAATTCATTCTTAATCCATGTGTAAACTGGCTTTATGAGAATGCTTTTTATGCTAGGGTAGAATTAGAATGTACATATGGATTTGCATGCACATGTTATTATAAATTGAGAAAAACAGCATTTTTTAAAGAAATTTTCAAATTAGCATGCATTTAAATGTTATTATTTCAAAACAGTTCTTCTTTATTTAAATGTAATGTGCACAATTGAATGATAATAACTACTAGCGTTATTTCCCACATCTGATCCACTAACAATAATCTCCATTAATTTTTGAATATACACATTTTAACTTGTGAACAAATTAAATAAATAAACGGTGATTTGTGCTGATTTGATTTCTGTTGACATTTGACATCGGATTCACTATAACTGTCTTTGCTATGCTTCCCTTTCTTTCACTGGTAGTGTAGAATAGTAACTCTGCTTATTCACCCCATGTCAATTATCTCTCACTTATTCATTCTCTTTACCACTTATCCTATACAGGGAAGCTTGGGGCACTAGGCCAGGTACACACTGGACAGGTGGCCAATTTATTATGGGGCTCACTCACACCCAGTCAGTCACACCTAGTTCCAATTTGAACATGGCAATTAGCATAATATGCATGCCTTTGGACTGTGGGAGGAAAGCAGAATATCTGGAGGAAGCACACCAAACATGTGGTGAACATCAGATTCTAAGGTGGGAACCCTGAAGGTCATGGTGATAAACACTATGCCATTGTGCCAATTATCTTTATTTAAAAAAGGCTAGCAATCAAGTAAAGTTCTGCTTGCACTTCCGCCTTCACAGAATCTATACTAGATATATATGAAGTCAGTTCATTAAAGATGACATGTAGTGATTACTGTTTTTGCCTTGTAAAATATTATGTGTTATGTATATTAATAGAAAGCATTTATAATATTACACAAACATTATGTACATGCTATGCTTCATTTAGCTTAAAATATGTCATAGTGCTCCCAAAAATGTAAAAAAAAATAATAATAAATCGCAATTTATATGTCTACAACAGTCAACTATGTTAATTACAGAACACTATTTGTCACAATGCCAAGTGCCCAGCATCAAGTTATGTAATACTTCTCTCTGTGGCATACACTTTGAACACACTGTGCTTCTTTTTGATTCCCCAAATATGGCTTAACATCCCAGCAAGCCATGTATCTTCTCTTTTTCTTAGCTGCTAACACTTATATTTAAAACAATGTGTATGAATAATGTGTTTTGCGACGTATGGAGATTGACAATGACATAATAATGACAAATTACTATGTACATTACTGGGCAACATAGTTGACAAATTACATAGTTGGCAATTTTCTTATTTCAGCCCATAATTTCAGTGGTAGGACTTGCGTGTTACCAATTCACCAGTTTCATTTCCTACCAGGTACATCCCACAAGACCTGCAGTTTTGGAGTTGCTCTGACCCAGTCCACTAGCCATCACAATTTGGCCCTTGTCAAAGTCCTACACATCAATGTCAGAAAAAAAATTCACTTGATGCCTGATATATCCCACCCACTTCCAGCTGCCATCTTTTGAGCTTTTGTGGGATGTTCCCAGACTGCAGTGGGCAAGACATACCAAAAGTGATACAAGGAAGGAAAACGGAGGAGGTTTAGAGAGAGCTGATTGGCCGAGTTCTTTCACAGGGGAGGGATGAGAGGTACTTCGTGCTCCCACATTAATACGGCTCTACAAGCCAATCAGGGGCGTCTGCGAGCTCACGTAAGCGGAGGGAACGGATGGCGCTGTCCTCCGAGTGTGTTACTCCGATCCCAACGGTGCGTGAGCGAGCAGTTCGAAAAGATGGTCGGTGACATCACGTGGGTTGGAGGAAACATCAAGAGACAAATGTATCCCAAATTACAGAATGATCTTTAGAAGCCAAGGAACTGCACCTTCCTTTCTGACTCTTATTCCCTTTCCTCCTTCACTCGTTTTACTAATAAAAGAGCATCTTTTTATTTTCTCAACATCCATTTCCCAGTGTTTGGTTTGCCCTGTTCAAGGTTTTACACTGGTGGAGAACATGGGAATTAAACGCAGTCTCAGGGGCACAACCAACCCTGAACAGTTTCTCAGCCACTTGCTCCAGACCAGGATCCAAAATTAGATGCTTCTGAAATAGCTAACTCAGGTAATGATGACAAATTCAAGCAACAACAGTTGAGAGCACTAGGCTACAGCAATGCGGTGGAGTCGATGTTCCATTACCTAACCCTTGCAGGGAAGCTCAACGGCTTCTCAGCATGCTCACACCTCACAACAATGTTGAGAGTTATATCTTTAAACCTTCAAAAGGACCCCAGAGCAAGAAGCCTGGCAGCAGCAAGAGTGGAATGCAATCCTGATACCTTCACTCACCAGGGAGACACAGCAAGCATACTTTGCCCTCACCCTTGAGGAAGGGGACTACTATGACCTGCTGAAGAAATAGATCTTAGCCCACTGTGGCCTCTTCGGTGCTCCAGTAGTCTCATTGATCGATTTACAACCCTTAGGTCCCTCCTCGAACCTAACTGGACCGTCTGTACCAGATTGCATGCTGGTAGTTACAGCCTGAGAGGTCACTGAGATGGTCATGCTCAACTTGTATTTGTGCTCCCTTCTCTGGGAAAAATGGAAAGTTGTGGCCATGAAATCTCCCTCCTCCCTACAAGAAATGGTAGACGTTCTTAAGTACTCACTAACCACTCTCTTACTGATGAGTAAGCCGAGGGCGGCAGTGGCAAGGAAAAACTCCCTGAAATGGCAATAGAAAGAAACCTTGAGAGGAACCAGACTCAACAGGGAACCCATCCTTATTTGGGTGAAACGGAAAGCAGGAATTGATCTGCATTCATACTGTGTGTTAGGTGGCAGGCAGTTTAGCATAACAGTTAATGCTAATTGATGTTAATTAGGAGTCCAGGTACAGTAGTTATTGGAGGCTCAGGTAGACCTGTAGAAAATTCCAATCCTGAACTATCGAGTGACTGCAGCCAAGTCAAGTCCTTAGAGAAACAGCTGTCAATATCAGTCTACATGGTACAGTGAAACTTTCCCTAGACACCAGACGCATCCCAAAGAGACACGTGGGGCATCCATGTGACGAGATCTCCAACCAGAAGCGGGGCACCAGGATCAGTCAGACAGGTCCAGAGGGCAGAGGGAGTCTGGATCACTGGCAGCTCAGGAACGACATGTGTATCTCGACAGAGAGAAGGAAAGAGCGAGAGGGGGAGAGAGAACAGGAGAGGGGAGAGCAGAAGAGGAGAGATGGCAGTTAGGTATGGTCACAGTTACATAATGTATAAGGTGAATGTATATTTAGTGTAGAGTGCAAGCAGGGACTCTGGCAGGACTAACTATAACAAATTCAAAATCTAATTCAAATTTTATTTGTCACATACGATACGTAGTGAAATGTACAGTACGATATGTAGTGAAATGCTTATACAACAGCCTATGACCTTAAAAAAAACTATTACCAAGATATAAGAGAGAAATAGAAAAGAAGCAAGAAATAAATAAATATCTTAACTATAAGAAGGTAGATCAAAATATAATAAAAAAAAATATATATATAAGAAATATAAAACTAAAATATATAAGAAATATAAAACCTATTATTGGTAATAATCTGTACAAAGTACGTAACAGCATAACTAAAAGGGAGAGCCAGAAGGAAACACAGACATGAGGGCTCCCTGAGATGTACAGTAAAGCAACCAATCACCTCACTGTCATCGTCATTTTACTGTTTAATGTTTAATTTATTAGGTTAAATTACCTCTTTCATATCACATTCCCTGAGCTAGATTTAAATAAGCAAACACAAATATAAAATAAAAAAGCAAATCTTAAAAATAAACCATGCTGCTGGGAACAATTCTTTTAACTTTAACTGATGCAATGAATATACTTACATTTCTTAAACAACCCCATAGGAATACATACTCTGGTCATGAAAAAGTTATCAAATTATGCTAAATTATTGCAAATCAAAGTAAACAAATTTTTATGCATTTTATATTCTCTCTGTTAAAATTTTAAATGTTACAAATGAGGTTCCCTAGTCCCCCTTCCTCTTTCTAGTTTTTTCATCAGTATGTGTGTTTGGCAGTGTGTATGTGTGGTTGGCGCAGGGGTTGCCTCAGGGGAACACTAGGGTGTAAGTTTCTCAGATGTTCTGAGACGTTAGAGCGCATTTAAGGAAGTTGTACAACCTTTGGGTTCAGAAGGTTAAATGTCAATGAACATACATCACTACAACAACTGACTCTATATTTGTGCCTGTATTGGTGCATTTGTGCATATTATTGCAAATAGGATCAGTTTCCTCTGTCTCACTTTATAGTCCTTATTAGACAACTTCTTGGCTTGCGTTGGATGATGTGTGGTTGCACACACTTTGCCCCAAAGAGAACTTGTACACACCCTAAAGTTTTACAAAATTGCACACAAGGGAACTGGTGGACCTGTGACCCTGAATGAAATGGATGGAAGTGTTTGAGGGTCAGAGAAAGCTAGTGATCTGCTTCTGACTATGGAGAATGTGCATGTAATCTGCCACTGTGGAAATCTTTCTCTTTACTTTCTCACTTGCTCGCTCTCTCTCTCGGCAGGTCCATAAAGCTGTGGCAGGTTGTAATTTGTCCCAGTGGAGAATGCCTTGGAAAAACAAAGTATGAATGGCTCACATTGATATGAGTCAAGTGTGTGTAGATGTGTGCACATGTGTTTTTTCTTTTGCAAACCTTTTTTTTCCTGTAATGAAAAACATTTCATAAAGTCATTATGAGATAAACATAAAGTTGACATGGAGTTGATTTTTTTAAGTTGTTTTAATATAAACATAGTTTTAATAAAATGCCATATTTTTATCAGCACAGTATTTCATCGTACAATCTTTGTCTTTTGGCAGATTGTTTTTAATTGTAGTTCTATTTACACTCACCAGTGTTCAATCACTACATTTCCCAGTATGCACTACGAAAATATATAATTTAATCATTGACTAAAAGCCTCTCTGGAAACTACCAAAGTGATCCAAGAGTAATTATACCCTGCTTGCAAATACATAATAACTATTTTATAATTGTGTACTTGCAAATGTATTGTAGCAGAGGAAACATGATTTGTTGGAATATAGGAGGTGGTGAGAGTTAAGAACAAATATTTATCTTAAATGAAAATGACAACCAAGTAGAGGAATTTCATTGCATATGTGGAACAGTCAAAAAAACTTGGGTTTTGGATAGCTTTTCAAACCAAGTTCTTTCAACCCTTGAAACAACTTGAGACAACCACACAAACAACAGAACAACATAGGGGGGGGCATTACAAACAATCCACAAAAAATGGAATAAAATAAATCAATAAATAAATAGCTAAATAAATAAATAAATAAATAAATAAATATGCGCACAGTGGTAGATTCTGGCATGCCCACCCACTCTGGTATTTTGTCAGTATATCTTTTTTAGATCATTATCATTTCTATATTCTAAAATCCCAAGGAAGAAAGGTTCCCCCTAGTTTTGAGTACATTTATTAGAATAGACATGGGATTAGTTTCTCTTGTTATGCTGATGATACCAAGTTATACATCTCAACAAAACCAGACGAAATACCCAAGTTGTCTAGACTAACTGAGTGTGTCCAGAATATAAAAGATTGGATGACCGATAACTTTCTTTTACTAAATAAAGACAGAGATATTACTTATTGGCCCAAAAACCAGTACACAACAGCTTTCACAATTCAGCTTGCGTTTAGAAGGATGTACTGTTACTACCAGCTTGACAGTGAAAGATCTGGGCATGATATTAGACAGTAACTTGTCCTTTGAAAATCATATTTCCAGTCTTTTTCCACCTTAGAAATATTGCCAGGCTTAGGAACATTTTCTGATGTTGAAAAGCTATTTCATGCATTCATGACCTCCAGACTGGACTATTGTAATGCATTACTAGGTGGTTGTCCTGCATCCTCAATAAACAA
>JAOVVA010000031.1:10413877-10457434 GCA_028565275.1 Leiocassis micropogon
CACACACACACACACACACACACACACACACACACACACTTTACCTTTAAATTATGCGTGACCCTTTTGGGGCTTCATATGAAAATAAAGGTAATGTGCAATAAAAAATTATAAAGTATTATTATTTATTATTATATTATTTCTTATAGATTGATGGGTTTTTATGCGCCTAAATAGTTTCTTTAGACGGGAACTTTGAAGCAATCGAGCAATTGATTGCAAATTGCTTGGCTTTGTTTGAGATTTTGCGTAGATATTAATAAGTTAATTTCCACTCATCTTTTCTGTAAAACAATATTTATTCTCATTGCAAAACAACTTGTGTAAAATTATTACAATCCGAGCATACAACTAAAACAATGTACAAATTATTGATATAAGAACAAATTGTATCAAAGTCCTTCGTGAAACCTCACGAAACGAACAAATTGAAACTAAAACTTTAAAGGTCTCATTAAATGGGGCGTACATTGCATTTGTTATAGTATGTTAAATATAAGCATGTTATTATCCTGAGATTCCCTATGCAATTTTAACTATCTCACTGTTTATAATGGGGCATTTTCATATTTTACAAGTCTACTTTACAGCTGCATTAAACAAAAAAAAACTAATAACCAAAACAAAAATCCTACCTTAAAAAATAGGAGCGTTTGTGTGTATCTTTTTTATGTGAACTTCACTTAAGATATTAACAGCCGCTTGTGCCACTGACAATCCGTGTAGGAAACTTTTCGGCTGCGGCTCCATTCGGTCCGAAAGGCGCCGGCGGAGTCCGTGAGGTACAGTGCGCATGCGCTGGGTTCCCAGCGCTTCCTATGAGGCTTTCTATGGAGAACGTTGAGCGGTGCACCGGGGATTTGGTCGCAGTCTGTAACGGGGAGGAAATCCCGGGACTCAACGGAGGATAAAAACGGGAACGCGCGAGTTCGTTTGTGTTCTGCATGAGGGAAGGCGCGGGGATCAGAGTTCCGGTTTGTCTTGAAGACGGAGGCGCATGTTGTTGCTGCTGCTGTTGTTGTTGAAAGGTAAGGAGCGCGGAATGTGCGTGATATGCCGCGTGAATTTGAAAGCCGTACCCGCAACCATAAGCTCCGTAGCCGTACGCAGGGACGAAAGCGCCGTGTTCCCGCAGGAGCTCTGGTGCCTGCTGGCGCTTGAAGCGCTTTCGCCGCCGCAGGAAGCTGCCGTTGTCGAACATGTCGGCCGACTCCGGGTCCAGCGTCCAGTAGTTACCCTTTCCTGGGTTGCCGGGCTCGCGGGGGATCTTGACGAAACAGTCATTAAGTGAAAGATTGTGGCGGATCGAGTTCTGCCATGCAGGAAACTTCTCGCGGTAGTACGGAAAGCGGTTGCTGATAAAGTCGCAGATCTCGCTGAGGGTCAGCCTCTTCTTGGGACTCTGAAGGATGGCCATGGTGATGAGCGCGATGTACGAGTATGGCGGCTTCACCAGAGCGTTCTTGCTCGCCGGTTTGTAAGCGTCGCGCGCGCCTGATCCAGCGGTGCCATGAGCAGAGTCCGCGCACTGAGGCGAAGTGGCGAGGAAAAGCTCGTCGCGAGCGCGCGAAAAATCGTCGTCGTAGGGGCGCGAGCGTGCGGCTGCGTCGACGTCGTCGTCGTCTCCTTCGCCCACCACATCGATGTCCGGCTCTTCCGAGAGCGCACACGCGTCCGACATCTCGGAGCTCAGAGTCATGGCTCTTGGTCAGACAGTGCGGGCGCTGCTGCTACTGCTGCTGTTCGGAAAGACTCATAATTAGCAGCGTGATAATGACGAGCGCAAAGCGTAGCCGTATGCCGCCACAGATATTCATAAGGCTGTCGTCCGAAAGTTAACCTTTTACCCCAGCATCTGTGTGTTAATTCAGGCAAATAGGAAACACTTCAAATAGGGCAAAGCAGGATTCCAAATAGGGCGGACCTTTCCTCACGTTATATACCAGGTCGCTGATCACATGATAACCAAGCGTCACAGTGGCAATTGAAAAAGAAAAACAACAGGGGAATGTTCTGGGGGAGCAATTATTTAAATAACTGAATAAAGGTGAATTCTTATGTTTTCAGGAAACATTCTGGTCAGACTGTTTTCTTAAGAATAAAATAATACTTGAGGCGTTCTCCCTAAGAAAAAAACATATGGCTGCCTTTAGGACCCACCCATACTATTGTTGTGCTTCTCTTCAGTGTACCATATGCTGTATAACGAGCATGTGAGATGGTGATGTCCATGCGAGTAAATTTTATATGGTGGTCGAGGCTCACTGTCTAGCCTTAGATTATTTACAGAGATCATTGCATAGTTTCTCACGACTATCCGGCATTATACAACTAATAATAAGACAATAAGACTAATTCTTACTAATTATAACATCATACCCGTTTAGAAATATTATTAACCCAAAATCCAACAATTATTAATAATACAAAACAAAACATATATAATTTTTTACATTTCACAATCGCTACGTGTTGCGTATATTCCTGTACGTTAAATTAATCTAATAACATACATAACTGATGAAATAACTCTGCAGTGTAGAATACATGATGTTCAGACTTAAACAGGTGAGATAATTCATCCCTCGTGTTTTCAAATATTTTACATGTAGCCTGTGATACTAATGTGAAAACAGGTAAGATTTTTGAACTTGACATTATGAACGTAAGAAAATTAATAAAGCAAGCCACATTTCATTTTACTTATCAAATGACAGTCCAACAGTCACAAAAGTAGCTCTTTTGGTGGTGGTAGTGTTGCTGATTTAAATCAAACCAAGTTGACTAATTGTAACAATTGGAATCGGTTGGAGACGTCAGTCGTGTTGCGTAATGTTTAATAGTATTATTTGTTAAATTATATACAATTCACGTTTGTTTATCTTTTTAGTTTCTTTTTTTTTTATCAAGTATTCATTTGTATAAGTATTAGGCTTCTTCATCAGGAGAACTTGATTTGTTAAACGGAACAAGTAATATTAAATACATTGCGGTTGTCTGAATTATTTATATTTAAGCCTAATTTAAAATAATAATAAAAAAGTACCTACCGTGACAAAGAAAATTCACAGAATGTGTTTATTTTAATTTATCTAGCTCATTATTTCATGATTTAGAGCATGTGCACAGGCATGCCAAAAAAAGAAAAAAGAAAACATTTTATTGAATCGTCTACAATTTACCATTTACCCATTTTATCACCTCAAAGAAGAAAGCGGTTAAAGTGCACTTTAAAGTACGTTATTAAAGACAATTTGTGGCCAAAGTGATGAGAAGCCATTTATCTAAAAACTAACAGGGCAAGTCCATAAAAACTCTTAAGCGTGCCAAAAGTAACCCAAAGGAATGAAACTGAATGGCGGGAAATATATTTCCAAAGATAACTATGATTTTACTTTGCGTTGTGTTACTTCTATATGCTGCAGTTGGGAATAAGAATTGAGTTTTTCGGTATTATGGAAAAAGCTTCTGCAGCGTCATGTTGACTGATTCACTGGGAGTCGCGTTTTCAGGCGCATGGCTCGGCACTTTAGCGTTTATCCGCTGCGTGTGGGAAGCTCAGATCACCATCTAGTGGCCGTGGATAAGCACTTTCACACACTTTTTTGTTTGATAACAAACGCACTACACATTTTCGTGTGGGGTTATCTAAGTATCTAAACTGAATGACTAAATAACTAACAACATGTAACAATGCGAACCACTGAGTAATTAGAGCATTAAGTACCTGACTTTATTTTTAAAAGGAATTCCTTTCCTCAAACGTCAAAATCTTTGCTGGGAAAGGACAACAAAAACGCAAACATATGTATTTCATAGACATCTGCATGTAGTCTATCGTTGAAGCTTTACTCTAAAACCCAATTACGGTCCATTTATATTGTTTTGGTCACCGTACCACTGCACCGATAATGGACATTTCCGAAACGTTTGTAATACTAAGCAGTTTGTCGAAAGTTTTTAACAAATATTATGATTAAATCAGTTTGGTGTCCAGTTAGCCGCATTACGATCTTATCTTATAAACTCAAACTCTCTCAGGGAGTAAAAAGAAATATGGGAATTAAAATGAAGATATTTATGCACCGGCAGAGGAGACAGCGATCACGTGGAATCGCTGTTCAAAGCTATAAGATTTATAAGCTCACTAGACCGTCTCAGTGAAGGCAAGCACCATGCTCAGTTTTTAGTCTTTGATTACTTGATTTGTTCTTTGATACTTTGCAGAAATAAATGATTAAATAAATCATAAAAGCAACACATATAGGCAATTACCAATTCCAAGCAGCAGCATAGCAAAATATGCGACAGAATAAATGCTTAAAAACACATTTTAATACATAAATTGTAAAACGCATAGATAAGACTTGGTCTCAGCCTATTTAACAAATTATAATTTATAACAGATTATAACAAATAAGATAACTTTTTTGGACAACATTAAGGTATTGTATGTGTACATTGTTCATATTCTTTTAGAGATGTTTCACTGTTATAGTGACTATCCTTCTGACTGCATTGAAAGGAAATGTTAATTACATTTTTTTTTTAATTTAAATGTATGCACTTGATTTAAATGTATTCCACGAGAGCGGAGTTGCACTCAACATGATTTGATAATGTGTTGTCAAAGCTCTCTAATAACACCAAACATTATGGCACTCACCCGAAAACAGGTTGATGTCCCATTACTGGGCCACATACAGCTGAGTCAAGTTCATTTAATACTAGTAATAATTAGTAAATAATATGCCACTAGATCAACAGAGTTCAACAAACTAAACTATGCTCCACAACAATTAAACTTAGCTTCACAATTAACTGCTGTGTAATTCCAACTACATACATACATTTTTCAGCAGTAACTTGGTATAGCTGGCATGAAATAATTTAATTTAATATTCACCAACTGTGATTACAGAGAATTATGCATGTTGACTCAGAAGTGGTTGGCTACACAGTTATAATGTGTATATAATGTGTATAACATTTGTGTTTGTGTGTGTGTGTTTGTGTAAAACATCTATAATAAAAAAAGTGGGTTGGTTGGTTGGTTTATAATAATGATATAATAATGATTGAGCGACTTTCACCAAGACCAAATTGCAATGATGACTGTGTCAGAACAACTCCAAAACTGCAGCTTTGTTGGATGTTCCTGATCTGCAGTGGCCAGATCCTACCAAAAGTGGTTGAAAGAAGAGAAATCAATGAACTAATGACAATGTCTTGTGAGGCCAGGTTTCACATGAGGAGCAACGGCTGGCCTGTGTAACTTGATCCAATAGAAGAGCAACTTTAGATCAAATTGCTGATAAAGTTATTGCCGGGTCTGAGAAAATGGTGTCAGGACACATAGCACATTATGTATGGGGCTGCATAGCCAGAGAATGCTCAGGGTGCCTATGCTGACCCATCTAAATCGCCAAAGATAGCAACAATGGGCACATGAGCATGGACACTAGACCAGCAAGCAATGAAAGAATGTGGCCTGGTCTGATGAATAATGTTTTCTTATACAGCATGTGGAAGGAAACATTGCTGTGTGTGCGTGTGTGTCACACACTTACCTGGGGAAGAGATGTCAACAGAAAGGACTATGGGAAGGAGGGAAGCTGATGGATGCAGTGTGATTCTTCTACTGGGAGACTTTGGGTCCTGCCGTTAAGGAGGATGTGACTTTGACATGTATCACCTACCTAAATATTGTTGCTGACCAGATTTTCCTGATGGCAGGGGCCTCTTTCAGCAGGATAATGCACCATGACACACTGCAAAATGATTCAAGAATGGTTTGAAGAACACAATAATGAGTTTTGAAGACAATGAAGTGTTGAATTGGTGTCCAAATTCTTTAGAACCAAATCGAATTGAGCATCTGTGGGATGTGCTGGAAAATCAAGTGCAATCCATATAGGAACCCACTCACAACTTAAAGGACTTAAAAGCATCTGCTACTGATGGCTTGCCAGATACCACATCATACCTTCAGAGGTCTTGTGGAGTCTTTGCCTTCTGGTTCAAGCCTTCTGGTAGAAGCAAAAAGAGACCTACACAATAATAATATAATGTTAAGTTAAACCCGAAGGGGAGATAAAAGTATGACAATTGCTAATCCAGTTTGTCCCCCCAGGGAAAATATCTATTTATTTATGTTAATATTTGTCCATACTCTGTCTTTATGTGATGCAAATGAGTATATTAATTCTAATTATATTAAGAAAGTAATTGATTAATAAGAGTTTTGTATTAGAAAACTGATATAAAGCTAATGCAGGTTTGGCAGTCCAACAGATGTTTGCATAATAAATGTAGTTAAAGCTGGGGAATGGGAGCATAGCTAATTCATGCTCAATAATGACTTTTGGAATAGCAATGCTTAAAATAAAATTAACTGTAAATATATTTTTTATTATTTTAGTAAATATTTTTCCACATTTTTTTGACATCGTTTTAAAAAATGTCCTGAAGATGTCATTAACCTGCTTTTAATATCATAAAACAGAAGTCTTAGATTTCCTCAAAACGTCTTCAGTGTGCACACTCAATTTAAGGACGTATTGAAACGTATTGAAAAGTCAAGCCCTGGGAAGGTCCTCCTTGGCCCTGAAGGTGGTGTTAGGTTCTCAAGATGTTCTGTAGTCTTATCTGTGCCCGCTGGATAACAAATGTTATGACTAGGCCAGAACCAAGATTGAGTCTATATACAATGAGTTCATTACATCTCTGATAATAAAGCTTTTGGAAATCGAATCAGGTAGTTTTTCAATTGTTAAGAACTACCTACTGTAGAGACTCATATCTTTTTTTTCAGGGTTCACTTGAATGTTCACTTTCATTACAATTTCATTAAAAGATTAATTTTAATTCAGTTTTAACTATTTTAAATACAATTGAAATTTAAATGTATACTTGTTATTTCTATCAAAATACCCCATAATTCTTCAAGGAGGCAGGGGTATGGGAGTGATGGTTTTACAAGGAATATACAGATATACAGTGGTGGCCGAAAGTATTGAGAAAAAAATGAAATTAATGTCTTATTATATCTAATTATAATTATCTAATAATATCCTTAATTTGTTTTTTAAATAATGGCAATCAAGATAATAATTCGCTATTTTAAGCAACATAATTGCTATACAACAATCAATATTTAGTATCAAGTCCTTATTCTACAAAACCTGATGGATCTGGGTGGGAATAAAAAACATGGAGTCAAAAAGATGTCTGGTGTCACCTGTCACCTACTCAATCTATTACTGGTTTAGTGGTTCCTTAAGATCTTGTATAGAAGACAGTATCCTGACTGCTACTGCCTTCTTCATTATTGCCCAACAGCTTTCTATTGGATTTAATAGACTTTAATAGTCTGGACATTTAATAGTCTGACTGTCAAGTCAGCAGTCTTCCCCTTCGATTGTGGTTGTGTACACTGAATTATACCATGAAATATGTAGTATTTATACAGTATGAACATCAATTTATGCAAACTCAAAAAAAAAAAAAAAAAAATATATATATATATATATATATAATACATTTTATTTATAATGCACTTTATATTTGAAGCAAATCTCAAAGTGCTACAAATAATTTCAACCCAAAAGCTCTGATAAAAAGATAAGATTTAGGACCAGATTTAAAATCATCAACAGTCTGTGGCGTCCTCAGATACTCTGGAAGAGCATTCCATAGTCTAGGTGCCGCTGAGCAAAAAGCCCGATCTCCCATAGTATGACGCTTGGTCTTCGGAGGTTTCAGATGATATACTGAGACAGAGTGGAGGTTGCGTGTAGATGTATGTAAAGTAATAAGTTCTTTGAAATAGGCAGGGGCATCCCCATAGATGCACTGGTAGGTAAGAATGGCAAATTTATATTCAATTCTGAATAATACAGGGCGCCAATAAAGAGATTTAAGGATGGGCGTAATATGGTCATATGGCATCAGGATCCTAGCAGCACAGATTTTAATATACTGCAGCTTTTGAAGGCTTTTTCCAGAAGTCCCAATGAGGTGTGCAGTGCAAAAGTCCAGCCTGGAGGAGACAAACGCATGGACTAATTTTTCCGCATCTGCAAATGTGAGTGCTGGATGCAGTTTAGCAATATTCCTGAGGTGAAAGAAAGATGTCTTACACAGGTGTTTAATATGAGCGTCATACATCAAGTGAGAGTCCCAACATGAGGTTAATAACAGATGTTGACAACAGGTTGTCCTGACCAGAAAAGGTGACACTAGTGATGTTAGATGTCCTAACCTGGTGTGGGGTGCCGACTAAAATAGCTTTAGTCTTAGAGCTGTTCAGCTGCAGGAAATTTTGCTTCATCCATGACTTTATATTTTCTAAACAGATGGTCAAAGTGGATGATGGCGGAGTACATGAGGAGGTTGATTTTATCCTGAGGTAAAGCTGAGTATCATCAGCATAGCCATGAAATAAAATTCCCTCTCCCAGGACAACATGCTCTGTTATTCCAGCAAGATAGGATAAGAACCAGTTGTAAACAGAGTCATGAAAATGAACATGAAAATTAAAAAATGAAAACAACAAAAAAAGCTTGAAATTTTTCACTTCACATGTAATGATTCTAGAAAGTTTTTACTGTTTAATTAAATTATGACAGTATTGAAAGTAAAATTTAGATGGACTTGTATTATGTAGTAACTGCTGATCATATCAGCCAGTATGAATGATGTTTGTTAGAATACTCTCACACAATGTACGAATTGTCAATAAAATCAGCCATATGATATGTTTATCTGTGTGTGTTAATAACACTGTACACGTACATAAAACATCAGGTTCTGTTCCAACCATGTACTTTTTACTATTTACTGTTTCATCCCAAACTACAAGTCAAATATATATAAACTTCACAAACACCTAATTCACTTAATACACACTTTTCTTAAGTAGGCCAAATTATACTTAAATGTTTCTGTATAAACATTTACAACTGTCAGTTTAAGCCAAAATATACCTTTTTTTTATAAGTATTTTTTTAATTAAGTATGTAAATGTCTGAAAGCACTAACTTATTTTTAGTTTAGTAAAGGACCAGCTGCTGTTGGCTGTTCCAAAGTCTCCTTTTCCACCTCTTCTTTGTATATTCATCTATACCATTTTTAATACCCTTTGCCTGTTTAAACATAATTGTTTTCAGCACCTGGCCAGCTTTAGCTGTGTTAAATGTGCTTCATAGATAACTGACTCACTTACTTATTCATTTCTACAAGAATACTACTTAAGTGAGTCCAAACTGAATTTTAATGCCCTAAAATGCTGATGAAATGATGAAGCGGTCAGTGCGAGTACCACACTGTAGAACACATTACAACTGTGACGTGTAGGTTCAACTATGAAAAAATACTGCTCCATCAATGGCGTTAAAGTGTTAAGCGTGTTAAACAATCTCCATGTATTGCACGCATTATCGCGTTAATGTTCCCAGCCCTAATATATGTACAAGTAATGTTAAAACTGTACCTATATTAGACCCAGTGTAGTGCAATATTTCAACCGCTGGGGGGCACTCCACCCGCTCCTGCTTCCCCGCAAGCTCCTCTTATGCTCAGAGGTCATAGCATTAGCTGACAGGAGTTCACCTGTATACAATTAAAGCCGTCTTAAAATCTTAGAGCATCTTTAAATAAATTATCATAACATAAAAAGAACAAGGCACAGGTGTTACACTGGCAAGTGAAGGCCGTCAACCAAATGTCAGGGAATGAGTAACTAAGACATTAATCAGAGAAGCAGTGAGGAGATAGAGATCATTACATTTCTGGCACATTACACAGGACTGAAAAACAATTACATTGCTACTCACTTAAAGCACCCTCTTAAAAAGCTACTTTAGGAATGATAAGCTGCAGTGCTCTTATTACTGTATATGCACTCTACCTTCTTTACAATATACGTTGTGTATATTTATATCTTCATATAGCGAATTAATTCCAAATATTTTTATTTACATAAAATGAAACTATGACCTGATAAATGTGATTGTAAAGATTCAAAGAACTTTATTAGTCCAAGAGAGGAATTCAATCTGCATGTCTTTTTACTGTGGAAGGAAACCTGGAGAAATCCCATCAAGCACAGGGTGAACATGAAAACTCCATGCACACAGACCCTGAGGCGGGAATCGAACCCGGACCCTGGATGAGCAAGATCCAGTGTTGCCCAGTATCCATTCATTTATATACATTTGTATTAAATAACACAAGGGCAGATTTGGAAACCATCTAACTACCTAAAATATTCTCTTTTAGTGTAAAGGTCTGGATAAACTGAAGAAAATTGTATGTACTGTCACCTTATTCTACCCGAAATAAGCTTCTGTAAGTGTGCTTGACTTATCGCAGGAGCCGATTTAATTATAGAAAGACGTGTTTTTAGTTGTTCAACCAAGGAACAGCTATTAGCTTTGTTTTATTTTATCGACCAATTCTCTCTTGTGATATAATAAAAAAATATTTGTTCATATAATTTGTAATTATTTCTATACGTGGCATAATCCTCAGAGCCCCCCCCCCAAATAAAATAAAATAATACACAATTCAACATAAAACATACCGCTCTTTTGACAGTCACGTGATAGCATCAATGACGGTGCGACTACTGACATCTTTAGAGGAAACAATACTACACACTGCTGCCATAATTCAATTCGAGTTTTAAAAAGCGCATAGATAACTGTTGAAGTGTGTGTACACTTTTCTGGGTCCCTCTGTCGTATTTCCACAGAAACTATTCTTGGTCGGGTTTTTTTCAACCCGCTGCGGTGCATTTCAAACCTGACGTCACTTCCGTCCCCCTCTCTCGCTTCCATCTTGCTCTCCGCGTGTGTTTGCTGCTAGCGTGCAGGTCAGTGAGGAGATCTAAAATACTCTCTTTCCTGCACAGACACTTCCAGCTCCGAGGCTCAAGGTAAATTAAGTATCCGATTTAGCAGACCGGCAGTAATTTCACGCGGAGCTTCCGTGGAAACACTCCTAATCGGTAGGGGTTTCTGAGACGGGAGACTGAAGGAGTGACAGGCCCCAAATCCGCATCGAGGGCTGAATGTGTCGGCTTCTATACAGAGTGCTTTATCAGTTACAATTTTACATTGAAGGCTGTTAGAAAAGTTACTTAACTTGTGCTCGCTAATTTGGAAAAATAAAGTTGTTTAGTATAATCATGTGTCTGTTCATGATTAAAGGTGGTGTAGCTAGAATGCTAACATCACTATGACATGTTCACGCTTTCTGAACGACACCAGTACTTTTATGTTTTCTTTGAAGTCTTTAATCACATTTAATCTGACTTTGAATTTAAACAGATCAGTAGGGTGATTAGTTCGTTTCTCACGCGACAAAGCCGTTAAATAGCCATTGGGCCTCAACACTTTTGCTGCGCGTTTTTTTTTTTTTTTGTTAAACGCCTATTATCTCTTCAACAGTATCTATTGTTGAAGGCATTTTGTCTAAATGTAACGCGACTTTTTTTTCCTCTTTTTTTAAATTTTTTTTTAGAACGCTTAAACGCTAAGGCTTTTGTAATGTTAGACCGCACCCCTTTACCTCCTCTTTCTCTTTTTACAGCATAGCGTGGTGTGTTAGGAAGCTGGCACATGGACCTCCGCTTAGCCTAGCTCATATCACCGGTGCTAACTTTTGTTTCAGGGCGAAGTAGCTAGTGCGTTCTAAAAAAAAAAAAGTCGCTCCAAATCGCCAAGTGACGTCATACTTTGATTCCAGTAGCTAATTAGCTAATTAAACACGGGCACGCGCTGAAGGCAGACTAGCTCACTAATATGGCTAACTTTCTGATTAGAGCAGAGGTTTTAGTTTTTCTATAATAGGGATATGCTTAAACATCACCCATTTTCTATCAGTTTAGTGATATTTTAGTTTTCTGTTAAAACACTTTTTACAGCTTTATACCACAGCATTTTGAGTTATTATATCATATTCTAAAGGGACCCTGGTGGGAAAAATACATAATACATTGTCTTTATTTGTAAATCAAGTTAAAAAATGTGTCAATCTGTTAGAAAGGTTGTTTTATTATACTTCCCATCTTTTTCCTGACAATTCCCACCATCTCTGCTTTCTGATTGGTTGTAAGAGTTTTGTCTAATGTCTGATTGGTTAGGTCTTCACAGTTTAGCTTATCACTATCATGAATAATAATTATTAAATCTAAAACCTCTTTACATTTAATTTTTTGAGTAACATGACATTATTATAATATATAATCTTGTCAATATGACAGATTATTTTTCTAGTGTAACTACTTCTGCTATTCAATCTGATTTTGTCAAAGGTATTCTTAAAGGCATGTAATATAAGCGTGTAAGTAAAATTTTTAGGGAATATTTTGTGGAGTGGTAATTTTTGAACAGCAAATATAGTAACGGCTCATATGGATGTGTATGGTGGACATTCCTTGTAATCTATGAATAATGAACAATTGGAAAAAACATGGTAAAGTGAGAAGTATAATCATGAAAGATGGAAGGATTCAGTAAGTCCTCAGGACAGTGTGTAGTAGCTTTTTCTAAAGATGCTACTCTTTTTGTATTAGAAAATCATCTGTTATAGGTTTTCACTCATTCGATCTCTCTCTCTGCCTCTCAATGTCTCAGCCCTGTGCTTGCTCGACTAGGCACGGTGTAACAAATGTGCTGCAAAACCAGCCAATCAGACGTTAGTTACCTTCCTTTAGTTTCTGATTGGTTGAGTTAATGGCACGTTTGTCACCTTAAGCTCAGTTGAGCAAGCACAGGGCTAAGATTGAGTGCAAGGCAATTTTGCATATTTTAATGATGTATAAAAGAATTTAAATTTTTAAATAAAATAAAAAATAGGAAGAAATCCTCTTTGGTCATGACACCACAAACTACATATACCTTAAAAATATGACAAACAATTTCAGTATGTCCAAATAGAAGGTATGGAGTGCTATATTTTGAATGCAGGACAGTTGCTAGTGTCATCAAAATAAAATGAAATATGTTCAGATGGGCTCATTTGACACACAGTTTGAGGAACATTTGCAGTGTATAAACACATCAATGCTTTCTCTTACAGATGAAAGAGACAATAATGAACCAGGAGAAATTAGCCAAACTGCAGGCGCAAGTGCGCATTGGTGGAAAGGTAAGCCAGCTTTTCAAAATTATATTTTTAATGAGTAGTTTTCGACTATTATAACTTTTTGTTTCTGTGTTTTGTTGGAACGTAGGGCACTGCACGCAGAAAGAAGAAGGTTGTACACAGAACCGCTACTGCAGATGACAAGAAACTTCAGTTTTCTCTGAAAAAGTTGGGCGTCAATAACATCTCCGGCATTGAGGAGGTGCCATCTCTTCTCTCTCTCTAATCCAGTTTGTTTTGACAAACTTGTTGCGTGTTATGCAATTATTTTTTGCATGCTTGTCCGCGTTGATATTAGCCGTACCTGTTTTCCGTGTCTGAGACAACACTATGCTCTGACTTTGCAGGTGAACATGTTTACAAACCAGGGAACAGTGATCCATTTCAACAACCCCAAAGTGCAGGCTTCACTGGCAGCCAACACCTTCACTATCACAGGCCATGCTGAGACCAAGCAGCTCACAGAAATGCTGCCATCTATCCTCAATCAGCTCGGTGCCGACAGCTTGACCAGTCTGAGAAAGCTCGCTGAGGCTCTGCCCAAACAAGGTATGTGCGCTTTTCATCAGGGACTTTATATTTTTATTTATTTATTTTTTTTAAAGTATAAATTCACACTTTTAATCTTGCTGAGAAGGAAACGTAACATGTCATTTTGAATGCAGTTCTTAAATATGAGCTGATAAATATGTAGTTGGAAGAGTCCAGTAAAGGTTTTTGTTTGACTTCCCAATATTATTCAGGGACATTAAATATGCTATGATCAAGATAGTGTTTGTCATTTTATCATACATAAAATTCATACAGCCTTCAGCGTTCGACTAAATGCTGTCAATGTCGCTGTGAGAAATAAGTGACAAGTAATTAAACTGAGAAAAGAAATGAACTTACAATGCAGGCCTGTGTTCAGTTGTTAAATAGTCAAGGAATATTACCAGTTTTTGAGAAATGATAGCCAGCGTATATTACAATTCTGTGACGGTGGTTTTACAGTTCCCTTTTAGCAATAAGTAGTAGAACTACAAATGTGTTGTGTAAACTTAATGATGAAGGATTTACAATTTAATTTCCGTTTGTAACAAATGTTGATATTTTCATATTTATATAAGACGATGCCAGAAGGTTTGAGTCTTAAAATTATTTCACAGGTCAAGGGCCTGATTCCTACTTCAGGTCTATTTGTGCATGTTCTCTCAGTGCTTAATGGGTTTCCTCCAGGTGCTTCAGTTTTCTCCCACAGTCCAAAGACATGTAGGTTAGAATAATTGGCATTTCCAAATTGCCTGGTGTGTGCGCTTGTGCCTTTTGATGGACTGGCACTGCATCCACTTTTAAACTGCGATATTTAAGTATTAAATGGACTATTTTGTATTAAACATTTATCTAAACTATCACCAAATCATGGCACAAATGATCACGTTAAGAGAATGTTTGCCAATATTTATTTATCTCAAAAGAATTAAACACGTACTTAAATAATTGACAAGATTTACATAAACTCTTGACTGAGGTCCATACTGTGTAAGACTTTTGATTTTTTTAAATGCTATTTATCGTGCCGCACTGCCATCCAAGTTTTACGGCATCTAGTGCCCAGAGTCCCCTGGGGTAGGCTCCAGGTCTCCTGTGACCCTGTACAGGATATGTGGTATAGAGTGTGTGAGTTTACTAACTCTGTCTCAGCTGCTGTATGCTGAGGTTTATGAACAGGTGTGTGATGGGGGAGGTTTGACTTGCCACAGCACAGCTGCGTTTAAAATTTCTTCAAGAGGGTTAAAATAATAACCTTTCAGTCCATATTTAGTATCTAAATCCTATTCTAAGCATTTGGTTTTGTTTGTAAAATTCGGATGTGCTATGATCTTTTATCTTTTTTTTGCAGCTGGTGATGGAAAAGCACCAGTGGCAGCAGGAGAGGAAGATGATGATGAAGTTCCAGGTCAGTCATTTACAAAAAAAATAGTGTTTTAATAGAAATTATTTATTGTCCCCATTTTTAAATACCAGGTATTATTTTCTTAATCACCTACAAACACTTTTCTTATAAGCTAGATACCTAGTGGACAGATGTTCACATTTATAGCTGCCTATTGTTAATCCTGTAAGCATTTCTATATAGGTTTAGATTGTAACAGTAGTGAGTGATTTGGCTAAATAACTTGCGAGATAGCAGGGTAGATCAGGTCTAAGGAGCATGGTACTAAACAGGACTGTCTGATAAATTTTAGGTTTTGTTGTGTAGCTAAAATCATCATGTAAGTGCAAATAAGCTTCTGTAGTTGTGCTCACACAGTTCCTGAAATGATTTCATCTGTTTTCTGCCTCTAATATACAGCAGTAGTAACTTTGTAACCTTGCCCTGGCTACCTTTGCATGAGAAGCCAGTTTAACAAATGCAGTAATAACTGGCAGTCTGTTTAAAGATATCTAAAACCTTGATAGCTGTGTTTGCTTTCCTCACAATTTATTATTTTTAATCAAGTATTTTTTGGACAGTTACATGTGGCTTTAGGAGTACAGTTTAAGCTTCTGGTGTCAGTGATGCTTCTGCTCTTTGCACGACCTTTGTCTCACTTTTTTACTTTAATGGTAACCAGTTTTAAAAATCCTAGAGAAAAGAGAATTTCACCACCGATATCACAGGCTGCCCCACATGTTCTTCACCTGGTGCATAAACATCATCCTTGCTTTTAGAACATGTAATTTTGTGTTGAAATGAACGTTAAGACAACTTTTTCAGAACATCAAAATGCCTTTAAAAGTTCATAACTAGGTTTTTTTTTTGTGTGTGTTGTGTAATACTTTGAGGCTTGAAAGGTTGTGCATTGCATTTTAGAGAGGAAGATTAACACATGATTGTAAGGGAACCCCCTAGGTTAAACTAGTTTTAATAACAAAACTGTTTAAGTCGTAGAAATAAAGCTGCATGCTTTTCCATTCTTCTCTCCTTGGATCTACAATTCTCATCCAGGAAATGAACTTTTGTGCATTTACACTTTTTGCAGATCTTGTGGAGAATTTCGATGAGGCTTCAAAGGATGAGGCGAACTAAATCAAAGGAGAGACAGGCGTTCAGAATCTGCAAACTCAGCTGGGCCATGTGGGACTCCCTCTTCCCCTCACTTTGAACAGTTGTTTTGGTTTATATTTTTGAAATGTATTGCAACCCACTTTTTTTTTTCCCCCTTCTTGTGCACTGCTGTTCCCCCTGTGTCCAAGCTGAGTGTGACAGGTGTGTCTAACCACACAAAGTGATGTAGTGTGTTTGTAGGGCCCCCAGGGCATCTTGCCCGTCTCTCCCTGCTACTAAGACTCTCCTTCGCGGCCTAGCTGAAACCCACATCTGGAAATAAACATTTGGTATTGAACTTAATAAATAAAACACTGCCTTGTCTCTTTTTTTTTTCCCCCCAGTATTTGATTGAGGTTGAATTCTAAGTATTCACTGTCGGTCATAAATTTTCAGATTTTATTTGCTAATTTGTAAAAAGGTTTTGCATGGGAGGGTGTATGGCTCAATTCCCTACTAGTGAAAGACTTCATGTTCACAATTAAAAGAAAAACATTTAAAATGGCTGGCTCGCATGAGTTATTAGATTAACATCCACATATTCATCGAGATTAAAATGAATTAAAGACATTTCCGGGAAATAAACTTCTGAATTCGGTGTGCTATACTATGGTAAAAGGATAAAGCCCTACAATACTGTTTCACTCCAGACATAACCCATAAATCCTAAGACAAGTACTAGACTAAATAGGTGTGTTCACATGGACCTTAATATTGTGCTGATGATCTGAATAATAGCACAGTCAGAATAAAACTCCCAATACGTAAACAAGTAGAACAGTCTGATGTAACTGGAATGAATTTTTAATAGGAATGAGAGGGGTGGTGGTAACCGTTGCTATGTAAATATTAGCAACGTAATCACTTGATTTGATTGTTTCTCTATTGTTTGAATATACAGTAAATTCTTTGTGTATGTGTGCCCCATGTCTGGATAACATTAGGTGATGTGGCAAGTTTCCAGTAAAAAAAAATGTTGCTTCCACTCCCAATTGGTAAACTCTGTGAGAACATCTCTCTCCCACCTCTGTTAACTTCATCCACTGGGTCTCTGGTTGGCTCACTATTCCATATACTGTATAAAAAAAAAAACAATATATAACCAATCATAGATCAGACAGAATTCTTATAAACAATCATAATGCAGAAGATGCAAACCCTAACAATTGGAAGAAAATTATACTCGTTACATTTCCAGCAGCTCAAATGCTTTAGAGATGTGCTTAAACAGTTGAAATCTCAAGTCAGAATGATTTTAAGAAATATTGTCTGTAAATGTAGAGTTGTTTCAACCCCTTAGTTCTAGTGACAGGGAACTGTAAAGTTCTTTGAAGTTTGGGCAGGAACCATGAATTTTTAAAACTATATGGCATGCTCATGATCATACATAACACTTTAAAAACAAGTTTAAGACATTTGAAACTTGAGATGAGATGAACAGTGATAATGTAAAGCTTCTGGATAAGAATGCACATCAAGAAATAAAATATTTTTTGAAATAACATCTGAATCTTTTAGCATTGTAGTGTATTGCATAACCATGCACTTAAGATAGCTCATGTGTATAAAAACATTTAACTTTGAGGCAACATCAAACAGATTTCAAAGTATTTTTCCCAGTGCAGCTTTTCTAAAGATTCTTCTAAAGGTTCCTTAAGGATATTGATTCATGATTTTTCTCTCACTTTAATGCACTTTTGATTCCATGCAAATGTGGTTTCCTTCTGCCCATAAAATATACCTTTGTGAAAATAATGAAGTTTTGTAATAAATATTGAGGACTGTGCCACTCTTGTACAAATCACATCATGCAATCTAACTCGTTTTGTCTGTCCAGTTTTATTGTATAACAGTTATTTATAGAAAAACTGTACACACATCACACTGCAATTTTACAAGACCATGTTACTAAATAAATATCCACAGAACATAAAACATCACACATTAAAAAGTTGCTTTAAAAAACAGAAATTGAAAATTATATTACCAACTAATGTAAACATGCACAACGTTCATTGATTTTCTTTAACTCATCTCCACAGTAATCACCAGTCTTCTTTTTGTGCCTCCAGTTTATCTTTACTAGGTGCGGTCACTCTTTGATTCCTTGCAGCAGCTTCAGTAGATGTGCTTCCATCACCTGTTGAACTGTTGAAGTGCAGCACAGGAGCACATTTATACAGAACATTAAATTGAATGTATAGTCTATTGGAAATCACTAATCACAGCTTCCAGTAAAGTATCTAAATCTCTTAAATAAGTGTTTTGCCTAAACAGGGCATTGTGCTTCCTAGCTGATTCAGTTTATAATTCATGAATTATAAATTAGTCATTCGTTTTAATTTAATTTCTGTAGTGCTTTTAATAATAGAACCAACAGTCACAAAGCAGCTTTACACAAATTTGGATGTGGATTTATCTCCTTAATGAACAAGCCAGAGGCAAGAGTGGCTAAGTAAATTCTCCTGCGGTAACCTGAAGAAACCTGGAAAGGAACCAGGAAGGTGTCAGGTCAACTAGACTTCTTTAGTTTGGTTTGAAACTGAAACACGGCTGCCAAGGGCTCCCGTATGTCACCCAATGTTGTCGACTTGTACGTGGAAAAAGTGGAGAACTAAGCACAAAACCCGCTTCTGGTTATAGTGCTGACCCATTAGTTTAAGAATGTGGATAAAACCTGGGTGAAGATTGAAGAAGATCAAAGTGAGTCTTTCGCAAACCACAAATGCAGTGGACACCAACTTTAAGTTCACCAAGAAACACACCAAGAACAAGAGGCTGCTTTCCTTGACTGCACCATTCTGGAAAAGGAAATGAAAATCTACAGGAAACCCAGTACCTGCCGTTTGACTTCCAAAATCCAGTGGAACACAAGGAGACATCAAGAACCTGTCCTGAACCACATGACAAAAGACACAAACAGGACAAAAACATTCCCAACTCCATACAAGACAGGCAACTGAGAACAGCTCTAAAGTCTTATGATTATCCTAAGTAGGCATTTGTCCTATTGTCCAGTTAAAGCAGAAGGACTCAGTAAATGGAAGAAATCTTGTCATTCCTTACATAGCGAGTTTATCTGAAAATCTTTATAGGATCTAAGGAAACCATCACATATATGTTTATTTTAAACCCACCAACCTTAAAAGAAAGAGTACACTGTCATGCACATTTTGGACAAAAACGATAGGCAGTTTGATAGACTGGTGTGAGAAGTCCTTCATAAAATGTGGAAAACCCTTCCTCAGGTGTGACCCATCCCCCTTTTTTCCACCATGTTACTCTTTCATCCATTCTCAGGAGGATGAAGAACTCTATACAGGTCAGGTAAGACACTGATCAGCCATAACAATAACACCCCCAGGAGGTGTATTAATTAACAATGATTATTAATTACATACCAGTAAACTGGTGACAGGTTCATGGTCACCTAAGGCTCTATGTCCATGGCGACCAAAGGTTTCTGTGCGAATACAGCACAAACCAACAACAGCAACAACAACAAAAAAAAGACATCAACACTGGCCATGAAGAAAATGTATCAGGCCACCCAGAGTACCATCATAGCCTGCCAGGCATGGGGCCCAGCACGGCAAATTATTCAAGGTTGTTGATCGAGCCTCTAAGCTCCCCCGATTCCATTCCAATCAAGCACCCATGAGTGCCCCAGACAAATTAGTCCAATTCATTTAAGTCCCCATCCTGCATCCCATAAAACCCAAAGGATCCACCACTAACGTTCTGGCACAGCTAGTGTCCGACACCAGCCAGACACCACAGCACACCCCCAGAGGACCTGTGGAGCCACACCCTAAAGAGACAGAGCTGCCTTGGCGCACAAGAGGAACCGAAACCCTAGGTAGTTTTAAAGTTATGGTTGATCTGTCTATATTTGGGCGGCACGGTGGTGTAGTGGTTAGCAATGTCGCCTTGCACCTCCAGGGTCTGGGTTAGATTTCCGGCCAGGTTCAATTCATGTCTCTGTGTGCATGTAGTTTGCATGTCCTCTCCGTGCTTGGTGGGTTTCCTCCGGGTACTCCGGTTTCCTCCCACAGTCCAAAGATATGCAGGTTAGCAGGTTAGGCTAATTGGCGTTCCCAAATTCCCTGTAGTGTGTGAATGGGCGTGTGAGTGTGTGTATGTGCGTGTGCCCTGCGATGGATTGCCACCCTGTCCAGGGTGTACCCTGCCTCGTGCCCTAAGCCTCCTGGGATAGGCTCCAGGTCCCCGTGACCCTGAATACAGGATAAAGTGGTATAGAAGACGAGTGAGTGAGTGTCTATATTTGAGGTTAATAAGAGACCGCTCTCAGACTGAACAAGCTACTTGGAATAGTAGCAAAATGTGTCACAAACAACATAAATAAGTCCAGTTGACATGACTTAACTTCCAGACATGGGTATAAAAGTGCAGTGGATGGATGAAGAACTACTGATCATCCATTTTATTATCCATTCACTTGAGACCTGGAGCTAATCTCATTGAACCTGGTGCTAGATGTAGGTACCTGGAGGAAACCCACCAAGCACGAGGAGGACATGCAAACTCCATGTATAAATAAATAAATAAATAAATATCACAGAAATTTACAGAAAAATGTCACCTGGCAATTTGAAAATGTCCTTACCATGTCTATGACCCATTGCTACTGCCATGTCCATAGCATTAAAGCCAGAGTCAGACTCCATGGTCGGGTCAGCTCCGTTCTCTGTTAGAAAGAGGAAACATCATATACTTCACAGTCATATCAAATTGTGTTCAAACCCTAGCATACAATCTTACCTAAAAGTAGTTCCACACAACGGACATGGTTCCCGTGCACTGCATAAAGTATAGGAGCGCCTCCATTCTGTAACGAGGATAAACATGATTATTGTAGTAATAGTTATATAATAAGGGTTGTATTACTTTACAAGTATAACTATAAAGTAATACAACCCTTATCTCATAGGTATTAACTTAATAGATTAAATTGTCAATTGTCAACGTATTGATGTGTGCATATGTGCCGTTTCAGAGTACAGATGCGTACTTGTCACTTATAATTATGAAGGGAATCAAAAAAAGTTCGGAATTTTACAATCTGGCTTGTAATGTGAATATAGCCAATGTGGTTATGTGGTTTGACAGCATAATACAAATACAGTTTAAAACTTAGATATGAATATTTGTTCCATCTCTTTAAAAGTACACCACGTAAAGATGATAAAATATGTCTTGGCTGAATGAAGATATTTGGGTTGGTGTGTTATTCAGATTTTTTTTAATGTAATGTCTTACCCAGTCATATTCATTGACATTAACACCACAGTCAATAAGCATTCTGACAATATCTGTGTAGCCTTTACTGCAGGCCAACGACAATGCGCTTTCTCTTCCTTTAGCCAAAATGTGGGGGTCGGCACCCTAAAAAAAAAAAAAAAGGTTAAATTGATGCGCGCATACCCACACACACTTTTGGCCCTTTTGGTTCCAGTGAAAGTAAATTAGAATTGTTACAACATACAGAGACTTCTACATGATTGTGTGAGGAAGGTGGAAGTGGAAGAGGAAGTGGTGTGACAGTCAGGGGTCCTTATAATTTTGGGTAAACGAATTGAAGTTAGCTATAGACATGCTGATTAGCAAATAAATGAATTCTGATAGTGAAATTTACATGCACTTGTTTTATAATCAAATTAAGCCACATGCAGGATAACACACTCACACTCTGAAGTAGAAACTCGACCACAGCAATCTGACCATGAGCTGCAGCCCACATTAGCGGTGTGAATCCCTCTTCATCCTGCAGGTTTATTGCTGCCTCTGATTGGCAGAGAGACAAACACCAATCAGTATAAATCTAGACAGGATAAATTTTTAACTCCAAAACTTTGCAATAGTTAAGTTATATTTTGAAAAATAACAAATTTTATATAATTAGAGAGCAGTACCTTGTTCTATTCGACTGGCTAAGTATATCATTTCTCCTTGTGCTGCAAGCTGGTGAATTGACAGAGCTTGGAAAAATAAACAGAAGAAAAAAAAAACATTTACCTGAAGATGTGTGGACTAGTACAATATTCATTAGCTAAAAATTCACTTAAGAAAAAAACATTTTGGATTTATCTACGAGGGCGTTCAAGTCAAACCAGGATTTGTGAAGAACCTTGTCATGACTGAAGGTGTAAAACATATTGACATTTATGGAAAACATTGATTACAGTACGGTGATGAGACTCTTAACCACAGTAAAACATTTGAATGGTGCAAACATTTTAAAGAAGGCCTACAAGGTGGCTCAGAGCCCACTGTAATCCTTCCCGTGAACATTCAGTGATGGATACCTTTTTAACAATTTGCAGGAGAGCCATGGTAAATGTACAGACAATCATTCAGCACACCATTTGCGCATTACAGGAACTTGGCTGGGATTTATTTCCATATCTCCCATACAGTCTTGACCTCGCTCCAAGCCATTTACACATGTATGTTTAATGGCCATGTTTGGGCCATTAAAGGAGTCTCCGGAGGGCCAGCATTTCAGATGTGAACCTGGCAGTCCAATCATGGCTTTGGCGTACTGAGAAAACTTTCTATCTTTATAGTTTCCAGGCACTAGTGAAATGCTGGAATAAGTACTTTAGTGTAACAGAGAAATATACACAATTTATTATAAAGGTAGTTTTTCGGAAGTCCCAGTTTGTCTTGAACGGCTCTTGTATCTCTTTACAACTGTTCTATTTATGCATCTAGTCCTGATGAGATTTTAATCACTTCAGATGTGTTACCAAGTGATGTATAATTTCTAATTATACAGAGTGGCTGAAATTCTGTATAATTTCTAATTATACAGAGTGGCTAAAATTCTGTAAGCAAAAAGGATTTGAAATTATAAATTACAGCAAATGTTTAAATTGTTAGTTTCTGAAACAGTCCTGGAACTTAAACAAAAAGAAGCATATCAAGTTTCATATAAGGAAAAAATATCTATGGATGCAGACACTTAGGACACCCTGTGTAGTTCACAATACGACTTTAAATTTTCTTAAAATTACATGTGGCTTAAAGACATCTCAACCCTCCTGAAACGTATGTACCTATAATAAAATTTGAGTGCATTTACATTAATAATCCATGTTTGGATACATAGAATGTGTTGCAATTTAATTATCTAGGTATATTTACTGTCAAAAATAGAAAATTAGGAAGATGAATTTTGTTGTGCATAGAAAACATTTATGGAAAAATATGCTGGAAAATGGCTCATCTCCAGTGTGTGTTTGATTACACGAGTTTTGAAAAGAAATGTGGTTGGCTTACAGTGAACAAGCAGCGGAGTGGAGGAGACCTCGTTGCCACGGTGCTTATTGGTAAGCGTGGTCGACTGCTTGATCGGCGAGAAGTGCTTGGTGGTGGAAGGTGTGTATACATGTCTAACCTGGATCCCAGGAGACGGAGAGGTCTGAATGTTGCATTCCGCTACAGAGAGAGGAAATAAAAATACTTTAATAAATATTAAAGTGTAAAAAAAAATGTAAAAATTTTTTTTATTGAAATGGTTTCTGATGAAAACCCACATATTGGTGGCCAAACATTTAGTGCAGTACAAACACCTGGACTACAAAATCATTAATCCGCAACCTTTCTGTTTTATACACTTATATTAATCCTGCCACACTAAAATCATACAATAATAAAAGAAAATTCAGAAATGAATAGTCCAGCTGTGATAAGGTGATATGCTTCATTATTAAATGGTCAAAAGGATCTAAATGATATAGATATTGTTGTTGTTGGTCTTTTAGCTGCTTGTGTCGAGGGGTCGCCACAATGGACCATTCGATCCGTATAACAAGGTTGGCACAGGTTTTACGCCGGATGCCTTTCCACACAAGGGAAGGGCATTTTATCCGGGCATGGGAGTGGCACTGCACTGGATGATATAGATGTGTTGAATATTTTTTGGCTCTTAATCATCTTTTCCTTTACCTTTAAACAAGACTGATGCTACCTCCAGGTCAGAGTTGACCTGGTCTTGGATGTTCTTGCTGTCTTCCTCGTTCAGAGACTTCACAAAGCGTGAGCACACATTCATATCAAAACGGTTTGGTAAGATGAATTTGGGGCCCATGGCCACATTTTGGGAGCCGGCATCCTCCGCTGTACCAATAGTCACGGCAGGCTCCACCTTGATGGTGGTCATCTCCGGCAGAGGGCACATGCCCTCCATTTCTTCTGATGCCATGTGACCCTGTAAATCATATAAACCTCTGATGACATTCATGCAAATGATCATTGAGGATTTGTATTATAATTTAAACACAGACAATTAATGTGTTAACAAAATGATTCAGTATAATAAAACACAACAAGCATTCATGAGCATAGCTGCTTTGTTGATGTCACATACAAGCATAAGTGAAACAGGCACCAGTACTGGGTTTGTGTATCATTTCACAAAGACATACCTAATTCATTCTCAGTATGATGGTCCTGTAAACAATGCGATGTTTGTTAATTAAAGAAGCTGTTTAAAATCTGTTGCTCACGAAAATTAAAACCTGCTGAATCAGCTGGAGCTCTTGACAGCGCTGGGCTTCTGTTTTCTTCTTTCTACATAGCTGTGTCTCTGCTGCTAAGCTAACAAGCTAGTTACATGTTTTAACCTTAACCGTTTTCGGTAAGACTTTCAAAGATAACCTTATACCTACATAATTAAATAGAATTTTATGTTAATATCTAAATACAGTACACTCGAAGATTTATCCGCATAACCATGTCCAACGCTTGATGCTAAGCAAGTAGGAATTTAACCCGCAATGCGCATGCGTGCGATTTTATCACACGCAGTACGCATGTTCGGCAGGAGAGTGCGCATGCGTAGTGTAAATCAGGCCGGCTTGAGCTGCACATGGCGCTGTCTGTCCCATGATCTTTCCTCTTATCTAGACGCAGACACTGTCACATGATGCCACTCAAAATAGATGTCGCGCAGTGTTAAACCCAAGCTTCCCTTCCCAACCCAAGGTGTGTTAACAAACCGTTCACTTTTCCCAGACTTTTTAGCGTCCGCTAGTGGCTTCTAGTGGTTAGATAATGTAAAAAAGCCGGAGGTTCAGGCGGCTGTTATAACAAGGCCCCATGTCTTTCCAAGATAAAATGATATCCACATATGTTGTATTTGCTGTCAGCTAAGGTGTTAAGGCAGATAATTGTGGATGCTTTTGCAACAAAACACAACAGCACTAGAAATGGTCGTAGGAAAAATATACAGAATGCCGTACTGTGAAATTTATAGAAATAACATTTAAGGGCAATTAAAGTGCTTTGTGAACTACAACTGTAACTCATTCACTCACTCACTTATATACAGGGTCGTGGGGGCCCTGGAACATATCCCAAAAGACTTAGGGCATGTGGCCGGGTGCCCTAGATGGAATGCTAATCCATCGGAGGGCACACATACTCCCACTCCCACGCTCATTCACATGCTACAGTTATTTTGAGAATACCAGTTAGCCTACTCTGCATGTTTTTGGGAGGAAACCAGATTACCCAGAGGAAACCCACCAAGGTTCTACCCACGGGTAGAACAAACAAACTCCATGTACACAGATCTGAGACAGAAATTGAACTTGCACCTCTGGAGGTTCAAGGTGACAGTGATAACCACTAAGCCACCATATAACTGTAATTTTTAAAAATGCATTAGAAATACTATCAAATAAATAAATTGCTTTATTATTGCTTCTAATAAAAAATAAATAAATAAATAGATAATCAGCTTCAGCAACACCATTAAATCCACTAGAATATTGCACAAACATGTCCACCAAGTGTAAGTGACCAGTGACCCCTACAACAGCTGTGGCATTGTCTTCTTGATCTTTCTCATCAACAACGTGTTTGCACCTGCACAGCAACTCCCACTCCGTGAAAGCTTTTTAGTTTTTACACCATTGTGAGTAAACCCAAGTGACAGTTGTGCACGAAATTGAAAGCGAAAGGTTAGGTGAATACTAACTTTGCACTTTAAAACGACGATAACACCACTGCTTCAGTCACACATATTTCATTCCATGCTCCATGTTTAACTTGCACTGCTGCATACCTACATGCCTTATCTTATTCCTCTTATCCCCTTTTCTATTGCATATTCATATGATTTATATACATTTATATAGTTGTATTTAAGATTTTATTTGATTGTAAATGTAAATCTGTGTATTTGTAGATTATATATTTTTTTGTTGTTTTTTAGGACAATTTTTCTTCTTCTATTACTGCAGAGAAATCTATCTTTCTATCTTATATTTCCTTCATTTCACTGCATATCATACTGTGTATGGTTGTGTACTTGATAAATAAAATTGTAATTTATTTTGATTTAATATCTCATTATTTCACATAAATAATTTGCCATTTTGAGATAGCCTGTGATTTTTGGCATATCATTCAAAGGATGATAAATTTTTACAATTAGATATATTCACATGTGAGGGATCTTCCCTGCACATGTGCAAAATAGTCACACATAATATCTTCTTGCTGATAACATTAAATATGAAAAAAAAAAACCTTTGTCACAAGTCGGAATTATAATTCATATGTATTGCATAATAGCCTTTGCATCATCTACACTGTTTTTCATCCCTTCACCAAATAAAATAAAACTCCTTGTTTTTCTAAGTCTGTCTTTCTCTAAGTCACCTCTAGATGGCGCACTGTTTACATATCATATTTGTTTTCCACGACCACTTCTCCACCAGTGGAAATTTTACTCGATTTCTAGGATCTGAAGTCCATGCAAATGGCCCAGTTCTCTGAGGACCAAACAGGAAGGGTGGGCACTCTCCTTGGCTCCACTCCAGTTTCCTGTTTAGTTTCCAAATGCATTTGTGATTAAACAAACCTGTGTGTTTTTGAGTAATCTTCTTGGAGGTTGAATCAAGTCTTCTTTAATGTAGTTCAATTGATTTAAGATACTTTGAAACATACTGGGTGATCTTTTGAATCAGATTGTTTTAAGTGACTTAGACTGGGAAATGTTGTTACAGATCCTTATACAGATCTTATTCCTACTGTTGGCTAGCTGCAATACTCATGAATTCAGAAGCCATGTGTGAGTGCTACTCTTACGTGAGTGTAATGAAACTGCTGTAATCTACACCTGCTGCTGGTAGAGCTGACAAGCAGAACACCTTGGAACTAAACACACACTATTAACTGGAATGCATAGTGAACTTCACTTACAAAAGCCCAAAATGCAAATAGTTTGTGCAAAGACAACAGTGCAAAGGCTTAGCTAAATGTTTTCTGTACATGTTGTTTTGGACATATGGAAATTATAATGCAGTTATACAATTTCATGCAACTGTACATGCATTCCACAACATAATCTTGATTTTCTAATCAGAAAGCCAGAGTACTATAAATGAAAATTATAAAATAATAAAAAATATAAAATAAAATTTATTCTTAAACACAAACTTGCAAACAATTTGATGTTTATAAATCATTATTAAGATTAGTACTTTTCCCCTTATAGGTGTATGATGAAGTTACAGTTTTAACACTCATTTAACACTTGTTTAATATATAATTAGTGAATTGTAAAGCTTAAAGGACCCTTCCCACAAGCCATGTCTGTACTGTATCTGATACGTAATCGCATAGAGATTTAAATGCTTGTATTTGACAGCACAGTGCTCTGTATTTATAATCAACAACAGCTGATGTTTACTGTAAATTATACCATGGCTATATACAGTTCCTAAATATGATTGGTCAGAATAATTTTTTTTTATTTAATCCAAATTATAGCATTTTCTGCTATATGAGTGCATGTGCTTATTGTGATGTCTTATTGTTTTTATAGTAATTACCTATTTACAGGAACTCATATGACTGATGATGTACATAGAAAAATTATTCATATTTAATGAAGAAAAAAAAAATGTTTGTATAATTGTTGACATGGTGAAGATGTTGACTTAACATTTATTGAAGGAGTCTCCAGGGTCAGTGCTTTGTAACAGTAGGACCATGGGAAAGTCACATCACTTTACAAATTAAAACAGTGTACAATTTCACTATGAACAGTTTCATTCACTCTCATTAGTAAATAAAGGTATCAATCCTAAAGACTGACAGTATGAGGCTTTGTTATTCTGTGTAACTAGGAAGCTATAACTAAACTAGGATGCGTTTATGACCTCAGACACAGATGAAAGTTTGCAGCAGCTAGTGGCTGCGTATTTTCCAGCCTTGTCAGTTATCTTCTTTAAGCATAAATAACAGAAATTGCTTATGAGTTTAAGAGTATTAGTAGTAATTATATGATTTTTGAAATGTGATTTTTAGAAAATCAAAGTAGGTTTGACTCTAAGCTTGCAACTAAGACATATATTATGTGCATTTTATACATTTTATGCAGTTCATGTGCTCTATGAGAAAAAACTCAAGTACCATTCAACTATTTATACAAAATGAAACTCTTTTCAGTTCTTGAAAGTGCTACTCTAGAAATCAAGTATTAGCACATGATGTCATGCATCCATGCATCATGATTTGTGTGCACAACATAAATATCATAACTGCTTCATGTTAACAGTGTTAGGCTCTAAAAATGAAATTATAAAGCAATTTATTAGGTAAGCTAATGTATCTTGTTTACATAAATGCATTACACAAGGGATTGTTAAACCAAACCAGGACTTGTGATAAAAATTTCTCATAAATGAATGTATAAACCAATTGACATTAATAAGACTTCCAGACATCATCACAGTACAAAGGTTCGTCACAGTACAGTGATGAAAGCATTTAGATGCAGTACAACATTTGAAAGGTGTAGATGTTTTAAAGAAGGCCGTGCATTCGTGCATGATGATTGTATAATAAATAATAATATTTATATAAGTGTTCAAGTCCCGGTTTGACTTGAACACTTGTATTAAATAATTGAAGAAATTGCTGGATTGCTTAACCAGTAGATATATTCCATGTGTATACTGTCACAGTAAAATACAAAATAATTTTCTTCAACATGTACTATATATCCAGTCAAGTAGGTTATTAATAGAGATCTTTCACTTTCATCTCTTTTGTTTTTCAACCCATCATACTTGTTACTCCACCTATACCGTGTGTAACCGAGATGAAAAGTAATCTGCATTATGCCAAGCCTGATAATATTGATCAAAGATAGCAATATTAGCATGAAAGTTAAAAACTTTTAAGGTATAGTATAAGTCTGAGGAATTGAGAGGTCTGAAGAGACTAAAGTATGAAAGAAAACTGTTTAAGTAAATACTTACTATGCTCATCAATCACATGTTGCAATAACCAGTCAGACATTAGAACAAATTATCAATTTAGACTAGTTCAGATAACTCACAATTTGTGACTGTCTATGACTGGCTAAATCATATGCTTTCCCTAACCCTAACCCTACATTATTGGCTAATAATGTCCATCATGCGACTCTGCAATCTTAAAGACTTGATGAAAGTGCTTCCGCAAAAGTCTTTTTAGGTTGACGAGAATTCCTACTGGTGGTACAATACTTCCAGCAGACAATCAAATTGTATTGTGGGTATCGCAAGAAACTGTAAGATTAGATTAAAATCACAAAAAGATCTGGTTCTATCAAAATGAGATTGAGGTTTAAGGGAGCCATATCCAGTTAAATAAGATAAATAGACAGTGTGTTTGACAAGCTGAGGCTGGACAAGAAACCAATTAGGACAGCATGGGATTTTTCTTTTATTTAGATTGTAGAATATAGTGAGTAAATATATATATTTAGGTGACAGTACTGAGAGTGAAAATAGCACCTACCTTTCAATCACTTTGACTACAAGATCAGAGTCCACCCCTCAAGGTGGGACCTAATGGACAGAACCACAGCAATTATATAATCTTTAACAATTTCCCCTTACCGTATTGATCCTTGACATGGACATGGTAAGGTCTGTGAGTCCCTGGCCCAGAATAGGTTTTTAATTAAAATTGTCTTCAATGCAAATAAAAATGAAACACAGTCCAAACTTTAGGCGACATGGTGGCTTAGTGGTTAGCTGCTGTCGCCTTTCACCTTCAGGATCCGGGGTCAATATTCTAGTGAATTTAATGGTGTTGCAGAAGCTGATTATTTATTCATTATTTATTTATTAGAAGCAATACCTGTTTAAGACTTTTCCTGGAATTTAGTGTCTAATGCAGTTCTTTTTTGAATTTACAGTTGTGTGGTCACTGTCACCTTGCAACTCCAAGGTACAGGTTCGATTCCAGCCTTAGGTCTGTGTGCATGGAGTTTGCTTGTTCTCCCTATGCTTGGTGGGTTTCTTCTAGGTACTCCAGTTTCCTCCCACAGTCCAAAGACATTCAGATTAGGATAATTGGTGTTCTGAAATTGCCCATAGTGTGTGAATGAGCATATATGTGTGCCCTGCGATGGATTGTCACCCGTCCAGGGTGTACCCACCTCGTGCCGTAAGTCTCCTGGGATAGCCTCCAGGCCCCCCACGACCCTGTATACAGGATAAAGCGGTAAAGACGATGAGTGAGTCACTGAGTGAGTCCAAACTCTACTCATACTTACCTGTTACACTATGTCATTAAGCAATTTCCCTCTTTTAATAACTTAATAAAGTTATTTGAATCCTGAATCTTCTTTGAAAGAAATAAAATATTTTGCATCCTTTATACCTGGATGTAAAAAATGGGTTTTAATAAAAACGAGAAAAGAAAATAGAATGAACAACTCCAAATGAAGAAGGCCTGAGAGTGTCAGATGCAGCCTGAAGAAAATAAGTCCAAAAAAGCAAAACAAAAGTGCAGCTGCACCAGTCTCTTTAGGTAATAACCAAAAAAGGATCACAATCACAAAAAGATCACATATCGGTTATAATACTGGGTGGATTTTTGTCTTTAAGGGCTGGCTGCTCTTGCCCTGGCCTATACAATTTCACACAGGTGACTTGTTTTGACTCTCGCCCTCTTTGGGACACTGGGCCTGGTGTTTCCAAGGGGGCGTGGTCTATACGCAAAGACTCATCGGGGCGGGGCTTATTTCCCGGTGTTGCCGAAACAGAAGCAGTAGAAGCAGCAAACAGTGGAGCAGCTCGAGCTATCATGAACATCAGCTGCGAGTGAAATGTGCGCGTAGCTGCGGTTCACTAACACTCACATCCTTTCTGGCTGCAGTTTGTGAACTTGCCCGACGTCTTCAGCACTGAGGTAAGTTCGCTTTGTGGTTCGCATCTGCTGAATGTGTACGGTGTAACAGCAAAAACATGTCTCGTGTTGTCCTCGGTCGAGGTGAGGACACCTGGAGCTGTTCTCGCACTGACGCCACTGAAAGCTGTCAAGCGGTTACCATGGCAACGTATTTTCTTTCCTTATTTATGTATTTACTCCTCAGTGCTGGAGTGCTCATCGAAAATTCAGGAACGTCAGGATGTTGTGTTTAATTCAGTTATGAATGAGAAATAAATAAATAAATAAATAAACAAGCACCGTGACGTTGTTTTGAGGATGCAAGCGTCTCGTGCGCAAGACCACCTGTTACTATTCTGTTCACAAAGTCTTTTTTATTTATTTTAATTTTAAAAAGCGATTCAGTTGGCTAATTATTATTCCTTATTTTTTTGGCGTTTGTGGCTTTAAGAAACTATTTCAGAAAGTCTAGTAGAGAAGACTCCCTGACATTTGTAATTGAGCATGCGCGTGAACCTGATGATATTCCTTTCGATTAGTTTAAGAGGATTTTCTCGAACAAATCTTTCTTTGATGTGAGAAAAGGGATTACATAACATGCCTGACAATTGTAGATCAAGTTCACTAGATCAACTGTCTCTAGACAGGTAGACTCCCTAATACCATACAGAGTTAAAACAAACAAACACTCTGTGCCTTAACACTTTGAAAATTAATTGAGAAATGCAAAAAAAAAAAAAAAAAAGTCTTTCAGAGCTCATTCTCTGTTCATATGGTTTTGCGTTCGGTAGGATTTTTAGCCTGTTGTTGTTGTTGTTGTTGTTGTTGTTAAACCAAATACACTTTAAGGTGATCTGCTGAGAGTGCAAGAGAAGCGAACACTGGCTGCTGTGTCCTGATTATTAGGAGGGATTTCACTTCCTCCTTCCATGTGGCAGAGGCTGTGTTTTATCCAAACTGTGTGGCTTGAGAAAAACGTCCCAGGTTGAAGGACATTTAGTAATGTACTGCTGTTCTTTTCGAACTGTTTACGTTTAAAGTGATTGGTTTATTTTTATATACAAAAGCAGAAGAAAGAAGTAATTCAGACAACAGATTTATATCAATGATAGACCAGTAACTTACTTTGGCTTATACGTAACTGTGATTCCAAGTCCCGAGTTTAAAACATGCCAGATTCCCAATATAGACGTAAATAATGCATATTTGTGCTTGATTTGTGCTTGTGGTTTTTCTTAAAGGAAAACTCCACCCTGAAACACTTTAGACATGTTTGTGATGTGCGTGGTGATTCTGGAGCTGATTTGTTGGTTGCTGTTGCATTTTTGTTCCTCTACCACTTTTTATTTTTCTCAGGATTTTAAAGCCTGTAAGGCTATTGATTTAATTCTAATATCCAAAAAAAAAAAAAAAGACAAATCTACAAATGTTTGTAAAATATTTTAGGAGTAGTGGGACAGTATTTTAGACCACAGGTGAAGCGTCTCTGTGTTTTGTGACATCAGATATGATCAGCAAGTAAACTCAGACCTAACAACATATAGATCTCTTTTCAAGTTAATATACATGCTTTCAGCTCATGTTGTTTAGATAGACTCTTGTAATGCACTGTACTTTTGCATAAATAAGGCTACTCTTGATGTCTTATAGTGCAAAATGCAGTTACGCTGATTAAACCATTTGACATCAATGCACTGGCTCGCTCTCCATTACTGGATTACTTTAAACTTTTACCGTTTGTAACATCCTTATGATGTTGTCATGACACACGATTGTTTCATACCATGCACAGATGCAAATACGCCCCTCTCCTCCTCCAGCCAGCTTTCAGATTTTTTTCCTAAGTACGTACACATGCGTATTTGCACTCCAGTACAGTAGGTAGCAGCAAGCACAAATAGGAGAAGAAAAGTAGAAGGAAGTAAGGATGCAATGATTTCTCACTGCAAACACTGGACTCAATATACCAGAATACAGTACAGTACATCTATATAATAAGTTATAACAAAACACAATCTCATCTAGTTAATGAGCTATGAGATGATTTGTCTGATGAGCGAGGTAATTCAACCTAATTTTATTAAGTACCATATGTTTAGTTTGGAGTAGTAAAATAGTTAGATAGTTAATAGTTGTTTTATATCACTGAGTTCTTTTGTATTACAGTCAAATAGAGCTGTGAATTTGAAACAATAGCACTGATGTTTATTGTCTAATTTGTCTTAAACAGGTATATTTCTTGCAGGTTTTCAGGTACTAAAAGTTTTTAATAAACATTGAAGTGCTGTGAAACTAGTGTTGTTGATTGAATAAACTAAATAAAAAATTAATACTCTTGAAAAATGAGTTTTTCTTTTCTGCAAAAGTTCTAGTATAATTATAAGTAATTCACCAATTTTGGGTCATTCAATATTTGAAAGTTTACCTAAATAATTTGAAAAGTGTGAATTGATTCTATGCCCTGCAATGGATTGGCACCCTTACCAGGGTGTACCTCCCCTTGTGTCCCAAGTCTCCTGGGATAGGCTCCAGGCCCCCCATGACCCTGTGTACAGGATAAAGCGGTATAGTTTAATTCTAATAAAAAAATGACCAGCAAAAAAACTATAAAATCATACACCTCTATGGTCCATGCAGACTTATAAAGATAAATTCCATACTTCAGCTTCATTGATTTGTAATTCATAAAATTACATACAATAAGCAAATTCATTGAGTATCCCTAATTTGTCATTTGCTTAAAACATGAGGAAGCAGTTCTTGTTTTTCACTATGCATATAGTAGTCAATTTGGAATGGCCTTCACTGTGTGTGTTTAACCCTTTTAGCCTTTTCCTTGGAAGTGTCTTGAATTTTTTCATGCTTTTTTTCCCCTTACACATATACACACACTAAGCATAAGGTCAAACTGGTCAAAATGGGTTTTTGGTAAACAAGAGTGTGGATTAAATTTGTCCTGCTTTCCACAAGTGAAGTATTAATGTCGTAGGCTGGGCCCAGTGATAACTCTACAAAGTATGCAACTCGGTTCGGTGTGCCTGTTCAGCACTGCATTTTGTGATTTATCACAAAGAATGTGATATTAAAATTAAATTATTTGTCACATGTCACCTTACAGCACAGTGAAATGATTTTTTGCATATCTCCCTTGGGGTCAGCCAGGAGAGATATGCAAAAGCAGATAGGGTTAAGGGCCTTGCTTAAGGGCTCATCAGTGGCAGATTGGTGATGCTGGGGCTTGAACCCCGACATTCCGATCAGTAACCCAGAGTCTTAACCGTTTCAGCAGCACTACCCCCAAAGTTTTGACATTGACTTTCCAAGTATTTCAAATTGGGAAGTTATAAAATTATTATTGCTAAGAAAAAATAATCTAATAAAAACGAACGTTGGTTGTGCGCTTAGATCTTCTCTACATATCCTCCACCTAAGGCGACACACTTCTCCAAACGATGGATGAGCTGGAGGACTGTCATTTAAGAAGCCTCCTTTTTGGCTCTTGAGGAAACGTTCCACCTCAGTCACCTTGTTGTTGTCAAACGCCTGACACAAAGTGGTTTCTTCAAGTAATGGAACAGGAAGTAGTCATTGGGTGCGAGGTAGGGTAGTAGATGGATGAGGCAGAATTTTGTACCTCAAGGGACCGCAAGTTTCACTGTTTCGTGAGCTGAATGGGCTGGAACGTTTTCTTAAGGAAGGCCCACTTTAATTTATACCACAGGTTTTTAAAACAAGAAGAAATGTTCACAGAGACATAATTTGGGCAAATATTTTCAGTTTTTTTCATACGATAATAGGAATAATACACTCTCACTCACTCATCTTCTATACTACTTTATCCTGTGTTCAGGGTCGCGGGAGCTGGAGCCTTTCCCAGGAGGCTTAGGGCACGAGGCAGGGGGTACACCCTGGGCAGGGTGCCAATCCATCGCAGGGCACACACACATACACCCATTCAGACACTAAGGGCAATTTGGGAACGTCAATTAACCTAACCTGCATATATTTGGACTGTGGGAGGAAACCGGAGTACCCGGAGGAAACCCACCAAGCACGGGGAGAACATGCAAACTCCATGCACACAGAGAGGGGAATCGAGCCTGGCCAGGAATCGAACCCAGACCCTGGAGGTGCAAGGCAACAGTGCTAATCACTACACCACTGTGCCGCCAGGAATGATACAATAATACGATAATACAGTGGATAAGTCATCTCCATAAACTACTGCAAATATTTACATACATATAAGTGATATGTTTAAGAACGTGCCCAAATGGTTTACTGTTGGTTTAAAATTCTCTGATTACACTATTTACCTACTCATTACTATGAGCAGAATACTTGCACACATGCAGTAATACTGTTGTTGTTGTTTGTCTTTTAGATTTTTGGGACACTTCTTGTGGTCATCTTTGAAAGATGGTCTGCCCAAGTACTTGTTTTGGCAGGTGTTTGTCTAGATCTATACACATTACCACATTACACAAGTACAGAGGATGAACTTGGATAAGTCGGATTATTGACAAAGTGTATTGTTATAATGTTGGTGATGGATTGAATCAGAATGTTTAAAGACAAGCAAAAACAGAGGCATATGTGTTTATTTTATACTTCAAGTTCAAAACGTGTCTCATCTGAAGTATTAGTCAAGTGCCAGTGAGAAACAAAACCACTTCAAACTGATGAGTCTTATTTATAGCTCTGAGCTAATCACCATGATTAAACACCAAAGGATAAATATTCAGTCATTTCCTTTCCATAGTCAGAGTTTTGTAAGCAAGGAAATATTTATGTTGCTCTACCTTCACAAATTGTACTTGAAGTGCTCATGCTCTAAGGTATGCAGGTAGATTATTTAAAAGCAAACAATGCTTTGATTTGCCTTAAAGGTCTAAACCCATATTTAACTATTTCTTTAACAAGTCAACATAGGTCTCAAAGGTTCCTCAAATGGTCTGTGTGTATGTGTGTATGTGTGTATGTGTGTATGTGTGTATGTGTGTATGTGTGTATGTGTATGTGTGTGTGTGTGTGTGTGTGTATGTTAATGCACCAGCTGAACCCCCACCCCCCCAGATAATGAATTTTTAATACCTCAGTCTCCCTTTATTTCACTCCTCCTCAGTGTGCCATTTTAGTGTCTATGTAAATGAGCGACTGCTGAGCCACACCCCTCTGGAGAACAGCACAGTTGAACCACAAGTCAGGGAAGGAGTATCTTTATATATAAACATTAGAGGAAAGATTTTGGCATTTTTAAGTCCTGGTCAAGACAAAATGGACAAAAGCACAAAGCAAAAAACAGAACCATAAAAAGTTCAGAAAAGGTGAACAGTTATGCAGCATCTTCTACTTATTCAGTTATGTTTTGGAGGACCTTAAGCTGATGATTTCCCTCTTTTAATGTCAATAATACTGTATTCTTTGTGTAAATTCTTATATTGGTCGGTGCCTTTGTATTTTCATAACTGAGTGGTATGGGAAGTTATGGACACTTTCTGCTTCGTACTAGGAAGCTGTGTCTTGCCCTGAAGAGTCTTGGAAAGCGGTTTATAAGGGAGAAATGGAATTTCTAAGATGTTAACTAGAAGAAAGGTGATGCTATGGGTGTGGCCTTCCGAACCTCAGTTATTTCCTAACTCCATGTAGAGAGTGTCTGTGTCATTGTGCTTGAACATGTGGAATTTTTACAACTGGGAAAGGTTTGGTCAGATTCACTTCACAGTCATAGGTTGCTCAGCATGTCTCATTCACGTCAGGCCTTTCTCCCTTTTCCTGTTTTCCTGTTTTTTTTTTTCTCTACTGTCTCTCCCTTACGCTGCGTCCTCACAGATTTCGTAACAAATCCAGTACACACAAAACTTGTGTGTGTTTGTGTACTTTGAATGACTTGTCAGTTACCTGGATGGATAAGGTGTGTTCATGTGCCTTTGTGTCAATAGAGTGTTATTCACTTTGTGACATACACCATAAAAGCTCAGGTAATCCCACAAATCCTTTAAAGAGCACTCAGGTGATTCTGTGCTCGATACTATAAGAAACAAGCAGGAGAATAATTGAAAGCCTCTGCAATTCCTCTGGACAGACTCTTGTCTCACATACCAAACTTAAGAGCAGTTCTTGGAATATTCACAGGATTAAAGCAGAACATGTGTTTTATATTTCTGTCAGGTCTGTTGAGTGGAATAAAATTAAAAATGATTTATTGCCAGCATTACCCACAGTTTATAGGCAAAAAATTCAGTATCATCTTTCTCGAAGGTTTAGTTAAATCATTGCAGTGTTTCCCCCAGATGTAAGATATACTAGGGTGTGAGTCAGAAGAGCAAAGGTGTTGGTGGTGGGGGTGGTGGTGAGGGATGGTGGTTGTAGTGGTATAAGCATATGTAAGTTGAAGTGTGCCTTGTTCGAATACTTTTCCCCTGAGACCTTTCAGCTCTCAGTCACCTGTCAGTTTGGTGAATGAATTGATTCTCTGATGTTGTACCAAGATTAGAGCTGTAAACTAGACTGTTGATTTTTCGATTCAAAAGCATTCAATGTGTGTCTGGTTTAATTCAAGCAGCTGTCTTTATATGCAGATGGCGTATAAAAACTAAAAAATAATTTCATAAACTCTGAAATACATTAACTTGTGTTGTTGGTTTTTCAAATATCATGTCTCACAAAACATTGATAAGCTTCTATACCTGTCAATCATCTACAACACTCTCCAGTCCAGTAGGTGGTGGTAATGCACCAACCGCACCATAAACTCAATAGAATAAGCGATGCTTTTCCAAAATGCGGAAGATGGAAGCCTTTTGTATTTTCTGCAAAGGCTGTAGGAATTCACCAATTTTATACTGTTTAATGTTTGTAATTTTCCTAAATAATTTGAAATTTGAATTTTCAAAAATGGCTACTAGTTAAGTAAATAATTTTAGCACACAGTTTACCAAACTCATATACAGTGGAACCTTGGATTGTTAGTAACTTGGTCTGTGAGTGTTTTGCAAGACGAGCAAAATGTGTAAATAAATTTTAACTTAATAAACAAGCGAGGTCTTGATATACAAGTAGTACATATGTGCTTTGTCTCCTGAGCGTCACATGATCACAACTAAACCAATGGTTTTTCTCTTGCGCGTACTACGCGATTATGGTTAATTGTCTTCCATGCTCAGTCTCAGTACATGCGCGTCACTTGTATAGTCAATATCCGAGCGCACATTGTGACCACGTGTGTGCGCGCATAAAGCAAAAGCAAGTGTCATTAGAGAGGTTCCTTATTAAAGAAGTTTCCCAACAGAGCAGTGTTTTAGTTAGAATGTGTGTGTTTGTGTGTGTGTGTATGTGTGTGTGTGTGTGTGTGTGTGAAAGTCATCCTAAACAGTAACCCCCTCCCTCTTCCTCTCCTCTCGCCTACACACACACACACACACACACACACACACACACACGGAAACACTGATCGGTCAAGATTCTTTTGCAAAGGTAAAGTTCAGGTTAATTTGTTCTATTTTTACTTTACAGCAGTGATTCCATTAGTGTGTGGTCTTGCGCAAGTGTCATTAAAGAGGTTCCTTGTTAAAGAAGTTTCCCGACAGAGCAGTGTTTCCGTGTGTGTGTGTGTGTGTGTGTGTGTGTGTGGAGGTTAATTTGTTTTATTTTGACTTTATATTTTGTATTAATCATTTTTATATGAATATTTTTGAGTTGTGGAACGAATCGTCAGAGTTTCCATTATTTCTCATGGGGGGAATTTGCTTTGATATACAAGCATGCCTCTGTAACACATTACACTCGCTATCCAAGGTTTGACTGTACCTCTTATTCTGTGTAACAGTCAGGGGGGCCTGGAGCCTATCCCAGGGAACTAGGGGTCCAAGGTGAGGTACACTGTGTTTGGGGTGCCATTACAGGGCACAAACAGACATTTTCATCATACATTATAGCTAATTTGGAAATACCATTCAGCCTACACTGCGTGTATCTGGACTATGGAAGGAAGCCGGAGTACTCGAGCGTAAAACCAGAAAGCAAAAAGAGAACATGCAACGCTACAGAGCACAGACGAGATTGAAACTAAAAACCCTGGTGGTGTCAGACGATAGTGCTAATAGTGCTAACAACTAAAACTAAATTGAACTGAATTTCCCTCTTTATCTCATGAAAATCTTTCTTCTGATTACAATAAAGTGCGTTATTTGAAATTAATGGTGTAAAAGATTTACCCTTAAATAAATATGAAAGAATGTGTACTAGGCCACTGTTGAATTTAACATGCTAATCCAGGTTACTGGTCTATTATCAACAATTATCAAATATAATATTCTTCTTGTTATTTATGTTGTAGCCACAAAGAATATTAGTAACTCCTGAAAGACTGTGTCTGTACTGTGATTTACTACTAATGATTTTTTACAGTTAAAAGTTTCTCAATAGAAATCAGTGTCATATGGTAATTAAGGTTTATGTCAGAAGTTGAAGTGAGAAACGAGTTTTTGTCTTTCTCTCATTAGATCTCTCTCTCTCTCTCTCTCTCTCTCTCTCTCTCAGTCACTGTTGTTCTTTGTGGGTGTGTATGTGTCAATGTGTGTAAGTTTACATGACCTTCCTGGATTTCTCCACCTGTGGTGTTGATATCTATCTGCGTCTGCATCATCATTAAGTAATAATGAGCTGGTGTGTGTATGCATGCAGAGGCCTCGTGTAGAGTTACAGTTGTCAACGGAATGTCCTTGTGCTTCAGTTTTGGGGAAAACAAAACGTCATATAGTTCTCATGCCTTGGTAGTCTTTTCTAATGATTCATCTCTTAAGTGTGAAGTTGTAGCTAGTAGCAGCATGGATGGTGTGGCTGAGAACAGAATGTTTGTTCATTTAAAGCAGAAATAAAGTAAATGAAGTGTGTGTGATTCTAAATAAGAGATGTTCAAATGTCCATACATCATAAATCATTCTCACTTTAATCCCCAGGATTCAGCATAATATTAAGTGTAACACTGAAGATAACCCCAAAATAATGTGTCTATATTTATTTTCATGATTCTGATCCTGATTATTAACCGCAAAAAAATAATATCTTGATGTCTTTGCCAGGAAACATGACTTACTAAATTCAGTGAGATCATTGTCATGTTCAAGAAACCGGTTTCAGAAGATTTTAGCTTTATGAAGTGTTATCCTGTGGTCATAAAGGGATGGAAATGATCAGCAACAATACTCAGGTAGGCTGTGGCGTTTAAATGATGCTCACTTGGTAACCAAGGGGCCCAAAGAGTGCCAAGAAAATATCTCCCACAGCATTACTACACCACCACCACCAGCCTGAAGCCTTTAATGGAGACTTTAAAGTGGTGGAGTATCAAGTTTTATGTGTATATTTTAAAAATTGAGCACAGGATGGCAGTTTTTCCAGTGGTTCAAATACATTTTTTCAGTGCGTCCATATTGCAAACTCCATTATAGTCTGGAAGGATTTTTCAAGTGAATTCAGGGCCATTTTTTTTTTCTTCATTGAATAGGGTTTTACAAAGTAGTTTTTCGAGTCCTTTGCCTGTTTTCCAGGTGGAAAAAAACGAGCGAATTAGGTGAGCGAAGTTGTTTGGCTCTGGTACCAAACAGATCCCTAAAATTTGAAACCATTTTCATATAGATTCCGTGGGGATATGTGCAGAATTCAGGGAGACATGGCCGCCGAGTCCTGAATTGGACAATTGGGAATTTTGGTAAAACCTGCATAGGGATTAAGGACAATTTATACTGTAAATATGCTCAAATATTAAAGCTTTTTTTTCTCATTAAAGAGTTCCCCGCCATGATGTTTACATGTCACAGACTGGACTATGTTTTTAAGCAGATAGTACATGAACACAAAGAAAAAAGTATTTATCGAATAATAATAATATTAATAATAATAATAATAATAATAATAATAATAAAATAATTGACATGGGCAAGATTATGTTGAGGTTCTGAATATCGGTTTTGATAAATTTTTTTATTAATTGTCCAGCAATAGTAAATTGTACTGTTTGTCTAGCAAAGCAAACAAAAAAAGAAAGAAAGAAGCAAATAAAAACAGTAATAACTTTAGACAGAAAATTTCCTTGTTCCAGACTCCTGGGCTACTGATTGGTTCACCAGCATTCAACATGTTTCTACTTACAGTCTTTTGCAGCACTCTGCAATTCTTAATTGCAAAGTCTTGTACTTTAGATGTTTGCTTTTTCCAGTGCGTAAAACTAGCCAGTGATGTATTTTGAATCGTCCCCTTAACAAATTACAGTCCTGAGCTCAGCTATACTCCTTTTGTTCTTTTGTATAGTATTTGCACTCTCTCTTTCTCTTTTTCTCTCTCTCACTCACACACACACACACACACAGACACACAGACACATCCTCTCTCTCTCTCTCTCTCTCTCTCTCACACACACACATTCTGTTTCTCTCTGTGTCTGTCTTTCTCTCTTGCTCTCTCTTCCTCTCTCTCCACAGTTGAATGTCATGTTTTGTTTTTAGTGAATGCACATTTGTCTTCTCAATGTTTTCCTAAACCTGTGTGTGTGTGTGTGTGTGTGTGAGAGAGAGAGAGAGAGCGAGAGAGAGAAAGAAAGAGAGTGTGTATAGGGGTGTATTGTATTGGAAGCACGATTTGCTCGTATGGTTTTGGGCAGTGTTACACTCAGACTGGTTTGCTGCAGATGTGTCTGGTTGAACTGGTATGTGTGTACACATGTATTTCCACCACTCTGGCCTGTATTAAACTAAGTGCTTTGTTTTTTTGCAGATTAGAGTGTAATGGTCTAATGGAGCTGAACAGAGATGAGGTCCCTGTTTATGTGAGTATGAAAAGCAGACCTGTTCAGACTTTTTTGCTTCCTTCTGTCTGCATCTCATATTTTTTTATTCCTTTAGTAAATGTAGAGATACACAAAATGACATGTAAATAACGAAAATAGAGGATTTTACTGAACATGCAAATCATTTGCTTCACTGCTTTTATTTATGTACTCTCACACTGTTTGTAGATATTGTACGTATATTTAGATTTCTTATGTGTTTCTGCTCATTTTCCTTTTTGTTCTACCACTCCCTCATTCATGTGAAATTCTATGCATTTCTTTTTTCCACCTTTATCCTCCTGGGATTTGTCCTTTCATTCTCTCTGCCTGACAAATGTCATTTATTTCAGGTTCTGTGCGTGCGTGAGTGCGTGCGCGAGTCTGTGCACATGCGCGTACCCTCAACATTTAGCAGTTGTGATTTACAGTAAAAAAAAAAAAAGGATTTGTGCATATAGTCAGAGGAACATAGTGGAAAGAGGAGTAAAAATTTTAAATATGTACTCCTGCACAATAGAAACATTGCCCATACTGTACACATTTCTTACAAAAGTTATTTATGACAAATACATAAGAAGCGGTGAGTTTATATAAAAATTCATCAGTGCCAGAAACTCAAAATTCAGATGATGTTGACAGCGACCTAGAGTCTACATTGATTAACAATACGGCCTCCTTGCTTTCCCAGCAAGCCCAGGTGCGGTCAACTATTTTTGAATAGTCTGATGGCTTATTGTGTGTTACCCTGGATTACCAGCAGCAGTAGTGGCAGCATTTTTTTTTTCAAAATCACAAAGTTGAGTTAGTCTGTCTTGCCTTGGTGTTGTTACTCTTGACCTTCTAGACCTTGGGAGATCAGCAGTGGAACCATTTGTTGGGAATCTGTTCCGTAGCCTGGAAATGGTAGTCCTGGCAACTTCTAACCATCTGGTGACGTCTGCTTATGTTTTAAACCAAGCTGAAGCATGAAATGGGACATGAGAGTGTGTGAAGACAAAATGCACAGAAAGTTTTTATTATATTTGATACCAAGACATGTCTCCTGGACTTACATAGCAAGTTTTGTGCACAGAGATAGAAGATGAGAGCTAGGTTATCCACAATAAACACTCTCATGACAGTAATTTTACCTTACCTGTGTTCTTAATGTAACAGGACAAACAAACTAGTGAATTTGGGGTTTTTGTAACCATAATATATATATATGGTATAGTGTGTGTATCTTGAGAGCTGGGACAAAATGTATTTAATTTGAAAGATTTTTTTTAACATTATTATTATTATTATTATTATTATTATTATT
>JAOVVA010000031.1:10470272-10486397 GCA_028565275.1 Leiocassis micropogon
GAGATCTCCAACCAGAAGCGGTGCACCAGGATGGGTCAGACAGGTCCGGAGGGCAGAGGGAGTCTGGATCACTGGCAAAGATTTAACGTGTAGTATTGGTCTATCCAATGGTTGGGAATATTTCTAATTGCAAATGGACATTTTTAGGAGTAAAATTCTGTTTTTGGCTCACCAGTGCATCCATAGGACTGTTGGCTGCTTCAGTTGGCTCCTTCGCCCCCCAAGGCCCAAACCATATTCAATTTGAGACAGAGCCTTTTGCTCTGCTGCTCATCTGTGGAATTCCCTCTCTGACCATTTATGCTTCCTGAAGTGTCTGTCTGCTTTTAAATCAGGCTTGAAAACTTACCTGTTATAAGGCTTTTTTTGTTGTTGTAAACTCCATGTTTATCTTTTTACACAAGCACTGTGAGATGTGTCCGCATGAAAAGTACTATAGGAATATATTATCTAAATTATTATTATTATTATTATTATTATTATTATTGATGTGCGCAGCATAATATCAGTTGATATTTTGATTAAATTTGCTATAAACTATCATTTATGACTCAATAGGCAAATAGTCCAATTCACTGAAGCAAAAAAAAAAAAAGTACTGTCTGTGTGTGTGTGTGTGTGTGTGTGTGTGTGTGTGTGTGTGTGTGTGTGTGTGTGTGTGTGTGCACGGTGTGTGTGTGTGTGTGTGTGTGCACGGTGTGTGACTAATGGTTAACATATTGGTGTTAAACAGTTTCGGGTGTCCTTGAATATTCAATAGCTCAAGTGTTTTGTCTGAGTGTGTGTTGTGCGTTTTAGTCAAGTAGAATATTCACTGATGTAAAACATTCACAAGATTTCTGTCAGCTTTTGAGTTAAATCTTTTTTTTTCCTCCCATGCTGTCGAACACATTGTGTGACGGGTTTCTGTAGCAGGGGTGGGGTTTTACGTGATGAGGTTGCTAAAGGTGCCCAGCCCTTCTCTTTTTGATCTGGGCTTCGGGACAACGGAGTAATTTTTTAAATGTGTTTCTTTCTTTCTTTTGGTATGGGTGTTGGTATGGGTTTCCAATGCTCCACATTCCATTCTTTGTGTCCTAGCAAGTTGAAGCCTTCTTTACCTGATTTGCCTCACCAATTTTTTTCTTAAGGCTGTTTAGTCCCAATCCCGGCCACATTTCTTCACCACTATCCTTCCAGATTTTAATAATGCAATTATTCTATATAAAGTTATAAAGTCTATATAAAAACCAAATTTAGTAGTTTCAGCACTTAGTCACATCTCCTTAGTTGTTTTCTTTGCTTGATGCAGACTAATTGAATAGAATAGAATTTAATTGTACATAATATGTAGAAATGAGGCTCAAGACTTTTGCACAGCAGTGAATTGTATTTTAAAAAATATGTTCTGAAGTTTCATTTAGTGTTTTAGGTGGCAGGATTGAAAAAAGTAGTGCATACCCCAGCATTGAGACGCTTTGTTCCACCAAGACATTTTTGAACCAGTTGGAGCATGTTAGGTTTAAATAGACTTTTTAAAAAATTGTAAAAGTTTTCTTTTACGAAGGTCAATGAGGAGAATATTTTTTTCTTTTTGTTGCTGTTGGATGTAGGAAAGAAAAAAAAATATTCTGGTGTCCATTATTTTAACAGCCTACGTGTGTCTCCTCTGGCAACTGTGATTTATAATCTGCTAGTCTCAGACTGTTGGTATATATGTTCACTCAACTAACAGTGAGCCAATATGAATTACACAAATCTAGGAAAATGCTGAGGCTAAAAGCAGCTTTGGATTATCTCAGTAATAAAAGTGCTAAGCATGTGAACCTGTCCTCTGTTTGACATGAACAAACATGATAAAGGAAGTACTGTAGTACCCATTTGTCAGTTTGTTGCCTGGTAATGTACTGTGCAAATGTTTTTGTTTAAACATAATATTTATCTCTCAGTCGAGCTACAGGTAAGTGGAGTTACAGCTAGTCATGTGAGTATTTAGAGGTTAAGATAGATGAGAATTCAAAAGTACTTTGGATACGTGAGATTTCTGATATGGTGATATCTAACTACTGGGCCATTTAAAATATTTTAACTTTCCTTTATGTCGCATATCCATTATTAGCTCTTTAGATAAGGAATTCCCTGGAAATTGAATAGTGTACTGAATTATCATGAATACTGCGCTGAAGGTTGTTGCTACTAATCCACCATAATAATAATAATAATAATAATAATAATAAAATGTGCACAATGCACATTTGTTTTTATGACGTAATTGACAATATGAGATGGATATCTATGAATGAAACACAAAGAATCCATGGGAAGATCCATTTTGTCATTTCTGTCATTTGCTTTGGCTTGTGTTGAACACTGTGACTCATGTAAGGCCAAGTATTAGAGTAAGAGTGTAATTGCACCTATTAATCTTTTACCTAGTCTGAGTTAGTCACCCTTTAAGCTAAAAAAAATATAAGCAAAAATAAAAGTTGTTATTGGATATTCTACAAAAACAAAGAAAGCAGGGGAAATTAAAGATGTTGTACTCTGGGGACATGATTTATACATTGCACGTGTTTAACTTTTTTATTTTACCTCACTTTGGTGTAGTATCAAATCGGGGTCTTAATATTATTTTTCCACTTCTTCTGTTGAGGGTTGCATTTGCAACAGGTTTAGAAGTTCATACAAGGCTCCTCAAGGCCCATGTATTACACCTCATTCTGGGGATTCGTGATCTGTAATTTTATTCATGGCACTTGCAGTTTTGAAACAGGACATCCTTCTGAGTGAGCGTTTCAATAACCACAGCTTTATGCTAAGGCAGTATTGTATTTCTGAGCTTTCACATCATTAGAGAGTAAACCTGAGTTTGAATAATTGGATGGGCCCAATTTGATTTGTAACGTGATTCTAAAAGTATCACAAATTTATAAATATCCCAATTTGAGATGATGATTTTTTTTTTCCTGATTTTGTTAAAATTTGGCAAAAACCATTAAACAAAAAAGCTGAGTAATAGTAATAACACTGGCAACCTTTATTCAGCAGCTTTACAACTGAATTGAACATGATTACTGTAATTAAATGTAGCATTAGTTCTACAGTTAATAGGTAAACAGTACAACATAAGTGGATAATTTAAAATTTAACTTCAAATTGTTTCAAACAAAAAAAAGCAAAACTTTTTTTTTCTCCTATCTTTTCTAATTACCATGTGGAGACTTTGTTTCTGCACATACACATGGCCACTTTCTTTCAGTCATCACTGGCAGCTTGAGGATAGAGATGCTGGTCTTGAGAATGTCATGTTTTTTAAAAGAAAAAAAAAAACTTGAACCTTCATAATCAGCAGCAAAATGTTCAAGAACGTGGCTAAGGTACCAAACTTTGATACCCAGAGATGACATCTTGATGGTCTTCTGATATTCTATTAGACCCTAAGAATGCATGTGAAACTGCATATTTTCATATATCAATGAAAATATGCATATATATCAATATATATATTTCATATCAACTCCTTATTTTGCTGCGCGAGAAAAAGTAACTGGTCCACTGTTGCATAGTCTAAGTAGAAGCAGCATTGTTCCTCCTGACTCATAGGTTTAGCTTTTGGGTGGAGTTCTCTGCCCGGGTCCCTGGCATAGACTTTTCCTGGGAGGCTGGGGAATGTGATTTTTCCTATAATTGTAATGTACCTTCTGGTTCAGACAACCTCTGTGACCATTACATTCTGTGCTCCTGGTGATTTGAAAACCAGCAGTTTTCACTAAATTGCATGAAATTGAAATGTCTGCTATTTGTTACGTAGCATCCATAAATAGCGAAGGTAACTGGAATAAAATGAATGTTTCTTTTATGAGATCCACAGTATAATGATTGAAAGATTTTCTTGAACGCTGGGTAGACAGACCTATCCCTCAAGTGGTGAGTAAAGGCATAGGGAGCAGAGAGAGATTTGAAGTGTGCCTGTACTATTAAACAGGAAGATGTTACAGTATAATTAGACTTTAAACGGTTCTGCGTACTTACTACCAATAGTATCTGCATTTAGAACAGTAAATATATTGTTATTTGTGTATAATTAAAGTAGATAAATTCAGTCACAAATACCCCAAGTAAAACCCATTAATATCCTAATATAATATTTAAATTTTCATAATTATGCCACTTTCATAATCTGGCTGTTTTGACATGTAAACAGATTTATCATTTTAATTCTTTGTAAAGCTTGAGATGTTTTTTCAAAATTTCCCATCTTGTGCACATTTTTGACAAGTTGTGGGCATGAAGAAACTTTCTAGGTAATCTTCACATTTTGAGTCTTACTTAGAGAGTGAGAATACAATCTTTATTTAGACTTTGCTCATTTGGCACAACAGAACCAGCGAAACCGATAGATAACGTTTTGAGGTTTGTGAATTTCTTAAAATATGAATCATGTGCTGCGTAAAGCTTAGAAATTGTATATCTACACCACGCTCTATATGAGAGTCTGGTATTGTAATTTTTAAAACTTTCTGAATAGCTAAAGATTTTATGGTCTGAGAGCTATGTTTGTCTGGATCTAAAAGAATGCTTTGAATTATTGTCCTGCTAGAACATCTAAGGATGACTCTCTTGGCAAAAGCAGTGAGAATTTGCTGATAAGTGTCCTGGAACTTGACGGAGGTTCCTAATGCCAAGTCTCCTAACAAGGGCCTTTGGAAGCAAAATGGCTTATTCGCTAGCATTCAGTACATTACTCTGCAAAAAGCTCTTTTTTTTCTGCATGACTATAATTACATTTATTGGTGATTTAGCTCGATTCTAAATCTCTCCATCTGGCAATACATCCCACTTTCAATCAGTTCCAATGACTTTAGCAAACTCCATATGTGTGCGTCTGAGTTTTGATGAGATTAGAGTAGGAGTCTGGAACATTTTAAGGGCCATATGCTAGCTTTATTAAATACATAGTCATATGTGCATACATTTTTATTTCTATTTTATATTTGATTTTTGTATTGCCTTTCCAAAGGGAAGTTGTTTGTATCTGTAATATGAATGTTTATACACAGAAGTGGGAAGAGCCATATTTGGGTTAGATGTCTCCAAAGTGTATTCATCACTCCTGGTGATGAACTGTTAGGAGGCCTTAGCACTAGAGTGTTTTTTTTTTTTTTTTTTTTTTTTTTTTTAATTCTGGGTGAAATTAGGTGACAGTCTTCTCAAATATGTTAAAACATTATTAGCACAGCAAGACGTACATGTTGCACTGTGTTCATGCACACTAGGAATTTAGGTTGCAATTCTCAAATCAAATTGCCAATTTGGCAGAATGGCGGTACAGTAAGTATCTGTGCCCTTTCATACCACCAAGAACCCCAGTTGGACCTTAAACTTGTTGTTCTGTTGTTCTCTGTGGTTGAGTGAGTTTACTCTGGGTTCTCTGGTTTCCACCATCTTTGCAAAACCATGAGGGACGCATGGACTCCTTTTATGTTCTCATGTCCATGCCTACCTGCGGCTGGTAGACACAATGCATCAAGATGACTGCCGAGGAGTGACGAGTGATGAGAGTAGCATTTTTATTGCAAAAGAGAAAGAAACGTACATATTTTTCAATAGTTATGTTAGCATGCTTTTAATATTGGCATGACTATATGATATACTTATACAGTGAAGCTTTTTATCATTTCCTAATTACATGAAATGAGATTTGGATGGAATAGAGGCTAACCGTGAGGGCACTAATTCATCAGTGAGTACTGCAGCACCTCTGTGACTACAGTGGGCTTCCTGGGCCTGACAGGCTTGTAAGGCATCATCTTCTACTTCCTCGCGTCCTTCCTGCTGTCCGTCCTGCTGTCCGTCCTGCTCATCCTTAAAGCCAGCCGATGATGGAACAAGTGCTTTAAATCCAGACACCTGCTCTTTAACGGAGGTCCTGTAGGCTGATTGTTCACCTACTGTACGTGCATACAGTATGTACTGAAGAGCAACACTACTGAAGATGTGCATTAGTGCATAGGTTAACAAATCTCTCTAGGGCAGAATTATGTTCAGCCAGTTCTTTGAATCTAATGTTTATTTCACTTCTACAGAGTATTTCATTGTGATTCAGAAGTGACTCAGTACCTGGGCTTTAAAGGTCAGGGTGAAGCGTGAAGTCATTAACCAGATCCATTTTATTTATTCATTCAATCATGAGTAACAGTTTTTATCCCCGCTCACGGTTGTAGTGGATTGTGAGCTTATCTCAGGAACACACCCTGGATGAGATATCAGTCAGTCACAGGACACGCACGCTTGGGCCATGCTGGATAATCAGTACTGGCAAGTTTTTGGAAATGAGAACCTGGAGTAAAGCCATTCAGCTTTGGAGAACATGTGGAATGCCACACACACCCACACACAGTAACCAGAGTATTTTCTGATTGTACTTTGTTCTACTTCATAAACCGAAATTTCATAAAACAATATCATCAAAAATGCACACTGGTGGAATCTGTAAAATGTTAATCATTTGGTATATCGAAGAGTTAGAAATGTAGCGTACTTGTATTACAAATTGTATATTCATTTCCTGAGAAATATAAATGAACCATATAACAACTTCTGACTTGTCTGGCAATATCTGTCTCTTTGTTCTTCTATCTTTCCCATCAGTCTTTCATTCTCTTTCTTTCTTAGTTTCTTTTTTTCTTTCTTTTTTTTCTTTTCTGTTTTTTTATACACTGATGCTAGATTTAACTTACTTTAAATGGCATGTAACATCACTTTAGATAGGACATTAGATAGGGTACATGTGATGGTGTTTCAAGTGGACTGGGTGAGGACAAATCCTCTCTGTTCATATCTCTCGCTATCAGTTTTTTTCTGGGACTTATGCTCAAGTGCTGGGAAAGTGTGGAAAACATGTCATGAATTAATTAAATAAAGGAGAATGGAAATTGTTTTATCAATATAAGGTGATGTAAAGAACAAAAAGAGGGAAGTACTGAGAATGTAGTGGCAGTGGTGCTTCTGGTGGTGTGGGGTTTGTATGCGGTACTGCAGCACTGAGAATCCCAGGCTTGCCATTCAACTTTATCTGAAGGACTGAGTTACAGAAAGAGGAAAGTCCTCACTCCTTACCCATTCCCATACCTAACAAAGTTCTTTACCCCTTTATGAAGGTTCTACTTACTATTCACTGTTATAGCAAAGGGGCCCCTTAAATGACAGGAAGTGAGAGAGACGGCTGTAGAAGTAGTTTAAAAAAAATCAAAAGAGGGTTTTATGCAGAACATGGGGGGAAAGTGAAAAGAGCCTTGTCTTGCACAAACCTCTCTCAGTCTGCAGTAATGTTCCCCTCCCCATATACAAGGTGTGTCTTTTGATCCAGGGTCCTGTAAATGAAATCAGTGGTCTAAAGTATGTTTGTTTTTTTTTCGATTTCATCTGAGTTGAATGTCTGTATTACTCAGAGTGGAGGGACACAAAGTGTTTCTGTCCTGTTCTAAGGCTTGATTTCAAATATATAGGAAAACTCACAATCATAACACTCCTGTTGTCTTGTTATCATCAAAGTAAACATGATATAAGAAACTAAATGGTGGAAAAACAAAAACAATTAAAAATAAAATACTTTTATGAGCTCTGCCCTATCATTCAATTTAATGTACTTCTTCGCATGTGTATAATAATGTGGCACTAAAAAATACCCCAGTACACTAGACAACAGTACTGTACTATACCAGCATTTTGAACTAATTGATCCTATTTCATATGGATCTCTGTTTGGTCTGGCTAATACTGTAGTTCTCTTTTAACAAAGCAGCACCTCTGCGTACATGCTTACATACATTATTATTTATTCTCTGCATGTTTCAAGATTTTCTCTTCTATTTACCCAACTGAATATTTTTAGATTTTCTCCCATAAAAGCCTGCTGAATCTGATAACAAAAGCAGATCACTGGATACTTACAGTAGGTGTCTAAAAGGTGCCTGACCTAGACAACTGTGAAAGATTCTACAAATCTTTTAATCAACAAATATCAACACCCTCCACAGGAAGGGTAAGCCACAAAGGAAAGGGCTGACTGTTCATCTACAGTAGTGGTACAGTATATTGAAACATATTTATGGAATGTTGAGTGGAAAGGAAAAGCGTGGTAAGAAAAAGTACACAAGCAAAGGGGATAACTTGGTCTTCGGTCAGCAGTGCCACAGGCTCATCTCCTCCATGCCATGCTGCACTGTTGCAGCAATTCGTGCTAAATGAATCCTGACCAAGTTTTTAGTGTATAAATTCACAAACTTTTCACAAATTGGAGATTTCTGTATTGTAAATCATTTTTGACTCATTATGACTCATTATCCGTTATCACCCAAATGTGGATGGGTTCCCTGTTGAGTCTGGTTCCTCTCACGGTTTCTTTAAAATCTCTGGGAGTTTTTTTTCTTGCCACCGTCACCCTTGGCTTGCTCATCACTGACAATCTGATCATTTTGATTCTTACACATTAACATTTCACACAAACTTCCATAATTTTCATTGTGTATAGCTGCTTTGCGACAGTGATAATTGTTAAAAGCGTTATACAAATGGAATTGAATTTAATTGGATTTTTGATTCTCATGTGGTGTAATCCATAACAAGAAAGTCTTGAAATATTTCACTTTGTGTGTAATAAATCTGTGAATAAATTTTATTTTTAAATAAAATATAAAAAATAGCTTTTACATGAAATTCTAATTTTGTGAAATACACATATGTATAGTAGCGTATAATGTATATGCTATAGTAGCATATAATGTATACTAGTGTATATTTCAATATTATATATAATATATATGTATATTGTATATGTATGTGTGTTTTTATTGCAGTGTTTTTCTGCAAACAGAAATGAAATTTGTGTTTTGTATTATATTATATTTTATTAATTCTATCAAAGACACATCTTAATTCTTAATCTGACAGCATGACTTAATCTAGTCCTAGAAAATGATGTATTTAATCAGTCTCATTAAAATCTTTTCTAGATACGGTATCTTAGAAACTTAGGCCTTTGCTGTAACAAATTTATCACCAGAACCCATTTTTTCCCCACTACCGACGTTTAGTGCCTCTGGCTCAGTGAGAAGGCATCAAAACAATATCAAAACTTCAATGACAATATCGGTTTCAAAGCATTTAAAAAAAAAAATTATTATTATGACGACACTAGTATACTTAATTAATAATTACCTACAAAGTCATATCTGGTGATACAATTACTGCATTTTTGGTTAAATGTTGATTTTCCCTCATGCACATTTAAGATTATTGTATTTGTTGCATAATGTGTATGTAATTATGCCAGCTCTCTGATACTGGATAAAACAGTAACTGTGCCATCCATGTGTAGACCAAGTCAAGGATTTTAAATCTCTCCACTGTGACATTTATAAATGTTTCTTGAGTGAAATATATGATTTCATATCTTTTTGCTCTGTCTCTTCTTATTTCTCAGGGTCAGGTGGAAGTGTGTGCAGTGCTGCAGGATCATCTGTCTGTTCAGGACAATTCTGAGTATTATGTGTTATTAAAAGGCTCTCGTATCCATCATGTCACCACGGCCCAGAGGAAGGAAGAGAGCCGCTTATTGAGCTTCATCATACCTGGTAGGTCTTGTCATCTCATCATAAGTAAACAATCACCAATAACAAGTTCATTATATGTACAGTGCTCTCTAGAATTATTGCCACTTAGAAAGTGATGCATTAAAAACATGAAACAGGTGGTAGAATTTTTGAACAGTGTGGTATTCACTTATTTTTTTTCAGGGAAGGGTTGGTTGGATCCAATAAAAGCAGGGGGAAGGTGTCATAATTATTGGCACCCTTATAACTAATAGGAGTGAATAACAACCCAAAGTCTTTTTCTTTGACCTTGAATAAGGTTAGAGGTGTTTGTAGAGGCATCTTGCTCCACACATCTATGCAGAACATTGTACTTTATTACCTTATATTCTCGGGTATGTTTCTTTATCTTTTCTGACTACTGGTTTTCAAATTACACTACGATATTTGTTCCTACGTATATTACCAAATCTGAACCACCTAGCAGAGGCAACCAGCTGTTAGGCCGAAACAGCCTGGTACTTAGCCAAATTCATGATTCCATGATTCCAGTCTTCTATTCTTCCCATGAACAACCAGCCAAAGCATCAGGGATTCACCCATATATAGATAATTTTCTTTGTATGCAGTTTGCTTTTGTTGTAAAACATCCTGATTGTCTAGACTCTGCATGGTTGAATTTGGTTTTTGTAGTTTGTATTGTACTTACTAGAGATGAGAGAATAAGTTTGTTTGGAATTGTAACAAAATCTGAAAATAAATTACTACTGATTCTTACAGAAACATAATACAAATCGAATTGACACCTAGATATTGTGTCACTATCTTTCCTGGTGATTCCTATCCCTAGTACTTACACTCAGTGAACACATTTACACTCAGGAACACTATAATAATATTAGGCTTGGCCGATTTTTTGCCCCTAATTTTTCAATGCATGACATTGATTCCACACAATGTTAGATTTTTTCACCTGCACTTTCAGTTCTACTAGATTTCTGTTCTACTAGAGCTAAAATGTGTTATTGGAATCAGTTCCAGTTACTGGAAAGGGCAGGGAAGAACACTGAACTCATGGCTATTAAGTTCTGCACATGGTCAGAAACAATACTAAAATAGGCTGTAACATTCAAGTCATGATTGATTGGAATTAAGGGGACCAAAGTGTTCTAAGAAAACATTTCCCAAACCATTACACTACCTTCACCAGTCTGAACTGTTGACACAAGGCAGGTTGGGTCGATGGATTCATGCTTCTGATGAAAAATCTGTGTGCTTCAGCAGGAATCAAGGCTCATCAGACAATGCTACATTATTCCAGCCTTCTTAACGTTTTGTTCTTGGGTGATAGATGTTGAAGCTTGCCTGATCATAGGCTGTTGCCTCAATTTTCTAGGTCAGGGATGTTCAAATCCAGGCCTAGATGGCCAGTGCACAGCACATTTTTTCTGTTCAAAGGCTGCTGATTCAACTAATCTGTTAATTTAAGTGCCTGGTTTAGTGGTTCTGTAAGTATTGGTGAATTTGGACACTGGCTGGATTTAAACAGCCCTGGTCCAGGTGTTGAGATACTTTTCAGCTCACCACAATTGTACAGAGTAATTATCTCAGTTACTGTAGCCTTTTTTGTCAGATTGAATCAGTCTGGCCATTTTCACTTGACCCCTCTCATCAGCAAGGAATTTCCGTTTGCAGAACTGCTGCATGCTGGAAGTTTTTTTTTCCTTTCTTTTTTCTTTATTGCACATTTCTCTAGAGGTTATTTTGTGTGGAAATCCCAAAAGATCACCAGTTATATAAATATTCAAAGCAGTCTGTTGTCCACCAACAATCATGCCATTCTGGAGGTAGATTTGAAACTTACTGTACCTGAAGCTTCTGGCTTATATTTGCATGATTTTATGTGTTGCACTGCTGTCGTATTATTGGCTGATTAGATAACTCATGAATGTGAAGGTGTACAGTTGTCCCCAATAAAGCACAGTCTGCATAGTGCATAGTTTAATTATAGTGATAGAACATAAATAAAATAGTATTATTAATATGTTTAATGAATAAGAACAGTGGTTAAGGTGTAATGAGTACATAATAGCACATAATAATATTATCATAATAAATGATAATATAATATAATTGCAGGATTTTTTATATTGTTTTTTTTTCCTCGTAGGATGACAATTTTTCATATTTAAAATAATAATTATGATTAGTTTCTCAGTGTATTTGAGTCATTTCCTCTGCGAAAAATGACCATGATTGTTGTACCACATTATACTGTGAGAAAAAGGGGGAGGAACAATGTTAGAAAGCTAATTATACTGAGGAAACAATCCTGTCTTGCTTAATAATATGCACTTACTATTAAAATCCCAATTCCCGAACGCAGTATAACTGTTTAAAATAAATAAATGAATAGGTAAGTAAGTCTGTAAGTTCATTTGACCTACTGTTATACTGTATGTTGTAAAGTTTTTAACCCCCCCCTCCCTTTTTTTTTAAAGGTCACAATGTTGCAGAAAAGGTCTCTGTACAATTGTACTGCTATGAAGAGAGCAGCAGCTTCAGTCAACCAACCTTGGTGTCTGAAGAACTCTCATTGGAGTACAAATGGGATGCTGTACAGGAAGTGGCTGATCTTCTCATATCTGACCTCGATAACCTGACTTCCAGCACTCATGTGGACATCCAGAGGAAATTTTGCCTTGAAGAGAGTATCCAGCCAGAGCAGACTAGTTCTGATATGAATAAACAGCATGGGACCTCAAGTCTAGATAAAGAATGTTTTGAATTTAGCCAAAGACTAGATACACTTAAAAAAGAACCAGGGAGCCACAATCCAGAAGAAAATCCTGAATGCTGGGTGCCTGATCCTGGTGAAGGATGTATCATGAAGACGTGCAGTGACGTTGATGTGAAAATCACACAGGCGGTTTCAAACATGTACTCTCTTCTGGAGTGGACCAGCCAAAAGTCACAGAAACCACAAGGTGAGAGCGTTACACTGGTACATTTCATTAGACCTCAGTTTTTTATTCTGGATCGAGATCTAAACTGAAGACACTCTTGAAACACTCTTGCTCTTTTATGAGAAAGCTTAACCAACTAAAAAAACCAGACAGACGTTTGCTTTGTAGATAGTACACAGCTAAACTTTTGCATTTGACCTCGACCTACCTCAGGAAGATACAAACATATACTGCATGAATATCCTAAATTCTTTGGGGAGGAATGAGATGAAGCAAGCCGAGCAAGTAGAGATTTGCAGTATTAAGTCTGGAAATGTCTAACGGGTGTTTAAGAATGCAAGTTGTTGCAAGATCAGGCAGGTGATATGGAATTTCTGGTCTGCCACTTTTTGACAGCAGAGTATGATGGTATGAGTTATCACTCAAAAGAAAGAGAGCCGGTGAATGAATTTTGCATAGGTTGCATAGGTTGCATAGGTGACTATTGCATAGGTTTCTTGAATTCTCTAATCAAACTCCCTCCCCTTCCCTATGTCGAAAGTAATGTTTTGTCTGGCACTCATGTCTTGGCTTGACGTAATTTTTGTTGCATGAAACATTCGCTGATGTGGCAACAACACGCTCTGTAGAGGTAAATTAAATTATTATTGTTTCTTTTTTTTTTACTTTTTGGATGTTAAATAAAATCTATCAATGTATGTTCGACTTGGCCAACATAGCTAAACAAATATACAGTATATTTAATCTTAGGAAATGCATGTTTTTTAAACCCCTGTAGCCTGTTATAATTTGACATAAGAAGGAACTATTTTTTTATTTATTAAAAAGCCCAAGATCATTATTTAAAATACTTCTGATTGTGCAGCCATAGTTAGTTATAATTAATTTTAGTTATACCTTTAACTATGACTAAAGAATGCCAATATGACCTCTTGCATAACCCAGGGATTTTTCAGTGCAAAATGACAGATTAAGTGCTCGTCTCTTCAACTTATCTGTGCTGCAGAAGGTCAGCTTTGATGTGCAGTACTTCACAGGCTTTATTCTTTACTACATCTCACATTACATTTACTTCAATTCGAACGCTTATCTTTCCCAATATTGCTTTAAGCAATCGAATCCCAGAGTCAGCAGTAAACAGTGTTTATGTAAACCCAGTAGTTACCAAGGTACACAGTTTTCTCAGATTACTGAAGTCAAATCAACAAATGAATTACAAAACATGTTGATGAGATGTTTGCTGTGGGAAGTTTACTCTTCATCAGTACAGAATAACTGTTTTCTCAAGGCTATCCTTGTTCTCTTACTGCCACATGGATTAATATTTGCAGCATCAGCACTACACCTACACACCTGGTCTGGGTGTGTGTTTGTTATTGATGTACACAAGTCACAAGGCCGGTTTTGGAAATATTCTTTATAGCAATTGTTAACAGCCTGGGAATCGAAATACTCTTATTGACCACTCAACAAAATAATATTCTCCCATAGGCGCTGCATATAAAATATGTAGGTTCTGTACACTACATATAGAACGTGTGGGTTCTGTTCATTAAATATAAAGTGTGTGGGTTTCCATGTAAAGTGTTTAAGCAGTGCTGTAAAACACGGAGAGTGACGCACTGTCTGCACGACTGTTTGTTACTGTTGGCAGTACTTATTGTTTGCATTAAGCATAGATTAAGATTAATACAATTACATTTGTATAAAAGCCTTTCCAGTTTGTACCCAAGGTTTTGAAAAAATATTTACTGCACAGATTTTTTTCTGAAGGTGACTGCAGTTTTACCAAGCCAGATTTTCAAAGGCAGGAAATTTTTTTGTTTCGAAGACGGTCTAGCATCAAACAATATGGCGCTACCTCGGCATACGAACACTCTGCCTCATGAATTTTCCTTTACGAACTAAACTTTTGGAAGCAATTTGCCCTCGACATACGCAGCATTTATGGCCGAACATAATGCCAGTTAAATTACACGTATGTTTGGAAGCTTTTCAAAACTAGTTTGCGTCAGGAGAAAGGCAATTTTTTGCATTTTGTGCCTGATTTAGAGAAGATAGCACCATGAGTCCCAAGAATGTTAGCAAGGCAGTAGCAAGAAGAAAACACAGCCATGTTCAGCTTTGTGCCAAGAGGAATCATAAAGGTTTATTTACTGTATTTACTGTATTTACAATTTTATTCCTGTAGTTTTTACTACTACGTTGGCTAATTTATTAGCTAGCCCAGGTAGAACGTGCTCCAAAGTGCTGCCCAGTGCCATGTTGTTGTTTCAGAAACCTTATTGACAAGACTAGCAAACTCTAAAACATATGGTGCTCTAGTTAACTAGTTAAGTCATTAATACAAACCAAAAGGTTTCTTTGTTATTCTCATTCTTTGTGAGTGTGTTTCTCACAAAGTTTCTAATATAGCTCCTCCTGCCTGCACCCTTAATACAATGTCAGCATTTCATTAGCCGAAGTTATCTTGGCTTGTAATCAATCAATGTATCACATTGCATGTAAAATATATAATTCAAGCCTGGCTATTGCATTTATTTTCTCCTGATATTTTTAACCATGAGGTGGTACCGAGGTCTTCCGAAGCCGAGGTCTTTAGGGGAAATTTTGTATTGCAAAATGCATAATGTAAATGCAGATGATCTGTTCCATCCACCCAAAAATATTACCAATATTACCAATTTCCAACACTATAATCATATTTTTGCATATAAAAACAATTAAAACATTTAGAAAAGACATGTTAATGAAGTAAAATATAACATAAACTGACATTAAACCTTTATGATTTAATGTAGTCACAATAACTTTGTCACAGTGCCATTAATTTAAACATAGATGCATATGAGTATCAGGAAAGACTAGGGTTTGTTTTCTTTTCTGATTCTTAAACCTACTTCCCCACCAGGAAACTGCAGCTTCAAACACACAGAGCCCATACAGTACATTCTGCTTTTCTCAGGTGCCTGTGCTATTGATTTGTCCTCTCCTGATAAGAGAACAAGAACACGCTTGTTTCAACAAGACAAATGGATTCCCAATATTCTCCTTCTGGCACTCCATATCAGTAAATTTTTAGGAAAACATTTCTCTTTTAGTTCAATTCAAGTATAATTTTGTAAATTGCCCTCCTTTTTTTTCCTTTTTTTTTTTTTACCTTATAGTTAATTGGAACTGGTAAGGCTTTCGACCTTAATATAACAGGCCATTTCTGTCCATAATCCATAATCATAGAACAAAATGGAAAATTAAATATGTTAATTTGTTTGTTAATTTGTTTGAATTGAATTGAAGTCATGTAAAATTGAAGTACAACATTAAATCCAACGAGGGTTAGTAAAAGAATTACAGACATACTATAAACATTCCAGAAGAATTAGTTTTATTTAATTTACTCTGAGTTTTTAAATTCAAATTTTACTTGTCACATACAAAACCATACACAGTATGATATGCAGTAAAATGCTTATATGACTGCCCGTGACTTAAAAAGAAAGATGTCTTTGCAATTTCTATCTGTTATCACCCAGATGAGGATGGGTTCCCTGTTGAGTCTGGTTCCTCTCAAGGTTTCTTCCTATTGC
>JAOVVA010000031.1:10486497-10493997 GCA_028565275.1 Leiocassis micropogon
CACACACACACACACACACACACACACACACACACACACACACACAGACAGAGACCACCAACCCTGGAGCTGCGAGGCGACAGTGATAATGACTAAGCCACTATGCAGCAAGCTGTAGGGAATAATGTTTAATAAAACAATAGACAGTAGACTGCGTTCAAATATCTTGAAGTATTGGTGATGACAGAAACTATTGATGATAATGTTTACATAGCTAGCAAAAAGGGGATTAAGTAAAAATGCATATAAATCAGAAAAGCAGGTGTTGTGAGAGCCTTAGGCAGATTTAGGTTTGGTACTGATGCACTTAAGACAGACACACAAACACACACACACGCTTCGTGACATGGGTAACCATAGTGATAGCTGCTTTACTGCTCTGGCTTCGATCCACAAGGTGTTTGTGTGACTTTAGTGCTTGTCAGAATCAGTATCCTCTGTAACCTGAGTGCTTAGTGCGCGGTTAGATTCATCGGCGTCCAAAAGAGTATGCTTGTGGTCTTTTATTGTAAATCTGTCTTTGTGTCCAATGTTTTTTTTACCTTATTCAATCATACCCTATTCTGAGGTATAGTTTATTTTGTAAACCTAAATGGTTTGGTTGTCTTTTCATGGATTATGTTTTATGAATGTCTTACCTCTAGGTCTCACCAGCCCGACAAACATAGAGGACTGTGTTCTGCTGGACAGCGTAAGTGTCTCTCTGTGTGTGTGAGTGGTTGTTTGCTTGTGATTTGATGCAATAAAGCTATTTCGAGTTAAAATTGTGTGACTTTTCCAGGTTTGCGAACAATTTGTATTCTGCATTATCACATTTCATTATTACAATAGCACTAATCGTTAGTGTTTTTGTTGTACATAGGGGTATTGTTACATAAAACAAAAATACCACACATGCTGGAACTAAGATCTCACCATAAATAAATTATGCAAACCCCTTTAAACTATAAGATAAAATAAAAATAGAGGACTAGAGGACTGTTTAGATAGTTAGAGAGCAACACCGGATTTCTATCTTATCTGCAAGTATGTGTTTATTGTCTGTCATTTTATTCTCATCAGGTTTTTGAAGAACAGCTTGCCCTTTCTCTGGATGAAGGCAAAGACAATCCCACCATAGATAATTCAGGTATGCAATTATTTCTTCATTTCCATGCACTGTATCAAAGGTTCACAACCCTGGTTCCTTTACAGTAATTTGGTACACCTGTTCAACTGCTTGTTAATGGAAAAATCCTAATCATAGGGCAGCAACACAATGTATTCAGGCATGTTGACATGATCAAGACAATCTGTTGAAGTTCAAAACGAGAGTCAGAATGGGTAAGAAAGGTGACTTAAGTGACTTTGAACAGGTCTGAGTATTTTAGAATCTGCTGAGATTTTTACAAACAACCTTTAAGGGTTTACAGAGAATGGTCTGAGAAAGATACACTATCCAGTGAGAGGCAGTTTTTTGGGCTTCAGTGCCTTGCTGATGCTAATGAGGGCAGAGGAGAATGGCCAGACTGGTTTAAGCTGATAGAAAAGGAACAGTAACTCAAATAACATCTTCTTACAAGCAAAGTATGCCAAAGAGCATCTCTGCATGCACAACATGTTGAACGTTGAACACCAGCTACCACTTCTGCCAGCTAAGGACAGGAAACTGAGTCTAAAAGACTCATGGGCTAACCAAAATTGGATGATAGAAGATTGAAAAAATATAACCAGGTTTGATGAGTCTCAATTTTTGCCACCATATTCAGATGGTAGGGTCAGAATAAACAACATTATAGCATGGATACTGTACATCCTGCCTTGTACCAATGGTTCAAGCTGGTGGTGGTGGTGGTGTAATGGTGTATGGGAGATTTTTTTTGTACACTTTGGGCCCCTTAGTACCAACTGATGATGATTTAAATACCACAGCCTACCCGAGTATTGTTGGTGGCCATGTCCATGACCACAAGATAACACAACATGTCGCAAAGCTAAAATCATCTCAAACTGGTTTCTTGAACACTGTTCTAAAATGGCCTCCACAGTCACCATCTAGCCATCCAGCCATCCATCAGTTTTCTATATTGCGTATCTTGTTAGGGTTACCTGGAGCTTATAGTGGGAAACTTGGGGCACAGGGTGGGGTACATCCCCGGACCCCTGGACTGTCCGTCAAGCATGAACAAAACATGCACACAGACCAGAGGCAGGATTCAACTCTCCACTTGTGAAGGTAGGATGGGATAGCTTCATTGAGCCACCGTGATGCCAATTCTGATTCTACTTCCAAATAGACCTGTTTTAAGGAACAGCCCCTGAACCTCAACACTCTGGTCACAATTACAGTTTGGTTTGAGGCACATTTATGCATCGCAATGCATGTGCTTCTGTCCATCTTAACACCTGTAACATGTACGAATATGGGAGATTAAAGGCTAACACATGGTGGGGAAATAATGTATACCCATTCCTCCCTAATGCTGCTCCATTTGTTCTTGGCCATTGATGAAAGTGTCACTCTAGGCAATCAGACTATCAACAATCTTTAGACTTTCTCTTCCAGCTCTCACTGACTTTCTCATTTAAGTTTGAGTTCACTTTCTAGTCAAAGTGCAAAATTAATTCCACTAAAAGGATTCAATCTTAAACACATATTCTGAACTTAAGGGCAAGGTAAAATTAATAGAATGTAATGCTTTGGGGAACTCTTTCATAAAAATCTGTTAGAGAAATCATTTAGCAGCACCAAATGTCATACTGCATATTACATTGTACTGTATGTTAGAAATGTAATGAGCGCACAATGGTGTAATACAGTACATCAATAACATCAATATACTATTTATTGCAGTAGTTTGGGTTTGGGATGAAAACCAATTAATTAGTCAGTGTTGTTTAATGTTTAGAACTTTAGAACAGAATCAGATTTTTTAAATGGATTTTCTCACTCTCCTGTTTCACTTGCTGCCTCTCTAGTGTGCTTCAGGTGTCTCTGTAGGTACAGTGGTTGTTTGGTGTCCTTCATGCAGATGACACAAGGGGTATTCAAGACAAACCAGGACCTGTGGAGAAATTTATTGTGAATAAAGGTGGAAAACCTATTGACATTTACAGAAAACTTCAAGCACAATACAAGACTCCTGGTTGCAATAAAACATTTGAATCGCGCAAACATTTTAAAGTGGGCTGTAAGTCCGTAAATTACCCTGGCCATGGTGGCTCGTAGTCCTCAGCAGTCGAGTGAAACAGCTGATCCTTGAAAATCAGCAGATAACTTGTTCCTATACAGTTCTGACCTCGCTTTAAGCCATTTCCACTTCCATTTTAATTATTCATTAGCATTGATTAGAGCTAATTATCTTAAATGTCTGCTTTTATGCAAATCATACGAACCTGTTTGGTGCAAATCATACGAACCTATTTGGTGCATCAAAGGAGTTCCTGGGAGGCCAGAATTTCTAAGGTCAGCATTTTCAGACTTTCTACCTTGATAGTATCCTAGCATGGGATGATATTCAACACTGGGATGTTGCAGGGACTTATACAGTATAGAGAAATAAAGGTTTTTAGAAGGTTTTTGTGATAACAGGTTCTGTTAATCTGCACAAAGTCCTGGTTTGACTTGAAAACCCCTCGTCTTTTAATAATCTATGTGGAGCGTCAGTGCTGGGATCTTCTGTCATGTTGGTACATGCGGTAAACAATCGGCAGTTCTTACTCAAACTGCTTCAATTATGAATCAACAACAGTTCAAAACCCCATGAGTTGGATTTTTTTTTTTCCCGCTAAATCAGTCATGTTACATTTTGAATTCAAGCAAACCTTTTGTACTTTTAAAGGCATTTGGGGCTCCACTACTACTGTATTAACCAAAAATGGGAAGGTGAGGCTATACTGAGCACTTACTGAAATTGAAGCTGGACAGTTGTAGATTGGGGGGAAAATGTGTTGCTCAGCTGTTTAGTTTATAAGGTCTGTGCTCACAGTAACTTTCGATTCCAGTTTCAAGTGGTGACCATTATTGTTTTCTGTGGATGTACCTTACCTGCCTTATGTTGCATGTTGTGCTGCATTCCTGTTGGCTCAAAATAGTCTGGTCATTCAGTGTAAACTTTAGAATATTGTGTGTGTGAATGTTGCAGGAGATTGCAAGTTTCTGAAATACTTTACCCTGAAATTTCATGTGAATATTAACTGAAGCTCTTGACCTATATTTGCATGATTTTATGCACAGCACTTCTTCAACATGATAATCGCAAACATGCTAGAATAGGGATAGTTCATTTAAAAACGAAATTAGTTTCAAAGTGTTTTAAAGTGTAGAAGATTTAATTTGGCACAACCTTTCCAGAAGTAGGGATACACTGTAACAAAAATGTCTGTAACAAAAATGACAGAATTTCTGTATTTTTAAGTGACTCGCTACTTAGATGTGACTGCAGACTTAGATGTGACTGCAGATGTGACTGCAGACTCTGCATGCTCTCTGTTATGCAGACTCCATAACAGAGAGCAATGGTTATAAGTTCGTATGATTTGCATAAAAGCAGTCATTTAAGATAATTAGCTCTAATCCATGCTAATGAATAATTAAACATTAGACAGGACCTTCCAGTTTGCAGCTCCTTTTACCTTTTTAGTTGAAGCTAAACTGCTCTACGACACAAACAAAAGAAGTTAAAGGTAGAACTTACAATTTTTAACAACATTCTATAGAGATTCATGACACCCCTTAAAATGGAGGTGGATTTGAAGTTATTTATTCATTTCAGGAAAAGCGGCAGTCAGAACTACCATAAAAAATAAAAAAAATCAGCCGTTGGAAAAACAAACACTATGCACGAGTCTGGTAACGCTTACTTTCGTTTTTGCGCCGACTTTATTCAGGTGAACTTTGACCTGATAATTTGTGAGCCTCTGACACGTGAGCTAAAAAAAATAGTAGAGGACTGTGGTCTCTGGTTTTAGTAAAAATAAATAGGAGCTTCATATTATGATTAATTAGATCACATTAGACCTTCACCTCTCTGTTTTCTTACTATGGCACATCTGTGGAATAAAAAAAAGGATGTCTCATCCATTGTCATAGTCTAGGGTTTCTTTGGCAAAACATTTTTTCCTGCATGTCTTCTAGATTTGTTGTTTAGATGTTGGCACCTTTCTTAGTCTCTCTGTGTCACACACACACACACACACACACACACACACACACAGGCACCAATACCCCTGCATGCAGACACAGAATCACCCCAGGAACAGGACAGGAGGAGGAGAGTTCAGACTAGGAGGAGTTTGTCACCGTGGCAGTATAAATTAAGTTGTCAGGGTCACGGCTGTAAGAATGAAGGAGGAAAAACACTTGCATGTTACTGAGGAAAGAGGTTGTAAATTTGTAAAGTTGCACACACAAACACATTTTCATCACTTATCACTGTTGCTGTCTTGGTTTCTCCAAGGTATCTCTGCCTGTACCTCTTCTGTTTTTTATTTATTTATTAATTTTTTGTTTTATTTAGGCAGCATTTGGTATCCCATAAAAGTTAATTTAAGAGCACAGAGAAAAAGGGGGAGATAGTTTGAGAGAGAGAGAGAGAGACAGAGAGAGAATAAAACAGTCATGACTTCAGTGCTCAGCCAAAACTCCACTGGAGTCCCTACGTTGCTCAGCAGAGCTCACGCCATGAAGACATCTTAAAAAGAAAGAGAGAATAAAAACGCTTGTTAAAACCCGAGACAGGGAACTGAAGAACATTGGTTGGAGAAACCTTACTCTGGAGTTCAGCACAAATATCTCATGAGAGAGAAAAGGGAGAGGATAAAAATGTTCACAACTTGAAGAAAATTAGAAGCGACTGAAAATGAAGTCAGACGTCTGGAGAAACTTTCGCAGAAGAACTTTTGTACAGGACTTCTACAGCTACTCTACACGTGTCCTCCTTCCTACCACAGAGTTCCTCTATTCCTCAGGAGCCTTTTTTATCTACTTTTTGTCTTTACTGTTGATCTGGAATGTGATTGAGATGCATGAAGACATTTGACTACAGGGGATTCTCGTACACGCAGTCCACACACAATTATAGGTTAACTGCTACAGAACACTCATGCATATGCATGGCGGAGTGTGTGGCTTTTCAGCAGAGACAGGAAGTCCGCCACATGCAGAGAAGACTATCCAGTCACACACACACACACACACACACACTAGATGCACACATGGCTGTAATCTACTTTCAGCATGTTGGATCTGCCTGAGCTATCAGTGTGTTGATTTTGGACCATTAGGAGGCGAGGGCAGAGTTTGCATCGTGCATGCACATAAATGCTGAAAATTATGTTTTTTCTTTTTTGAATGATGACAGATTACTGATATTTATCAGACGGTGTCTGCTTACTGAATGATTTATTGTAAAACGTATGCAGCAGTAATTCACATTGGCACCCCAAAGATTTTTGAAGACTTTCTGGTAGATATATTTTGTGGAAGTGAAGTTGTAAAATGGATTTGATGCTAGCTTTATTCTTTAATAGGTATTTTTGGATGCTGTTGAACGCTAACATCACGTGCTTCCGCTTTACGCTTTTGTTTATTCCCACGAAGACTGCAGGGAGTTTTGAGAATATATTTAACAGAACAGTGTAGTCATGTTGTATTCTTTGTGCTTGATGTGTGTTGGAATTTTAGTCTTTTGCCCCCTGCGTGTCTGCGGACCCTCCTGGGGCTTCATTAGCATGTTCGGTTAATGATTCCTAAACCTTGGCTGACCTTGTGGATACTTCAGGACACCTTGTGTTAAACCCCTCCATGTTTTGCTCCTCTCTGTCAAGCCAAGGGGATTGGAAATCTAACTTTCCCCTGCACCGAAGACGTGGGAGTATAGAGTGTGGAAAGAGCGCAACTTCTTACACACACTTCCATTCAGTCATCTGCGCCGTTACCCGCTTTCACCTCCAGCCTACGGGATTGTGCCTGAGGATTTTTATTTTTTATTTTTTGCTTAAAACTTTGGGTATTTTTTGGATTACATTTTTTTCTTTCCTGAAAAATTAAGCAAAGAAAAGACAAAGAAAAGAAGCATGGACTCGGATTCAGATTCTCCTTTTAACTACTCCTGGCCTTCATTTCCTAAAATGAGGATTTTGAAGCGGAGGACCAAAGCAGGTAACGGGGGAGGGTTATGAGAAAAGAAAGCGAGAGTGTAATGATCATTAAAAGCGGGTCAGTGAGCTCTCGGGTTGCTTTTGTATTCAGTCAAAACCTAATGTTGACACTCCCACTTTCCAGGATGGCAGCTGTAGTGCATGTTCAGATATTAGGCAAGAAATGACAATAAATATGCCAATCAGTAACCCAAGGTCAGGAGCTGTGAGGCAGCAATACTTCTGCTACTACCTGCTGTGCCACTCTGCCAGTCTTATGCTTAACATACCAGACGTTATTGAAATGTACTGTATGTTAATGCAATTATTTGCTCCAGGAGAATCAGGCAGTGTACCTGTAAAGCGCTTCACATATCTAAA
>JAOVVA010000031.1:10517938-10533117 GCA_028565275.1 Leiocassis micropogon
CTGAGATTCATTTCAGTGATCCAAAGAGCCCCGAGACACAACACCATCCATGAGTTTAATTTAAAAACTAAACATTTCATGTTTATGACAATTACATCCAATTTGCATAATAATTTGGAACACAGTGTAAATTAGGGAGAAAAATTGAAGTAAAATTTATAAATTATCTTTTTATTATTAGTTTAAAAAAAAACAAAATCAAATTAGTTAATCCCCATGTGTGTTTGTGTAGTTCTCTCACGACAATGCTGAGAACATGAAGCGGGTCTATGGAGAGTTCTGCAGCCACCACAATGAAGCCGTCAGCTTCTTCAAGGAGCTTCAGCAGCAGAACAAAAGATTTCAACTTTTTATTAAGGTGAGTATTAAATGTTGACGCCAAGTCATAGATCATTAGTTTTTTTTTCATATTATCATGAGGAAACTGGCTTTAATTTGGTTTATCTTTAAGTTCTATAATCTCTACTCACTTATACTTGAGGCATAATCATCACCTGTTCAATTTAACTATACAGTTCTTGTTATCTCCACAGCAACAGAGCAGCAACTCGCTTGTAAAGAGACGTGAGATCCCAGAATGCATTTTGTTAGTGACGCAGCGAATCACAAAGTATCCAGTACTTTTAGAGAGGCTACTGCAGTACACAGAAGGTAGATCTCTGTACATACACTTTGTCTAACATGTACTGATACATTGCTACAGTATAAAAAGCTGTTGCTACGTATTAAATCACATTAAGTGTATAACGTATGGCAACGCAGTGGTTTAGTGGGTTCGATTCCCACCTCGGAGTCTATGTCCATGGAGTTTGCTTGTTCCCCTTGTTCTTGGTGGGTTTCCTCCAGTTTCCACCCACGGTCCAAAGACAGGCAGGCCAATTGGCATTCCCAAACTGTCTTTAGTGTGTGAATGTTGACTGGAGGAATAAATACAATGGTCACCATTGGTCTCCGCAGTCCCTAGCTTAGCTCTGAGGTTCCTAGATAGATGGTCAATAATTTAAGACAAGACTCTGTATTCGTTTAAGCATCTGTGCTTTCTCTCTCTCTTTGTCTAATTTGTTGTTTGTCTTCATCAGAGGGTACACAGGAGCATGCCGATATCTCTGGCGCCCTGTCTCTGGTGCGAGAGTTTATTTCAGCGGTGGATGTGCGGGTGAGTGAGAGAGAGCAGAGTCAATGGCTAAGCGATGTGCTTGGCCGCATGGAAAGCAAATGCTTAGCCAGACTGAAGAGCGGTGCTGCCTTCCGTAAGCACGACATGACCAATGGCCGAACGCTGCTTCATCATGGCCCACTTCTTTGGAAGACCGCCACCGGCAGACTCAAAGGTCAGATAAATGAATGAATAGTAGCAACCGAATCCATACAAAGGGGACATGATTTACTAGCGTGACCTTTTTTTTGCCCCCCCCCCCCCCCATCTCACCCAAATTTCAGACTCTTCTTTTTTGTCCTTTTCACATTCACTAGATTTAGGTCACAGACATGTTCGATGGTTTTTCCAGGGCTCCCATGCATACATAATCGAAAAAACGTAACATAAAAACAAGTTAATGCTTTGCTTAAATAAATATACTCTAGGTAATGTTTTTACAGTGGTTACATTTACTTTAAATGACCATTAGTTTGTATTATTGACATACTGATTCCTGACCATTATTCCTGGTGAGGAATAAGTATGTCATTACCATTTAAATTATTAATATTATTTATTGGGCCTTCTCTGATCCTGCACATGCACGTAAAGGTCTGCCACCAAAACCTGTCCTATTGACAGGTGTAGCTACAGGTTAGCATTATTAAGGATTGTCATGATATTACTTTTATGTGCACACAGTAATTCTGCTGCCTGAACTCCAACTTGCATTATTATAAATGTGAACTTTGTCTTACGCTTATTTATGAGAAAAGACAAGAGTGACATATCTACTTGACATGTTATGTTAAACAGTCCTCACAGTTCAAAACTTTATACAGATTACGTTTACATGCTTGCCTAGTAGTTACGTAGCCAGTTCTATGACCAGCGTCATCCCTCTCATCAGTAATAAATAATGTTTACAGAAGTGCTACAAAAATTTCTTCTGGTTATTACTCCATTTCTAGTAATTTTTTTTATGAACAGTTCTACAAAGTGCATGAAGACGTGGCATTACAGTACGTTCAAAAACAGTGGGCTTCATTAACATTACTTTTATCTTACATCCTTTTATATTTAAGGATATACTGATACCAGGATTGGGAATCGGTCTGATACTACCCTCATCCACTTGTCCTTATACTTGTAAAATTGTTCTGATGTTACAACACCGATACCACTTTACGACAGAACCGGTGCTCACTACACAAATTGCCTCTCTTCCTCCTTGTGTCAAAGCAGGGTCAATGTTGACAACTTTGATGTCTTTCTTGTCGCAAAAACAAAGAGACAAACAAAACATTAGCTGGGAAAAAAATCGCCAATGTCGTGATCACATGGGCGATTTGGCACCACCACCACTTCAGTTAAATGTGCTTCTTTGAGAATGCGCTCAACCGGCCGTGCTTGAATTAAAACTCGTTTTCTGTCACTCATGACATGACAGAAACAGTGCTACAGAAGCTGGCAGTTTCTAAAATATTTATGCTTGCCTTTCAAACATTGACAGCGGTGCCAAATGGATATCCTTATTTACAGAAATATAGATTACTAAAATATGTAATAAGAATTTTCTTCCTGTAAAAATTTTTCTGTATCGGGACATCCCTAGTTATGTTTAAATGTTTGAATAGGCCAAACTGACCTCTTTTTTGGCCTGATTAAAACCCAGTTGTCATTTTAATGATTTTTGCTACTAATAGCTGCATGTTCAAAAATCTAACATGCTCAAAGAATTTGTGATGGAGATAAGGCTTTTTATGCCCTGTACAATGGGCGTAGGTCGACTAAATGTTTCCGTAGGCCATTAATGACCTTTTGTAGTCAGTCCCAGGCAGGCATATTAGTCATTTGGCACCATTGAAGTTTAAGATTAGGGATGATATCATTGGTAACTGAACTTTAACCCTTTAGTTTTAACTGACTGTGATAAGAAGCGCATGTTAAAATAGGTATCATCTGCAAGTGAATGGACATGGTAATTAATGATTTTCAGTCATGTTTATATACACATGCACGCGCACACCCACACCAGTCATAGCACTTGTTAAAAACAGCTTTATCTGTGGCTTTACAGTAACAAATACAAATTTTTTCCATGTCTTTTTGAAGCTCCAGTGTATTTTAGGTGAGCTCTGCATTTAGCACCGTCACTAGTGGTGCCAGAGCATATCAACCATGGCAAGTCACGATTTTGAAACCGTAGTGATGTTTAGCAGAAATGCAGACAATGGGCTTTGTTGAACTTTCAGAGATTCATTTTTTTTTTTAATTTACAAAAAGTGATGAGGAGCCATTCACACAGCAGGTCATGAGCCCAGTCGAGGTTTACATCTTGTTATATGTAAAGATAAACCCGTTAGTAGTACACAACAGTTTTATTCATTAAGTATTGAATGTCAGTTCCCCTTAACCACTGTGTTTGTATTTTACATCACATGCTTCCGTTCATTCACAGATGTGTTGGCTCTCCTGCTGACTGATCTGCTGGTCTTCCTTCAGGAGAAGGATCAGAAATACATCTTTGCTGCTGTTGTAGGTTATCGTTGTGTTTCTCATTAAGACATTCACTAGAATGATATACAATAGCAAACTTGTGTGCAATTTTTTTTAAATAATTGAGTTAAACATTTCAATCACTTAAGAGAAGGCAAAAAAAAAGATGTAGGATTCTCTCTAAACTTTAGAGTAACACAGTTTTGACTTGGAATTTTGTAAGTAGGTGTTTTTTTCTCTTCTCTCAGGACCAGAAATGTCCAGTGATCTCCCTGCAAAAGTTGATAGTGAGGGAGGTGGCTAATGAAGAGAGGGGCATGTTCCTAATCAGTGCCTCTTCCAGTGGCCCTGAGATGTACGAGGTGCATGCAGCAACCAAAGATGAGCGCAACGCCTGGATGAGGCTTATCCGAGAAGCTGTGGTCATGTGGGTATAGGTTATTACATGGTCCATGTGTGGCGGGTGGTGGGGTGTCTTGTGTGTTTTGATAAGTCATCATGTTAGTATGATAGTTTCCAGTTTTAGCACTATATCTAGGCTGTCCTCTCTTTTTAGTTGCCATGAGAAGGAGGAGGACACTACAAGTGAGTCAGAAGAAGAGCGGAGAGCAACAGAAGCCATGAACCAAAAAATTCAGAAGCTACAAGGTGATGCACCAAAAATAAACTAACACAAATATGGTGTCAGTTTGGTGCCTTTAAAATAGGGTCGCTGTCTAAAAATAGTTGTGAATTCCTGCCTTGATATTTGTTTGTAAATCAATAAACATCCTAACTTGCACCTGAGTTATACCAATTAACTAGGCCGGAGAAGAAGACTGGGAATCTAGTCAAACAATCAGATCTAACTTCATCAGTCCCGTCTTCTCTGGCAGAGTCTCTTTGCGGTCAGGACCAGCTGATCTGCCTCAGCCTGGAGGAGAAGCTTCACATCTATGCTGAGCTCGCAGCCCTGGTGGGACACAGAGACATAAGCCCAGAACCAAAGTTGCTGGTGTGTCCAAACACTGAAGAGCTCCCTAATGCTGCTGTCCTGCTCAACGCTGCGCTTAAAGAGGGTGAGATAACCCCATTCACACTGTGTGCATGCTTGAGTGCAAAATCTTCATCACCAAGTTAATTAAATAATGGTGGGCTCGGAGCCAACTACGTTTGTTCCAGTGAACTTTTGCAATGGTATCCAAGCATTAGTGAAGCACTAATATAGCAGGGGTATAAATTTAGTTTTTACTCTCATAACTGTGTTCTTGGATCATTTCAAAATCTAAAGTCCTGGTTTGACTTGAATGCAACTCATAAAATAATGTGATCTTGTTTTGAAAATTAATTTGCTAAAATTTCCATTGATTAGCAGTGTGTATGTGCTGTTGCAGTATGTATGTTTTTTTTGTTTTTTTTGATAATGAATAAAATGTTAATTAGGTAACTCAACCCTTTTACTCTTGGAGGGTTAGACTATTAAATCTACTTTGTTCAGCGTAAGCATTTAAATATTTGACCTTGACTTGAAGATAATAAAATAATAAAAAAAGATTCATGCCTTTCTTTTTTCCTCCTTTTTTTTTTTCTTCTTCTGTTTGTATTTCCAGTGGAGAGTCTAAAAGAAGCACTGTCGTTTTACTGCAACTCCCCCTCCCGTGGTGCATCTAAGGAACAGAACCCATTCGACTCCACCACTTGGCTAGAGGCACCTCCTCCTGCTCCCTCTCCTCCTCCAGTGCCTGCTGAAGAAGAACCACAAGCGGTGGATGCTGTAAGGAGTGAGGAAGAGGAGTTAGATAGTCTCGAGCTCCAGCTTCAAAATCAGAACAGTGGAACTGACAGTTGGAACATGCACCTTAAGGTACAAAACACTGATGAAAATGAAGTGCTTTACAAAGGTTCATATTAGTTGTATTCAGTCACCTTGCAGCTAAACACATCAAGTGACATTAAAGACCATATTAATAAGACAGGCCGTAATTTCTTTGTGCAGTGCGGGCATAGGACTAGGTCTGCAACAACAGATATTTATCTCCATAAAATTAATGATCAGTTGATTGGAGTGTATTATGACTCTTTCAAGTATGATGGTCTTTTTTTGCCAGGTACCAGGCAACTGCAGCTAGGAATAGGCAAGCACTTTAGAGCTTTTATTCCCCCACTGGCTAGCTGATATATTTTTTATTTGTCCGACTCCTTGTACCACATTTGCCTTCCCATAGCCCCGTGACTACCCAGCCTCTCAAAAAATGTATTTTGAAAAGTAACTGAGGGCCATTAGAATTGATTTATAATTGCTCTAAAACATGCACGAGTTTCTTCCACCCAAAGGTTCAGACATTGGTCATAAGGTTTAAGGGCACATGTAGCAGATACTGCTCAAGGCTAAAGATGCGTACATGTTTTAAAGCAGTACTTCTACAGTATATAGTTAGTGTCCTCCACTTCTGTATGTATAGTTAAAAATCTCACACAACAGCATGAATTATTTAGGTTTCTCGGCCAAACTCACATCCCAGGCTTAATATTATGAAACATTAATGTGCTCAAAATAAGGAGAGAGTCCATTTCACTGCCTCTGGGGAACAAGTTCATTAAAAATGAACAGTGATAATTAGACCTCTCCTCAACCTCTTTTTCTTTTCTGCTTTCATTGGTGCCTCTGATGGTGCTCTGCTATATATTATTCGGATAGGGCATTAAGGCATGCTGACCTAGGTATAAGCAGAAGGACAGACCGTTCTTTTATTTAATGAGATTTTTCCTCTTGTTGTGTGCACTTTTGTAAGATTCACACTGCCTGGCCATAAATGAAACCAAATTTGCACACACTAGGATATTGTTCGACTACCTTTAGCTCTAATTGCAGCATGTGTCTGCAATGTCAAAAATAAATAAAAAAATGCAACCCGTCATGTTCCAGAAGCTCTAGCTTAAAGATATTGTTTTAACAAGGTCACAACTGACTCAAAATCCTTTATTTGTGAAGTACTGTATTAAACCCCTGACATTTCTAAACAGAAACAAACTTGGTTAAACTGCCACTGAAGAGAGTGTCAATCTGAAGAAAGAAGTGTAAAAATGAACACTGAGGAACACGTTTTTAGGCATCTGTTTATTTGGGCTTTAAAGAGCTATGTGTGGTGCAACCCTAGCACAGACCTCAATTAATATCATCCCTAAAGAAAAACGGTGCAGTGGCAACATCATGCCATGTTCATTATCATGTTCATCCTTGGAATTGGTCTTCTTTTTAAAACTGAAGAGATAATGGTGTTGCAAAATACAGGAGGATCCTGCCAGAAAGCTAAGCTTAAGTGGGTAACCTTTCACGTTTTAGTAGGACAGTGTGTCTAAACAAAAGGACGGCACATGAGCAATACATGAATGATTATAACAGAAAAAAGCTGAATGTTTCACAGTGGCTGTGTCTGGATGGATGAATGATTGTGTTAATGTATGGATATTGGCACTGTGCATCTTATAAGGTGCAGCATAAATAAGTAGATTTATATATGCGTTGTTGGTCTTTCGGCTGCTCTCAGCAAGTGGTCGCCCCAGCGGATTATCTGGTCCGCAAATACAAGCTTGGCACAGGTTTGTACGCTCGATGCCCTTCCTGACGCAACCCTCCCATTTTATCCAGCCTTGGGACCGGCACTGCATCCAGTGGCTGGGAATCGATCCCAGGCCTTCTGCATGGCTGGCGAAACACCTACTGTACCACTGAGCCAACGGTGCTGTAAACATTATATAACATGGCTATGGGTTGGGAATTTGTGCAGTAGCTATGGAATATGTAATACCATAAAATTTTAATTTACACGATTATTATAGAAAAGTTAATTCGTATAAGCGATATAAGCAAGTATTTTCTGTAACATTAGGTAAGAGATGTGTTCTTTGAATATACAGTATTTGAATATTAGAATAAATTATGTACTAGGATAAATACAGTACTGTAAGTCCCCAACTTATAAATGAGTTCCGTTCCCTAGAATTTGTTCGTAAGTTCGACAAAGTGAGTCTTATACACCTTTGACACAAATGTACAATGTAAGGAATAAAAAAGAACAAGCACACAGGTTTGGTTTGTTGGTTCCGCATTTTACTCTTGCGATACTGCGCCTTCAAATCGCGGGGAGAATCCCGGCGATGCAGGGGGGGGGGGTCAGCTGACCTCGTTTGAAGGGTACCCGGGAAGACGTCGGGGGGAGGACAACGCTACAGTACGTGGTGTTTACTGTGATTTTCCGAAATTAGGATTATTCAACATTGGGTCATCTTTATAGGACAGCCATTTTCTATCATCATTCTCCTGGGCTGATTCATTGAAACTGGTGAGAGTGTCTAAATTCTCCCTGGGGAAATTCGTAACTCGAATGTTTCTAAGTCGGGGACAGTTGCATATATGGATAATAGGAAAAGAATAATAAAGTTGTAAATGATTACAGACAATATTGTGTAAGTGGTTTAAGTGGTTAAATGGTGCAGTGTAGAGTTGAGCAGGGACGGTGATTGTGGGAAAGATGCTGGACCTGAATGATGATGCTGTGTGCTCTGTGAAGGCATTTATTGTGGTGAAGGTGCCTGCTAATTTGTGACAACCGGAAATCCACAATGAGCTCTTTGGTTTTATTGGCTGGTTGTTGATGGCTACAAATCTTTTCTCTGTAGGCCAACTTCTCATTATTGGTTATGTGACCTACCACTGTGGTATCATCTAAATACTTGATGATCATGTTGAAATTATGCAGCGACATACAGTCATGGTTAAACAGAGTAAAGCAACGGACTCGGCACACGACCCTGGGGAACGCCAGTGTTCAGGCGGTAGAGGACATGTGATTACCAATACTAACAGGCTGGTCTCTATCAGTTAGAAAGTCCAGAATCCAGCTGCAAATGGAAGGGATCACACCCAGGCCTTGGAGATTGGGGTTTAGTGTAGTGGGTATTGATTAATTAATTATTATTATTATTTTTTTTTACTTTTACATTTTGGGCTAATGTGTATTGTTTATGCAAGCTGAACAGATTAGGAACACCAGATGGCGCTGTATGCCAGACAAACACCTACGACTTAAAACAGAATTTATCTGCATTTCCCTCTAATAGTTTAGAGGAAAGTTTAATGTGATAAACATAAAATGAATACTAAATATCTAAATAAAGAAACAATTAATAGTTCATAAATATTTAATTTGACATATTACAGTATTGATATAGACAAGCTTTATAGAATACAGCTATATAAATAACATTTGTACTTTTGAAGCCATGTGTAATATTCATCAGTCTAAATCACCCAGTGCCTTTATGCATAAATAATGTGTCTGTGTCTTTATGTCCAGGTGTCTCAGAGCATCCAGAGTTTGACTCAATTGCTTTATAGTTTGCAGGTAATATCATCTCGCTCTCTCTCTCTCTCTCTCTCTCTCTCTCTATTAGTGACTCAAGGTTTGCTTGTTCATTCCTTTTTTGTTTATACCCTACACACATATGTCTTACGATCCTTGTGAAGACCTTCCACTAACATAATTACTAATGCAGATAATTAATGCTTTCCCTAAATCCAACCCTAACCTTAACCAAAATAAAACATTTTTAGATCTTTTTTTTCTCTTGTTGTTCCCTTTTTTGTTTTAAATAAACGTTTTTTGGTGAAAATGTTTTTCTTGTGGGGACCCGCCAAATGTCCCAACATCATCAAACAACTGTCAGGAATTTCTGTCCCTGTGGGGACATTTGGTGCCCACGAAGATATAAACACACACACACACACACACACACACACTTTAACATATTCCATAACAACATTATTCTTATGAAAAAGTAAGCTTATCATTAACATAAACAATTTAAACACATGATGTAGGATTACAGTTCTGCGCAAAAGTCTAGAATATTTTTAGGTACTTTAAACTTTAGGCACTTTGCAGCCTGTTGCTGTAAAACATGTGGTCCAATTTATTTTATTTAATCAACCTAATTTAATGAACAAATGGGGGTAACACTTTTGCATAGTACAGTATGATTATATTTTAATAATTTTTCTCATTTTTAATATTTCTTAATATTTAGTAAGACCTTACAATACCATTCTAAAGAACAAAACTTGTATTATGTTGCTGTCCTTGCAGCCTTACTTAACATAACTCGTCTCTCTCTTGATCCCAAATTCTGTGAAATTTGGCAATAAGATGGCATGATCATTGATCGATGTTCTTTTAAGGGAATTTAAACACAGTAAAGTATTTTTCCCCCCATACAGTAGGTGTGGAGATCAATAATGTTTCCACATTAAATGTTATTATTATGTTTTTTGTTTACATTTTAGAGTTAATACTGTTTGTTAATTCCAGGCTGTGGTCACCATCCAGGATAGCCGCTATGAAGTTCGTCGTCTCCTTCTCCTCCTCCTCTCAAATTCTGCACACCAGCGGCTCTCCCAGGGTTCCCTGCAGGAGCAGGAACGTCAGCGTGAGGCAGAGCGTCGGCGACAGGAGCTGGCACGGGTGGCCCGGGACCGGCAGCTGTGGGCTCGTGAGTGCCAGGCGCAGCAGCAGCGTTACGAAGAGCGGGAAAGCAGGTTGGCAGATCGGGAGCAGCAATGCCATGAGGAGGCCCAGAGACTGCAGCGCCAACGTGAGGAGCTGGAAGAGCAGCAGCAAGAGTACCAGCAGAGCTTGGAAAGGCTGAGGGAAGGCCAACGGAGTGTGGAGAGAGAGAGGGAAAAGCTGGAAATGCAGCAGAAGATGGTGGAACGTTGGAAGCATGAACGCCAACGCAGCCTGCCTGTGACGAGTATGGAGGGTCAACAAGGGTCAGGAGATGGAACCAAAGTATGTAGGAGTGTGTGTGTAACTTTTGTAGTGGGTCTGTACATCTTTCTTTTATTGCAACTGTTAGGATGCTCGCTAGGTGTGTGTGTGTGTGTGTGTGTGTGTGTGTGTTACTAAGATTTGTTACAGTACTAAATTTTGACTACAAATGTAGTGTATCTCAATGCAAAAAAAGGATATTTGGTTGATAAATACTGAATCTTAAGTAAGTTATTCAAACAGGATGCTTTTAATATAACGCTCTTGAACAGGATAAAAATCAGGTGTTGGTTACAATGTTTGGTATGTTTAACACAACTCTGTTTTGAATAGTACTGCCCCTATCCCAGTTTTTGAGCTCAGCTTTTCCATATCATTTTTTTTCCCTTTCTAATGTCTGTGTGCCACCCATGCAAGTCAGAATAGAATGCGCAGTTGGATTCATCTCTAAATATTAAATGTTATCAGACTCATGGGGTTTATGTATTAGTTATGATTGCCGTCTCAACTTCCCCGCTGCTCAGTTTTCATGTTATTTTACACAGTCCAAATCAGTAGATGGTGCTATGCAATTACGTGGTTTGCGATCCACCTATAAAAAGAGTACACGTGCATTATCCAGTAATGCGACGTTTGTTGAAAGTTCTAGCTTCAGTGTAATAATACTCAAGACCACCTTTTTAAGTGGACCCAGGCATGATTTGTCAGGTAAGGTGCACAGTGTTTAGACTAGTCAAAAGAACTGGGCTTTGGGTAAAACATACTCACTCTCTCTCTCTCTCTCTCTCTCTCTCTCTCTTTGCTCTTTCTCACTCTGTCTCTTTCAGAATATGTGTATTTGAAAGGATTTGCCTTCAGCATGTATTTGAGCTTTTTTTCATTATTCTATTTTTCTTTTCCCTGTTGCCAAAACACTCCAAGTAGTCATGTCAAAGGAAATATTTCCCTAAACCATCTCTCATCTCTCTTTGAAGCTGGGATCAACCTGTCACTGAACTATTCAGGGTGGAGGGCCTCTCAGCTACTTTTGGTCTGTCTCTCACTCCATCCTTTTTAATGGTTCATTGTTCTTTACAAGTAATCTTGACTGTATCTATCGCTTTCTAGCAGTCTATCTATAAAAGTCAATGAGCATATTTATCTACGCTGTCTCTCAGTCCATCCATTTTATGTGCCCAATGTGTCTACTATTATTTTTCAATCTATCTTTCACTATCTCTGCTTTTCCTTTGGTTGTTAGTATCAGATGGGCCGTATTGACTGAGCAAGACCAGCAATCCCTTTTAATACACACCATAATGGTTGTGAAAAGCAGCTGTGCCAACTCTGCAGTACTTTTACCCCTGTGCCTTTGCTTTCTAGTTCACTCAAGTCAGGCATACAGGGTCAGTGGCTGGGAAATAATTTCTTTCCTTCGCCACACTGAAGAGGCAGGACTGCGGTAAAATGTCTATCTCTCAATTTGTCTCATTCAATCTCTCTCACACACAGAGACACACTGTGATTCATTATCTGGGATAACGTGAGCAATTCAAGGCTCATCTGTCTTCATGCTTGACTGCTGACTGCACTAATAAACAGATTATTGATTGATGACAAAAAGAAAGTTTGCCAAATAAAAGCTAGGACAAAGTAATTAAACACAGTGCTTTATGCATCACCCTTCCTGCAAATATAGATGCAGTTCAGTGATTTATGTGGAAGGAACTAAATAATACAGAAGGGTTGAGAGTAAGAGTTTATAGGAAAAATAGTCAAAAACAGCCTTTATAGGAACAATGGAATTTTCATTAGGGTAGTTCTATGGCACTGTAAGTAATATTGATGCCTCATGGCTCCAGGATCTGGGGTTTGTTCCTGAGTTGGGGTAATGTACAGTATGTGCAGTCCCTGATGGAAAATTTAAGTTAAAAACAGCATAAACTGTCTCAGCTATGATGTTGGGCCACAACTAGTTGCCTCGACATGGTACCTCAGTTGGTGCTTTGATTATGATGATTATGGTGTTAATAAAACAAGCAATAAGACATGGTGGCTTTGAAGGCCATTGTATATTATTTACATAATTTTTATCCTCATGATTGCGGTAATTGTTTCCTCTAAACAGAAATATGGACCCAAACCAGGAAAATGTCACTAACAGCCGATCAGTTTTTTTTTTCTTTAAATGTGTGATTTAGTCATTCTCTGGCTTTTAAACTGCTTGTTGCTGGGATGATAAGAAAGGATTTCTTTAATCTTAGGAAACTTGAAAGTTATCAGTTTTTTTTCCCATAGATTCTATTAAAGGAACTGGACAAACCCTCCATGACATCACTAATACAATGTAGGTTTTCTGAAGAGCGGTTTTGAAGTCGTTTTTGGACTGTGTGAGCTTTGGTCATTGTCATCTTGACAGGACCTGACTTTATCTAAAGCCCTTTTCATTAATTAATGGGCAAATGGGTGAAACAAATGGAACCTGGGTGTTGGTTGGAACATTACCTCAGTTACCCAAATATCTAGCTAGCTTAGCTTTAGCTTAGCTAAAATGGTGGCTAACATTAATTTAAATGCTAACATTACTTTGTATTTGCTTGTCGTTCATACCCTACGTACACATCGACCCGTGTGAACTCCTGCATTTCTTGCAGTAAGTTAAACTACATTGATTCTATTTGATGCGTAGCAGACAGCTAGTGGTTTAGTGCAGTGTCACTCACGCCTCTAATTATGAATAGTTTTATGACTGAATGTAATTTTAACTGATGAGTTGCATAAAAATTCGCCCCGGTACAGTTGTCATGAATGGGAAATTAAGCTATGGAGATCAAGAATGTTTTTTGTATCAGGCTGTAAATGTTTCTTTTGTAACAATCTGCATTTTAACATGGGGCTCTGGGGATTGACTCATGTTTGGAGACAGCAATCAAGGAACTGCAGCTTTTGGCACACCTATGATGGACTTTTTTTTTTAGAATTGCAGGTTGCCCTCCTTTTTTTATTTTTTTTACAAATGAAAAGAGACATAGACGACATTTTGTTGTTAATCCAGTGTTTTTGTTTTGTTTTCTCTGTAATCTGTTGTTTTTGTCTGTTGTGTTTATCATTGAGTTTAAAATGTATAAAAAGTAGTAATTAACGTCAATACCTGGCCATTCTAAATTGCATTGTACTAACCTGTTGCCTTTTATTTTTTTTTAAAGAGCTTCCATCATGGTCATAACAGTGGCTTGGATGAGGATGGGTCCATTTTTGTAAACGAAGCAGCTTTTCTGGATTCATCTATGAACAATCGACATCTTCATCACTACCAGCATCATTATGAGTATAACACACACCTGCATTCCAGCTATGCGAATTCCCCCAGTGCCCAGAACAGTCTGAATTCTCTGCTGGCTTTGTCCAATCATACACACCCTGCCATCGGCATGCAAGATGAGCTGTGGACTGAAGGTACGTACAAGTAACATAAATATAAATAATCTCTCTCTCTCTCTCTCTCTCTCTCTGTATATCAGTGTTATTATTTTAGAGATGTCACAAGACAATGTAAAGTTGAATTGTTCAGTAAGAGATGTTTAATGTAGAACACAATTTGTTTAGCTTATAGAATATAAGGTTTAATAATTATTTAAAATTAACAAAGCCCACCTAAAATTTAAAAGGTTGCTACAGCATAACTTTGTCTTCAAAGATTCTTCTATAACTGGTGTATGAAGGCACTTGTGCTTTCTGGTAAGTAGTAAAACTGATAGGCATTGAGTAGAGGACCGAAATATTACACGCCTGTCGAATCACACGCCTCTGTTTTATGTTAGTTGGGTGGGACCAAACGCCACACAAAACACACTACAAAAAGTAATCTCTTACAATATTTAAAAAAAATTAACACACTACAAAAAGTAATATCTTAGCAAGTGAAAATATCTTGAATCAATATGATTATAACAAACCAAATATAAGATAATTAAGCATATTTTTAAACATATTTTACTAATTGTTACAGTAAATTTCTTGTTTTTGTTTTGCTAATTTTAAGTGTTTATTTCTTTAAAATTATCTGCCAATAGGACAAAAAAAAAAAAACACTTGAAAAGTCTAGAAATAAGCTTAATGATCTAATATTTGGTTTTTGATCACATATTAAGAAATACAGTATGAAATAAATTTGACTAGACTCAAGCTATTTTCACTTGCTAAGATATCACTTTTTGCAGTACAAAGCTGCATTGTGATACCCTTTTATAGCTGACTACAATGTTCTTATAAGGAATAGGCAAACTGAATGTTTTAATCAATTTAAAAAGGAAGTGTAAGGCACATATTTGGGTGACGTTTGTCATTATATCGAAAAATGGATTGAATCTTGTTGTATTGAATTTTGAGTTTTATGTGTTGTAGCACTCCTAAAATGCATATAAATATAGAGTACACACATGCCTATAGACTCATAAAATATCATTATTTGTGTTTGCATGTGTAAGAAATTGATGCTTTCAAAACATTATAGTTAACTAATTTATAGTGATTCAATAAGCAGGTCAATTTATAATGAGATGGACCATGACATTTTAAGGTCTACAATACCTTCTGACTGTGTGGATGAGAGACAGACATGTATTAAGTGAGGAAAAACAGTAAATATTGAGCGATTCTTATTTTATTATTATTATTTTTTTATTATTATTATTATTATTAGAAGAAGAAGAATTTCTAAGCATTGGTATCTTTTTTTCCCAGAACCTTTCACTGTG
>JAOVVA010000031.1:10533217-10548033 GCA_028565275.1 Leiocassis micropogon
TTATTATTATTATTATTATTAGAAGAAGAAGAATTTCTAAGCATTGGTATCTTTTTTTCCCAGAACCTTTCACTGTGGCCAAGTCTCGTGTGTCCTTTTTATGATGTTAATATATCTACTGACAAAATCCACCTCCATCTCTATTTTTCTCTCTCACACACACATACACACATTTACACAGACTCACTATCCATCATGGAAATCAATCAGCCTTCTATTGACCGGTGGGTCGGCGGTGGTGTGTGAATCATGGTGAGTGCACGACGGGAGACTGATTGGCACATCGATCTGAAAAATCCTTACCAACCTCATTACACGCTAACTTGTTATCTGCCTCTCTCACAGACATCCGAAAGACAGAGAGCGAGAGATATAGGGACATATTAATCTCATTTTCCATATAAAAAGTCATGAACATCTTTTGGTGTACTCACCGATACACTAACACCAGCATGTTGCTCCTATGCCCACATACACACACCGTATTGGTAGAAGTATGGACACCTGATCATTACACTCATGTGCGGTTCTTACAAGAACTGTTGCCTCAAAGTTGGAAGCACAGAGTTGGAATGTCTCTGTTTGCTGTAGCAATCCAGTTAGTTTCTTATTGGAACTAAGACACCCAAAGCTGTTCCAGTATGACAAGTGCGCCTGTGCAGAAAGAAAGCTCCATAAGCACATGGCTAGTCCTGACCTTAACCTCACTGAACACCTTTGGGATCAGTTTGAGCTCTGACTGCACCTCAGGCCTCCTCATCTGACATGAGTGCCTGACCTCGCTAATCCTCTTGTGGCTGAATAGACAAATCCCTCAGATATGTACCAAAAACCTAGTGCAAAGATGATGGTCATATACTTTTGGCTAGATACTCTATCTGCCACTTTTGGCTATATACTGTAATCTACCTGTACTTGTTCAATTAAAGTGTCTATGACAGATTTTTTTTTAGACTAAACTGACTAAGTAATCCCTTTCTACAAACATTCCTGATCTTATGATAAAAGGTGAGGTTAAAAGCTAACTCTGCGCATTGCCTCTACATATTGATTGTCTGATTAACCTTAATTACATATTGACAGACTGATGTAGTAGGTGATAGAACCTGTGGCATGACAGGTATATGCCATGAGCTGCAGCATCTACTCCTACTAATATGCAAGTTATTCACTAATATGCAATATCCACTGTTAAGCCCTGCATATATTTCTGCTGAACATTTACCTATGTTTGTAAAAATATGTACCAAAAGCAGGCCGAAAATGGGTAAACATGAACAAGGTTGGAAAATTGTCTCACTTTCTAGCTGGGAGGGAAGGCTTAATCTCTTCTACCATCAGTCAAGTGACTCTAGCCAGTCACGAGTACTCCTCTAAGTGTGTTATGAAGTTCTTTAATGAAAAATGTGCTGCAGCTCAAAAAGGTGAAATTGACCAGTTGTGCCTTGAAGGGAACACATTATCATTCACCCAAATAAACAAAGACTTTTGATTTTAATAGTGTAGTGATTGCTATGGTTAGCTGGCAGCAAACCTTTTAACCCCAACTAACAACCATCTCAGAAAACATATTGTGAAAAAGATGTTGCTTTGTATCAGAAGGGACAAATCATTGACCTGCATCAAGAAAACTGCTAAGGAGATTGTCAAAATTACAGGAATTGGCTTGAAGGATAGCGGTGAATGTAGTTGGAAAAAAATCTTGAACCTGGAAAGGAGATCACTTAAACGCTTTGTAGTGCTTTGTTTTGCATTGCAAAAATATTAACAGTAGAAATCACATCTATGTTTAATAGTGAAACAAAGATGTTTTACATGCACAGTGCAACAAGAACTCACAGGTTTAGGACCAAACAGCTATGTGGCCATAGAATCACCACTTGTTAATGAGGGAAAATCTGGAGAAAGGATACTTCAATTTGCTGAGGAGCATTAACATTGGTCTTTGTACAATTAAGAAATCATGTGGTAGAATGAGTCCGGATTTGCCTAGGCACTTTGTGCATGCTCAACAGTTCCTGACCGAGACTAAAGTCAAACAAAATGTGTAACACAAGAAGAAGTCAGTGCTAAATCGAGACCAGTGCAGGAGCATACAGAGGTGTCAGTTACCTTCAGATAACACCACAACCACAAGGGATAGCGTGCATCTTCTTTGTACATATTTTATACAAAAAGTTAACAGTACAATACATATGAAATTCAGCTCGACATGCTACCAGTTTGCTGCAAGCTAACTTGTTTGCCTGTTTTTTGGTGTGAGATGTAATAGGTCAACTAGAAAATGGTCAGATACAAGCTGAAAGGGGGCATACAGTACTGTCGCGTATTGTAGTAGAGCCAGACATATTTTTGTCAATAGACGATTCCTCCGCTGTGCTTGTATACTGGGACAAGTCCAATTATATTAAGGTATCTGGCTATTAAGATATAACCATAGCTGAGCATTTAAATGTACTAAGTTTTATGGTCTGTGGTTGCTTCATTTGATCAGGTCTAGGATCAGGAACATTATGTGGCAATAAAATGAAGCCAGCTGATTACCTGAATGTACTGAATGACCAGGTTAACACATCAAGGATTTTTTTTCTATTCCTGGAGGCACAGACATATACCAGATGGACAATGCCAGGATTCCTTGAGCACAAATCGTGATGGTGGTTCTGGAAGCATTCATTTTAATTCATGAATTGGCCACCACAGTGTTCTGACCATAACTCTATTGAAAGTCTTTGGGTTGTGCTGGAGAAGACTGTATGGTGTACATCAACTCTCCTGCCAAAAATTCAAGATCTCTGACAAAAAATGATGCAGCTCTGGATAGATAAAAAGTTGTCAATTTGCAAAAGGTTGTCAAAACATTGCTTGAGTGAAATACACACTGCAGACCAATGTTAACATAGATCTTGGAGGACTCCAAAGTTTGTCTGTTAATTTTTCAGCTGAAATACCACCGACACCATGCAATCTGGCATGTTTGAAAATCAATCTTACTTACATTTTACTGCTGTTCCAAATGAGCTGTTTTAGTGTCTGTAGCTTTAAATGTGAGCAAGTCACTGCCACTTTACGGATGGGTCTGTGGAGTTAGCGCTCTGTTATAATGATGCTAGATAAACATGTCAAGTTACCACCATCTAACATACTACTGCTTTATAAAATTTTGGCATGCAGTATAAGGCAGCATTAGCATCAATTTGCAATTTTTTAAGTTTAACAGGCTAAAAAAAAAAAGACTTCCATTGTGTCTTTACTTCCTCAGAGGATGGGAGTAAAAGAAGACTTTTGTGTTCTCTTGCACATCTTGTGCTCTGGTGCACATACTATATCTATCTATGACGTTCACACAAATCACAATGGTGTAAAGTAAAGCAGGTGTGTTAGGTACTCCTGGGGGGCGATGAGCACTGAGACAGAGGAAGATTATTATGATCTTTTTTGAAAAAAATGATTTTGTGAACAAAAATCAGGTTTCTAAAAAAGGTAAAAAGGGAAGGGCTTGTCTTTTCTTGATCAAAAGTAATAAATGTTGTTGTTTTTTCTTATCAAACATGATGTAACAGGTAAGGGAATATGTACAAAAATATTTTAACCTCATTATACTATATTGTGTTAAATTATATTATATTAGCCTTGTTATATTATTATGAAGCCTCTAAAAGGACATCAGTAAAAGATAATACAGTAATTACAGTTATTTTGTGTGTACCTGTAAGGGACATTTGTTTTTAAAAACAAACAAACAAACAACAACAACAAAATTATTACCCTGTACACACAAGAAAATTCTCTCGAGTTTTCTCTTTTTATTTATTTTATTTTTTTAAACACATTTCCTGATCATGTAACTTTAGGGGCTCCCTACATGATACTTGATTTATATGGGTTTTTTTTTATTTTTTTACACATAATTAAAAAAAAATTATGTGTGGTTAACACTGATTTTTAACATTACTTATAAAACCTTAGTCATATGCGTGAAAAACATGGTCATGTGAAATGTGTGATTATTTTTTTTCATAAGGGTTGTTAGGGAAGTACAGCTAAGAGATTAAAAAAGAAAGTAGTGATAAAATCATGTCCTCAAATCCCAGGTCTTAAAATGAATGAATGAATGAATAAATAAATATCATAACATATAAGTAGCTAGGTTTTTTCATTGTTGAGGGTTTTATTATTATTTTTTGTTTTTTGCAGCTGCACCGTGATGAACGACCTCTTACCACTAGCATTGTATTTGTGTATTTCATAAAAAATTCAAGATGGTTTGCTGACTAGGTCAAATGTGTTAATATTAAGGAGTGATCTTTATCGAATAACTGACTGGGTACACAATTGTGAAACATCTTATGAGCTTACGGATTGTCTTTACAATTGCAGTATCGAAGAAAGAGACTTCTTCCCACGCCTCAAACACAACGTGCATTCTGCAGTCTCACTGTTGAATACGGCTGGAACACCACCTTGCTCCGATACTGCAATTGTCAAGACAATTGGAACGCTTTGTTTGTCCAGCTTAACTTTAAATACTTTGCTTTATCTGTAGTTCTGTTCAGAAGTCAAGGCCACAATTATGACCTTCTAGTTGTGTTGCTTGCTATTGTGTGAAAAATAGTGGTAGACCAATTAGACGTCAGCACAGGAATCTTTTGTAATCCAGAGAAGAAAACACAGACATGGGTAGACAGGCAGAGGTGGAAAAACCAGAAGAAGCTATATGTTATATTCTTGCAGAAAAAGACTTTACAAATGAATGTAAATTCATTTGTGTGTGTGTGTGTGTGTGTGTGTGTACAGTGGATGAGTCCTTAAACAGAGATAAATATGTGGTGATTAGATTTTAAACAATATTAGGTTTAAGCGCAGGTGGGAAGAGCATGACACTATTACATTTGCATTAGCTCACATACCGCAGTGAGAAAGGACTGTCACTGTGCTCTCATGAAGACAATTTAGGCAGGTAATTTATCTTATTATTTAAAACAGTGATTTACCCTCATTAGGCCTGATGTGTTTAAATGTTTATTTTAGCTGCCTATATAAGCATAAAAGCACTAACCCTTGAGCTTTTGAATATCAACCTTCTTAATAGATAATTTCAGTGCATATGAACATTTATTCTTATGCAAAGTTATTTTTGATTATAATGTATTATTGTTTTTTTTTTTTAATTAAAGACAGCAGTTTGACATTTCTGATGTTTTTCACAGACGTTAGTCCAGCAATCCATCCTGCCAGGACAGCAGGGGCGGTGGGGCCAGGGATGTATCAAGGTGATGCCCTCTTGATGCCACAGGCTTATGTTGCCATGGAAACCGAGAACCAAGATCCCGACGGAGAGGAGAAAATTGTGTATCTCTAAATCCTTTTTGTTCAGTGTGCAGACCTATGTCAACTCAAACAATAGAAACCGTTAAAGAGCAGAAGTAAGGAAGCAATACTTTACTTCGGTGGGGAAATTCTACTGATGCTGTAGACACAAATATCAAGAGAGGGGTAAATTTTTACATCACAATGGTTTTGATCCATGTTTTGTTGCTGCCTTTCAGCTACTAATCGTTTGACATTTGCACTATTTCAATACTCATAAAAGTGTTCACACTTAAATCCAGATCAAAAGGCAGTTGGGACTGTTTGGTGTATAATCATAAGGAACCGGTAACAATGTTTCACACTTGCTTAGTTTTTCTATGAACGAGCCGTAACAAAACCCTTTTCACCGTTCATTATTTTTAGCAACGTAAGAATCATATTTTCCCTAAAATCTTCTCACATTGACATTTTTTGATCCGGTCCAGTTTAGAGATAGACCATTTGAACATTGGACGATTTCGAACCTGTTTCACTGCCTAATGACCAACAGGCAACTCCAGACTGCCAGGAATAGAGTCAGTACACATAACTGTTTAGATTTTATTTCACACAAAATATTCTCAGTTTATTTTGATAAAAGTTTTCACATCAGCATGTCTTACAAACACGAGAATCGAGACAAGATATTATAATGTTATAATGTAATAATGGCAGTTTCAGAACTGTCAGATCATTCAAATTTACATGATTGTGGTGAGTGCTAACTCGTACTCAACAGCATAATCTTATGCAAAAAACACAAACATTGTCAGGCCTAAGACTCTCATTCCTCATAATTTTTAGATTTGTTTTCTCTGACCTTTAAATATGACCTGGTATTTGCTAAATGCTTTAAAATGAATGAATAACAATCTGGAGTTTTAAACCGTTAAATTATAAATCATAATTCAAAGATTTCCTGACTTTTTCCCCCTGTGGTAGGTGTGTGTGTGTGTGTGTGAGAGACAGAGAGAGATAAGTGGCCTTCTCAGTTTTGACTACTCAACTTGCTTATCTTAACACACACACACACACACACACACACACACACACACACACACACACACACACACACATACACACACACACCACTCATTCTGTACTAGCAGAGGCTTAATTACCATAGCTGTCTATTTAGAAACTAGACACTTCATTAACTTAATATTTGCAGTGGATATGAAGTCCTGTTGTATTAAAGCATTTCAGTCCTGTTTCTCAGAAACCTATGTCAATATTCTAAATAAAAGAAAATTGTTTTGTGAATAATTTGATGTATTGACATGTAATGTAGCCATGATTTTTGACAGTTACCAGATTTCATAATGTAATAGCATGATTTCAGATTCAGCCTCCACACCCATATATCTAATATTCTGTAATGCTGTAATCCTGTAACAAATCCTGCACCGAGACATTTACATCCAGGTGTGATGGAACAAATCTTTGGGTAATGCTCAGTACTTTGAGTGGAAGTTGCAGTTGAACAAATTCAACATTAATTCATAATATGTTGGGATTAAAATGGCTTTTAACAAATGTAGTACTGTGGTACATGGTTGCATGACAAACCATAGTGCTCCATAAATCAGTTTTTCCCCCCTGTAGATTTATTTGCTTAAATCTTTCTAGATTTGCTTAAATTGGTTTCTAAAATATTAATGCACCTAAAAAAAATTTAAACAAATGCACTGGGAAAAGCACCTTGTTTTTTTTACTGTATGGTTGTAAAAAGAAAATTCTGTGTGCGCTGGCTTTGTATTTGCAGCACAAAAACTGCCCTACTCCATAGGAAATACACACTTAACAATTTTATGTTCGTCAACCTCTATTAAACTTCAAAGTATTATTTTTTTTGTAAAGTTACAAAAAAATCTTATGTTTAAAATGAACAATGTAACCTGAACACTTTAACACAGTGGCGGTTTGTAACATAAAGGTCCATAAAGTGTTTTACTGAATTTCAGTAAAATGTGTAATAACAGATTCTGTAAATTGTCCATGCATATGCCCAATTTGATTCCTGTTTTGTTTTTTTTTTGTTTTGTTTTTGTAAATTTAATTTATTGTGTTTATGTATTCTGTGTAGTATGAACTTAATATGATGTACATATGGACTTTTTTTGTACAATTGTCTGTACAAATTACTCTTTGTAATTTATCACACTTATTATATACATTATCACAGTCTGCTACAGAAATAGTGATGTTTAGAAATGTCTAAATTGTTAAATAAAGATGATTCTGGCTGGTTTTGATCTTTTGCCAATTTTATGGTTAAACTGGAAATGGAGTTCAGTCTGTTGGCAGAAAAATCATAAGAATCTCTTAAGGACAGAGACTCATGATTTTAAGTATAGAGAAGTATCCAAGATTAACTTCTGAAACTTCAGTATATCGTGTAGAGGGGAAAAAAATGCATTTTAGATAAGATACATTTTTTGTAGGTGGTAATACAAGTTCATCTTAAAAAGTTTGCAAAGCATAACATTTTGTGTGTTTCCAAAGGTATAAAAGAGTTATTTTTCTTCCTTTTCCATTCCTCACTTCACTGTTGCCATGGAAACAACCAGTAGTGTTAACAGAGAGGCCTTTATTGTAAGATACAAAGGTACTGTATTTAACACAAAGTATTTGAAAAATTTCATTACAGTTTATCATTCTACTAACTAAACCTGATGTTTGTACACATTTGGGATTTTTACGCATTTCTAGGTGAAGATCGTTTCTTGCACAGCATTGTTGTTGACCATATTTTACTTCCTTCCTTTGACCTCTGATAAACATATGTTACTTGGGGGTGGTGCTGGTATGTGTGTATTCAGTCCTGTTAAAAAAATAATAATAATAATTTAAGTCCAACTTGAATTTAAATATCTTCTTATATAGGTTCTCTTTTTGTAGTTTACATTTAGGCATTTGGCAGACGCTCTTATCCAGAGCGACTTACAAAAAGTTCAATCTATTAGTGAGTTATGCAGCTCTCATGAATTTGCACACAGTTATAGATCACAGTTGGGTCTCTTTTACACACAATAACAATAATGTATTATTACATCTACTTTAAATTCTTGTCTTGTTTAGATGCATATTTTTTCTACTGGGTTTAGTGTGGGACTTTAACCCAGTGGGGTCAATAAGTAATAAATTATAATGAGTGTTTTGTTAATTTTATTTTATTTTTAAAAAAGGGTCTTCTCTCTGCTCCTGACTGCTGCAGAAACGAGGATTGCTCTGCTGATGGTGTGCCCATATTATCACTACTGATAATCACTACATGTTTAGCAGTCCATGAGGTATGGATATATAATCTGAATAATAAAAAGTTGATTATAGTGGTATTCGGTCATATACAGTAAATCAAAACTATAGTTTTGCAAAGACTTATAGTGCGCTTTGGAATTAAAACAGAAAAAGATACCATTATTTTCGTATTGTGAATAACTAAAAGCGTCATTTACAGCCCCAGTAAATGTGCTCTCTTGTGATTTAGTGACCTCTGAAGGTTAGAGTAAGCCAGGGGCAATGCGACACTAGATGACTGCATACATTTGTGCCCTAATGACACTGACATTCTGGCACACGCTAGAATCCATCACCAAAGCACTAGTTAATTCTACATCCTGATTGGTCAGAAAGTGCATTTTCAATAACAGCATTTAATGTCACCCCTCCTAACTAGCAAGATTTGTGTTTTATTTACAGTTACCTCTGCTACTGTATTAAATAAGACTTTACATATCTGCTCTCCTGGAAGCAGCAGTTTGACACTTTTTCTAGTTAAAATGAGCCTCAACCATACAATCTGAAAATATCAGTTTCCCTTGATTACCAGTTTCCCTTGATTCTTAAATTCTTTGGAATTCCTTCCATTCTCTAGCTTTTGAGCGGTCTGCCTCAAGGTAGAATTGTGAATATTATACTAAACAAAAAAAATAATAAAACTAGATCCAGTAAAATATGCAGTTTCATGTTAAAGAGCATATATTATGATTAATAATAATAATAATAATAATAATAATAATAATAATAATGCATTTTATTTAAAGGCGCCTTTCTGAACACCCAAGGACACCTTACAGCAAAACATCCAATAAAATAGTAACAATATAAAAATCACATTATAAAATTTACAACATAAATACATCCATTACACATCAAAATAAAAAACAAACAAAGCTACAATTCACACGTAAGCCTGAGTAAAAAAAGACGGGATTTAAAAATATGAAGACTGTCACTGTTCCGTATGTTGGGGGGGGAGCGAGTTCCGCAACCGAGGTGCCACAAAACTAAAAGTTCTCGCTCCCATTGTACTTAAACGAATGAGCGATCTAAGTGAACGAGAAGGAGTGTAAATATTTAGAAGATCAGTGAGATATCGAGGAGCCAAACTATGTAGAGCCTTAAATGTAAGAAGCAAGATTTTAAAATCAATACGGTACTTAACTGGGAGCCAGTGTAATTGCTTTAGAATTGGAGTGATGTGCTCGCGTAGAGGAGTCCTAGACAAGACGCGAGCAGCTGAATTTTGGACCAGTTGAAGTTTGCGGAGAAGTTTCGTAGGAAGACCAGAAAGAAGAGCATTACAGTTATCAATTTGTGAAGTGACCAGCGCATGAATTAAAATTGCTGTACTGCTCTTAGTAAGAGAAGGACGAAGACGGATAATATTACGCAAATGAAAATATGCGGCACGTGTAATGTTATTAACATGAGCTTCAAAAGAGAGTGTGCTGTCCAGAATGACACCCAGACTCCTGACCTGTTGAGATGGGTAAATTTCAGTATCGTCAATAACTAAAGAAAGACAATCAGATTTAGCCAAAGTTGATTTAGTACCTACTAGTAAAACTTCGGTTTTGTCACTATTAAGTTTAAGGAAATTACCTGAGAGCCAAGCTTTAATTTCAGATAAACATTCATTCAAGACAGGTAAAGGAGAAGAACTAGAAGGTTTAGAAGATACATATAACTGGGTGTCATCGGCACAGCAATGGAAATTGATACTGTATTTCCTAAAAATAAAACCAAGAGGAAGTAAGTAAATCATAAATAAAAGTGGCCCCAAAACAGATCCCTGAGGAACTCCGGAGGTAACTATAAGTGATCTTGATTTACAATTTTTTATTTGGACATATTGATTACGACCGGTAAGGTAAGATCTAAACCAGGACAGGGGGGTACCTGTGATTTCTATAGCTGCTAACCTGTCCAAAAGTATCTTGTGCGAGATAGTGTCAAATGCTGCACTAAGATCCAGTAGGACAAGTATAGTCAGAAGACCAGAATCAGCTGCTACTAACAAGTCATTAGTTATTTTAACCAAGGCCGTCTCTGTGCTATGATCAGAGCGAAAACCAGATTGGAAATGTTCATATAATGCATTCTTGGAAAGGTGTTCATGGATTTGAGCTTTGACACACTTTTCCAATATTTTAGTAGTGAATGGCAAGTTAGAATTAGTGGCACATAAAAAGAAAATAGTAATCTGAAATAATATCAGTTTCTTTTCTCTATTTAAATCAAATTTCTTGATTAAATAAATCACCTTATTCATATTTTGATTGAGTCCTACTGAGGATTAAACGTACATATTACACAGCATTCGGGTCTTGTGGATTATGAAAACAATTACCAAAATCTCCAACAATTACTTGTTACGCCTCATGAAATAATCAAGTTCTGGACAAAGTCTGCAAATTCTGAAAAAGCCATTGCTCATCTCTAAATAGTAATAAGTGGAAATTTCTTGTTTTATAGCTACATTCATTATGTTATTAAATGTTCTTTTATTTATTTATTTTTTATTAAGTTATTTTTAAATAAGTTATGTGCAACTGTGATGCCTCCCCACAGTACACACTAAAACAAAACAATGTTCTCTCAGCACCAGTTTTCCACATAAATGGAAAAAGCACAGGGCCACATAAAGCATGTGAGCAAACACTCCAAGACTGTACAACTACTAAAATTAAACCGGAGGCGCAGAACCAACAAGTACACGGTTCTATTTAGAACAAAAGGAGCAAGTGCAAAAGGATATTGCAAGGATATTCCATACACTGCACAGCTAAAAAAAAAAAAAAAGTCACATTGGTGTACAGCATGCAACAGGTTGCCAATATATGTATGAGCATGATTCCTCATGTTACCAATTCTGAAATATGTCAGTGTTATAAAGTAAAAAAAAAAAATATGATAGCTAAGTCATTTAGTAAATGCAGGTAGTCAGCTGACTTACTTTTATTGCTGCTGTGCTTTGTTTGCTATGGAGCTGAATATCAGTTGAGGTTCTTTGCCAGGTGAACACCACCGAATTTGGCGCTCCTAATGATCTCCACTGAGGAGCTGTCTATGTTTGAGTGGTCTCATTGAGAGATCTCATGTCAATAACTATCTCTTTATTATGCTTACTTGCCATTCTTCTTGATGTGACCTTGTGTCATGTCATTGACATGCTTTGGTCATGAGCAGCAGCTAATTAAGCACTTGGACCCCAGAACCATGTGCTCAGTGTGATGTCCTGGAAATGCTGTTCCTGATCCATATCGACTCAGATCCTCGGGTCAGAAAGCGCAGGATCCCATCGAAGAGGAAGGCTTAGCTTTTCAGTTATCTAAGAAGGAATGATTATGTTGAATTCTGAACTGAAGCAGTGGAGAAGACATCAACAAGATTAACCTTCTAAACCAGCATATACAATGCACACTGTATGTGCATACTGTACAGTATATGGTGCCTATATAAAAATATGTACAAAGAAATTTACAAAAAAAATATGGGTGGACTATACAGTAGTGCAATGACACAAATATGTTGTTAAGATAAAAAGTGGTTAAAGTGGTGGGTAATACATTGTGCCATCATCAGCTATTCAATCTGCTAACAGCTTCAGGAAAAAAAGCTCATTTTTAGTCTGTTTGTAGGGGCACCTGTAGGACCGCCAGCATTTTTTGTAAATCCTCTATTATGGGTAGGAGAATCCCAAAGATTCATTGGAATGTTTTCATCCAAGATAGATGACATTTATCATTATCTTGATGTTGAGTTCCAGGTTGTCCTCACACCTTGTATTAGGTGCTGGATCTCCTCCCTGTAGGCTGTCTAATAGTTGCCTCTCCATGTGCTGCTGGAAGCATAAACAGGTATGCAATCATGGGTGATCGCTGTAGGCCCCCAATTTCCAGACCTAAATGCCGTGTTGCATGCTTAGAGCAAAAGGCAGATCTCCTAGTGCATCCAGGACTTCTGATTGGGGAACATTTAGATGTTTTTTTGTATGGTCACCCAAACTCACCTGTTCCAGGACGGAGTTGTGGTAGGTGTTGATATAGTTTCAGAGTCAGTCGTTGCCTGAGCTGCAAATTCATTCCAGTCTGTATGTGAAAACTGCTGCTGAAGAGCAGCGTCAGCTCCATTCAGCCAGACTTTAACAATCAAGTCCTGATTGTTGGTTTCACACTTGAGCAGCAGAAACAATGAAAAATAATCAGGCTTTCAAAGATTGGTAAGAGGTGTGACTCTGATACGACATGATACAGGTTTTGCGTCCACTAGTGAGGCAGGAGATGTTCTGACAGTCATTTAAATACCCAGTAATGATAAATTCCATGTCTTGAGCTCACTGTCTGCAAATTGTTAATAGCAGCACTGAGTTCATTCATGGTTGTACTAACTTCAGCATTTAGGGGTACATACACTGCTATTACAACACCACATGTAGATACACAAAGCTTGCACGTAATAATCCGATATTGAAGATCAGCAGAGCAGTGACAAGAAACAGTAATAGAGACAATGCATCATGATTTGTTTACATAAATTCATAAGCTCACACCTCTGTTTTTACTTGTGCATGATGGTTCTCTATCAGCTCTGAAAAGTGCGCCCCTCTAGCTCCACCATGCTGTTTGGGATGCTGTTGTTAAGCCAGGTTTTTAAAAAAAAAACCATAATATTGCAGTCCATAATCAGTCTCTGTATGTCCAGATCTTGAGCTCATCCAGCTTATTTGCCAGGGGCCTCACACTGGCAAGAAAAATACTTGGAAGCGCTGGTCGATGTGGGTTTAGCCTTAGCTTAGCCCATAGCCCTCCACATTTTTCTTGTTTCTGTTTACAGTCCCTGTGCCAGAGTCTTCCAGTTGAGATAAAGGGCTCACTGTGTTGCGGCTTCTGTACAAGCTCCAGTGGAAACTGTTCAAAGTTGAAAATGTAGTCTGGAACAGAGTTTGTGTCAGTAATGTCTATCTGACGTGTGTTAAAATTGAATCAAGCAAGCCTGTAGAAGTTTGTTCCACTGGATTTTAGTTAGGTGTTTCAGAGTAAAGGGGGATGGATACAAATGAACGGCACAAGATTTTTATTTGTAAAAAATTTTTTTGAAAATATTTATCATTTTCCTTCCACTTTATGACAATTATGTGCCACTTTGTGTTGGTCTATCACAGAATCCCAATAAAAAATACATTTACATTTGTGTTTGTAATGTGGAAATGTGGAATAGTTCAAGGGGTATAAATACTTTTGCAAATTACTGTATAAGGTTGTCATTTAAACATATTTTTCTTTATCCACTTCACATGTTTTATGTTAACAAACTATGGGCCTCATGCTCCTCACTAGCCTTATGATGTTGTTGTGAGGCAATGCGTTCCACTCTTCCACAAGTGCTACACGCAGTTCTGCCAGGTCACGTGGGGGTGGGGTACGATCATCCAGTCTCTGCTTCAACTGGTCCTAGACGTGCTCTATGGGGTTCAGGTCAGAGGACATTGATGGCCATACCATATGAGGCAGTTTAACTTCCTGAAGTCGAGCTGTGACAATTCTGCCATGATGTGGTGGAGCATCATCATCCATGAACAGAAAGATGGGGGTGTGCTGGCGGAATTGGGGGATGATGATGGGTTCTATGATGTCCCTGAGGTAAGAACGTGCAGTGACTGAGCCATGTACAATAACCAAATCTGTTTTGCGCGGACTGGTGATGCCTGGCCAGACTGTTGCACCTCCTCCACCAAAGCAAACCCTGGGAACCATGTTGACCTCAGTGTATCGCTCACCTCGCCTTCTCCAGCAACGCTGACAATACTCATCAGGGAACAGGACGATAGACCACTGCTGCATTGTCCAGGTCACATGGTCTTGCGCCCACTGCAAACGTTCATGGAGGTGTCTTGGTGTCAGTGAAGTCACCTGCAACGGTCTTCTGGCATTCAAGCCAAAGCAGTGGAGTCGGTTGCGAATGGTTTGTCTGGTGCCCCTCGCATCTCATAAACAGGCCTGCAGCTGTGTGGCAGTTGCATAACGATATCTGAGTGCATAGGTCCTTAGGTACTGGTCATCGTTGTGGTCTGTCACTCGTGGGGCTCCACTCCTGGGTCTCTCATGAACTCTGCCAGTAGTTCTGTGTCTTGATGCAAGTCTGCTGATGACACTTTGAGACACACCAAGTTCACGAGC
>JAOVVA010000031.1:10591929-10633499 GCA_028565275.1 Leiocassis micropogon
CTTGGGGGTGTAGTGTGTGTGTGTGTGTGTGTGTGTGTGTGTGTGTGTGTGTGTGTGTGTGTGTGTGTGTTGAATCAAAGCTAGCATGTTGACAGCATTTACATATACACAAGTCACACAATCACACGAATGCCCAGAGCTTTTGCCTCTCATCAGGGGTTTAATAGACAAATAACAGAGCAGCTCAGTGAGCAGAGTGGAAAAGATGAGGTTAATTCTGACCTTTGACCTGCCCTATTAACAGCACAATGGTGAAAGGTGGCAGCCATGCACATCCTGCTCAAAGGAGAGTTCCAGCACAGAGTCCCTGAGGCATGCACCCTATTGGATCCCAAATCAATGTGCTTTATCCCAGATCACCCCAAAGCCTCAGCAATCCCCCGATCCAGCTTTAAATAATCCCCATTGCACACATCCCACCACTAATCCCAGTCACCAATCACATCAATATTGATTTGGTCTCATTCTATATATCTTTCTTTTATGCCAACTAATCTTTGTATAAGTCAAGCTGGAGCAGCAAACTGTAAAGTTATGCTTAATAATTAAAATAATGTTTTAGTGACTAGGCTCCATATACTCAGACAAAGAACAAACATAAGAGTAATAATGATAACTATTATAGCTAAACCTAAAGAAAGGAAAAAAAACATTAGGGGTGCACTTTTACAGAAAAATAATCAATAATTAAGTTTTAGTTTTTCAGTAACATAACATTTTAATGCTGAAACATCAATGATTATTAGAAAGATAATAAACCAGATATTATTTTTAATCCATGTGAAACTGAGTGGAATAACGTATTAGAATGACGGCATTTATGCAAATCTTCTTTAAGAGTATCATAGAGGAGATCATGGTTATATAAATGTAATGTGAAAATAATGATCATTTTGCTCCCATAAGGAGGTTTGATGTAGGCTGCAGCTCAGTCAAGCTGAGCAAAGTCCTTCTGGGTAAATTCTCTGTTAGAAGTAATGCAGATTTTGTTTCTCCAGTAGTCTGACGTATTGATATGTCAGGCATTTTTTTTTTTATAAGCAGAAATATTATGACCAATTATGCAGCCGTAGTTCACATATTTGTACCCAACCATATGTAGTTTACAATTTGGCTACATTAGGTGTTATTAGGTGAAACAAGATTAATGATATTTAGAAAAGAAGAGAAAAGTTACAGTAAATGTATTTATAAAAGCTGTTTATTTAAGATGGCCTTATTTCAATCTCAGCATCATGGACTTCAATACCATGAATCTATGATCCGCCTCATGCTCATGAACCTCATGCCACCCATTCTCATCATTTGCCTGAAGCTCCTGTACTCTCCGGGCCCGAAGTACCACATCTTTCCTCTGTAGTTGGGGTGTTCATACAAGAGCCAGTGACCATCCATGACGTTACAGGACATGCAGCCGTTGTGCCAATGGTAGCGGTCAATGAAGGAGTCACAGTCATCAGTCATGTCCATCATCCGACCCATGAAGTTCTCCCTGTCGTAAACTCTCATTCTGTAAGAGCCCTTGTGCTGTTATGGAAAAGAATAGCATCACTTTTAGGCAAACCTGTATATCTGAGCACATACACTGATCAGGCACAACATTAACAGCACTGATTATCAATCCTGGTGACAGAATTGTAAGCACCCATGGCTCAAAATAGCTAGCTGAAAGAAATTCAATGCTGTTCCGGAAAGAAAGGCACCAGAACAACCAATGTATGGAGCCCAAGGCCATGAACAGAGTATTCAAAATCCGTTTGAGCACCAATGGGATGTGCTGGACGAACAAGACCCAACCCTGCATCCCACATCAACTAAAGAATCCACTGCCAGACACCACAGCATACCCCCAGAGGTCTTGTAGAGACAGCACTGGTGCCAGAGCTGGCCAGGTGGCATAATGGAGACCTACAAAATACTGGTATTGTGTATAGCGTTGTAATGTTATGGCTGATCAGTGTATAACATTGTTGTCTTTCTTCTAACAAAACAAATGTAATTGGTCAGCTAATTATAATATTTTTCAAAATGTGTCAAAGCAAGAAAAACATGAAACTGTGCAGTGCTGTGGTCTCTGGTTTTGAAATTCAAACCACTGCACAGTTAATGACCATACCATAGGGATCATGCGGCAAGACCTGATCCAGTTGTTCATTCCCCAGCCCCACATGCTCCTGTAATCAGCATATTCTCCCTTTCTCAGGAAATACTGGTTTCCCATGAAGTTGGGACGATCGTAGACCATCCAGCATCCACTTTGGACCCTGCAGGAGTAGCAGTGGCTCATGTAATAGGACATGTCAGAACAGTCACCGCTACACTCATAGGAGCGGCCTGTGAAGTTCCTGTCCTCATAGAAGATGACCTGTTGGAAAAGAACAAAAGAATGAGTTTTAACAAATGAGTTTAGCTGAAGAATTTAAATTTCTTGCATTTCTTGCTGATCTGTACCTTGCCCATCATTTTGACTTGTCAGTTTGTGCTCGTCAGTGCTTGACTGGCTGAACTGATGACCTGCCAGGTTTAACTCTTGCATTTATACCTGTTGAGCCCCAAACAATATGGGATACCTATTGTCTAAACTCCTGACCAAGCAACATAGCTCAGGGGCCCATGGAGAGATGTAGGGCTTTTGCTGAGATTTCATGTGACTTGGTCTTCAGGGACTAGAATGGACACCATGGGCAACACAATGTATTTCTGTTTATTTTTAAAATGCATTGTTTTGGTCTATACATGCAGGAGGCATGCTAGGGTCATCTATGGTTTTGTTGGCTGAAAAAAATGCCCTTTTATAATGCATGCTGACACAAATAACAGTTCTATAAAGTCTTTTACCAGAAAAGCCAACCTCGTCATCACACCTCGTCATCGTTAGCACTTTTTGCTTATAGAAGCTGGATGACTGAGCAAAATGATTGTACTGTATTCACAAATGTGGATTTAATAAAATACATCAAATAATTTGAATTCAAATTCAATGTTAGTCCATTTAAGTGACTTTATCCTACTGTATGCATGTTCATGCTGAAGATATAGCAATACAAATAGGGGGCCCACTATTTGTTTTTCTTTTTTACCAGAAAGGTTTAGATGGCATCTGGTTTATACTACTGTAGACATGTGTATTAGGACTGGGGTCCTAAGAATTAGTGAACTTGAGATATGCTAAGATGCTTCCAAGTTAAAGCCTAAGGTACAGATCTGACTACACTTAACCCCAAAGTCTGGAGCACTTGTTTAATGTGAACACTCCACACTGTTCCCAGGCACTGGATGAGATTTTGAGCAAAGTATGGCACACTCAGGCACAGGGTTAGTTTAACCCTAACCCTAACCCACACAGGCACAGTGGGATTGATTGGCATCCTGTCCAGGGTGAACCCTGCCTCATGCCCTAAGTCTCCTGGGATAGGCCTGACCCTGTATACAGGATAAAGTGGTATAGACGATGACATATCTAAAAACACAATTGTACAGTTCCATGTCTGAAGCCTCCTCCATTGACACACACTGCTGAACTTCTATATAAAAACTATTTAAAAACTGTTTATTAGCCAATGCTGTAAGCCTGGCACGGATTTAAAATGTGACATCAAAGCATAATGTAAAGGTTGATTTCCTCGTCCTCTTTTTCTCTTGGCAGCTTGCAAAACAACCAGATGCATGCTGTCACCAACTGTATCGGAGGTTATGTATTCAAGTGTCCTCAGGTCCAGAACAATATTAGTAATATAAAAGGATGACCAGTGGGGGATTGTGGATGGGGAGCAAGCCTACCCGGGCATCATATGAATCAGTCATGACTAGTGTGAAAACGTATTTTTAAAAAATACCCTCTCTTTGGGTCTGAATACAGATCTGGATATTTAGAGCACTAAATATTAACACATTAATGGTATTTTCGTACATTAAATGAACAGAGATGGTAGTGATTTGTTCACTAGACCATATGACTGTAGGAGATGCAGGTCTCAAACAGCCGATTAAATGTCCTGATCAGACAACTGAATGTTTCCAGTCTACAGCCGATTGCTATCTGGAGGCTGGTTTGTTTGTGTGCCTTCATCATGTCCATCTTGCAGCCTTTTTCCAAAACACATGAAAATAATTTCCTACAGAGGAAAAGGGAGGCAGGGGTCTGTGTGTGCTTTTTGTCCCTGAACATTGTAAGTCTGAAAAAAGGAAGAAAAAAACCCTAATTTAATAGTAATTTTGGATTATATCCCACTGACTGAGAATGTCCATCTGTAGACACTCATTAATCATGTTTGGACATCTGTGTCTGGCAATTCTCAGGCTGGAGGAAGAGAGACAATGTGAGAGCCTCATTCCATCTAGAGATTCGGACATGTGGAAGTCACTTTTTGCGAACAGTACATCCACAGAAAACAAAAGGATGGGCATATACTGATTTTAAAACTGCTTTTGACATTTCAATGCCATTTATTTAAAAGACGCCTTTTTCAACAGGTTAACGTTTAACTTTCTAAAAAAAAAAACAAGGAAATGTTCCCACCAGTGCCACGGGTTAATTAATGATGATGTCAAGGATAGTTTGTGTTCCCATCCAGTAGTGGAGAATATCTGAGGAATTGTAACTTTGTTACAATACTAAGTATTATTTCAGTGCATTATTTTAGTTTATACATATTTGAAATGTAATACTTTACTGGTACCCACAGCTAATCTCATTGGTCAACAGCTCAATGCAGGTTCCGCCAGTTGTGGAAGGATATGTGTTGGCGGAGCGAAATAACTGGTTAAATAACCAAACAATTCATAACCACACTTAATCATTGTCTATACAGCTTAATCCTGTGTACAGGATCAGGGGTGCCAATCCCAGGAGACAGGGCACAATGCAGGGTACACCGCGGACAGGGTGCCAATCCAGCACAGGGCACACACAGACACACACACACACACACACACACACACACATTCAAATCATCATCTGTTAATAGTAACTGGTGTTCGTAAAACTGTTGTATAAAAGCAGTAGCACACAGGAGGTCATGTTGTACTAAATATCAGCATGGCTGTAATTTAAAACTCTGCCAATATAATGGATATTTTATATTCAAATTAGTAGAATAGTTTAATATACAGTAATATATTAATATAATATAATATAATATAATTTAATAGTTATATATTCAGATTAAAGTAATTGTATAATAGGTAATATTTCATGAATTATGATACGTATTATAGCTTCACTTGCAAAAATGTATTTCCTTCAGGGCACTGCTATAACATTTTTATTGCATCATTTTTATTACAAAGATGTTCCTATACAGTCCGTTTTACAATTTTGTAATCTGCAGTCATGTAGAAAATGGGGTGATACTGTATAAACAGAGACATTATTGCAGCCTTGAGGTAATAAGGGTATTTTTCTGTCCCTTAGCATTTCTCTTTATGTCTTGCATTTGCCATGAATGTGTTTGTAGATGTCTCGTCATTCTGCTGTTGGTGGTTTTTAGATGAGTATCGAAGCTGTGGACTTTTTTAAGCTCTTGAGAGTTACAAAATGCTACCAGCTCTCATTCGGACCGTGGCTCTCTAGACATTTGACTTTTTTAGAGCATGGATGTCAGAGACAGTGATTGAGAGAATGACTCAGATTAGCTAGTACTACACAGCTTGGTGTTGTACTCTGTGATGGAGAGATGTGAGGAAAATCTTCAGTATGGTCCAAACTGAAAAATACAAGCTTTCATAAGGGTTTTCAACAAGAAAATGTTATATTCACCATTCAAAACTACAGTAGAGATATATGACTAGAGATATCGTCTGTGAACACTAAAACATATTATTCTCCCAGTGGTTTTCACCCCTTTACATGCATTTTAAATGCATTAGTTACAGGGTACAGCTAAGATTCTTACATCCCATATACCAACCCCGGCAACAGAATTCTAGTACCAGCTAACAGGATATGTGAACCATATGTCCTGACATTCAGGTAACATGATTGAACACATACAATGTGCACATATTCAGTGGAGACGGGTCAGTCACCGTAAGTCACCTCTGGGATCCTGTGGTGAAAAAATAGATAGAGGAAAACTTTATGCATCAGCATAGATGTGTGTGTGCGTATCCTGAGTGTGTGTGGTTTATCCATGTGTGCAGCTGGGAGATAATAGAGTGTGGCATTGGAATCTAGACAAATAAAAGCCACAGCAAATAAAACTAAAAGCAGAGACATAAAATAAAGGCCAACGCACATCAAATGTGTTTCTGAAGCGTTTTTCCCCTGACACACATCAAAAGCACATCACAAAGCAATTCTACTTTTTTACGATTTTAAAGATTATTACAATCCGCACCAGTCATGCTGCAAACTGTAGGTTCCTTAATAAAGGGTTTCGTTGACATGGTTGTGAATTTAAGGCCATGAAAACACGCTAATGAGTTGAATCTTTTTTTCTTTTTTTTTTTTTTTGAGGATTCTAATCATACCAGAATGAGCCACATGCATGTTAATGGATTTGCAACAATAAGGTTTTTGTGTGTTTGTAAGGAGTTTTAGAATACAGTATTAGTGTGGAATCAACAAATGAACTAAAACAAACACCTATGCTAAATTGTTTTCAATTGTTGTCCCATTCAGGGTGTTTTTCCACTTCATGCCTAGCAATCCCAGAATAGGCTTTGGATGATCCATGATGTTAATAAACCAGTGTGTTGGTGATACTGTAAGTACAGAGCTGCGCAAAAGTCTTGAGCTCATATTAAAAAATAATAATTTATGTAGATTCAATGAAAGAAATGGGAACACTTGTTTACTGCAACAGGCGGCAAAGTGTCTAAAAATACAATTAAAAATGTTGTTGTTTGTGTAGGAACCTCAGCAGCAACCTCATTTCCCCTCTCGTCTGTTCCAACCACTCAGCATTCAGCATCACCAGTATACTAATCACCAGCCTGATCATCTGCACCTGTTTCTCACTGGTTTGTGCCTTAAGTTAGATGTTTTTTAAGATTTAATAATGCATAGGTCACTGTGTGGCTTAACAAACAGAAAACATTCCTCTAAAACTGCTCAGGTACAGGGACTGAACTGAAAATGAGGACTAAAACTTGCTAAAAATGAGAGCTAAAACCAGTTCTTTAGAAATTCTCAAGACCTATTCCTCAAGACTACATTAAAAATACAAGAAAGTCTGGCTCTTTGGAAACAAAATATGAAGAAATGATGGGTGGCTCAAGACTTTTTTACAGTACTATATATAAATTTTAAAATAAGCAGTAACCAGAATTCACTACACTAAATATTTTCCAAAGTATTTCTTAGCTTTCATGAGTTAGCCACAGTAAATCACATAAGTAGAAATGCTGGGCATGGAGGTGCAGTGGGCAGCAATGCTGACACAGCTCCAGAGCCCCCAGTTCGACCCTGACCTTGAGTTATTTGCTGAGTTTGTGTGCATAAGCTTCTCTGTTACATCTCTTTTAACGTTTCAAACTGCTACCAAAAATTATGTATTTAAGAGTGCCAAATGTTTTTAAAGACCTATGATGGAAGTTTTTTTTTTTACATGAAACTTGTGATTATGATATTTTGTGACATTTTCCTGCTTTAAACTTCTTTGCCCTGGAGACCACATCAGGGTTGATCAGAATACGATATATACTTTTTCATATAGCGTTCTGTATAAACAGTACAGAGGCAGAATCAGGAATCATTGTTGTCATGCCTTTAAAGCCCAGTGTGGAGGTAGTGACTGGAACGAAACATGATCTGTGTAAAAGGGGAAGCTTCCCATTGTGGAATGAGAGTTCCACTGAGAGGTTTAAAAAACAGCAAATAGTTAGACGTTACCCCACTGACTAGACAAACCCTCGACATTTCTAGCACAACCCGTTGTCAAACAAAACAATTAACTGAATGATCAGCTGAGATTAAGATTGATCAGTAGTGCAAGTCATTTTTTTAAATGCATATATACAGTGTATCTCATCTATCAAAGTCTATGCTAGAAAGCACAAAAGAAAGATTTAAACTGTGTTTAGTAGAGTTAAGCAACAAATCTGTTGGAAATAGCAGCAAACTGGGGAGACAGTGATGTTTACAAGTTCCTTCCCCTCCGAGCAGAGTGTTTCATTTGTAATTATGTAAATTTGCACACCTAGCAAAAGCGCCTCAGCTCTCAGTTCACCTACCGTTTTTGTTGTTAAAGCAAAAATACTAAGGGCATGTTCTATGCATATATTCTGAATCCAAGACTCCAACACATTCCTCACAACCACACACAGAGATGGCTTAACATTGGATTTGTGGGTTCAGAGTTAATACCATGATTTTTGTGTAAAAGTACCTAATGACTTCTGTTTAGTTGGTATTATGCTGCATAGAATTATCTCCATAGAAATGTCAACTAAAGCCATCTTGAAGCTTTCTTTTCTGACCCAGTGGTGTTCCACATGGCTTTCCTCCACTGCAATGATTGTATGCTGTCAGCCTTGTCCAGTGCCACAAAACCACTGCAGTCAGCTGCAAATTCCATTCTTTGTGAAAGTGTGACAGTTTATTATACCTTGCTTTCTCACCTATCTAGGCATTCTTTCCACCATCAAGTCCAATAGGATCATATTCTTTAGTTAGTCAGATACTGAGTCTGCCAAGCCCTCGCCCAGATCTCATGATTTGATTTAAAATCCCAGCTAGCCACACACACTTGAGAAAAGCAATGGTCTTCTAGGTGGGAAGATGCTTGCTATTGCCTTCTCTAAAAGATGTAAATGGTAGAGATGGGAATGTCCTAAACCAGCACTGACCACAGGATCCTAAGTTGAATGCTGTTCTGGTAAATTCATCCTTCACACTTGCTAGGCAGCCTTGACTGGTTGAGTGAGCTGAGCCAGCTGGCAAGCTCAGATTTTTTTTATTTGATGTTCCATTCTTTAACTTGCTGTTGGACATGCACTTTATTTAGATGGTTAGGATTGCTGTTCCTAAAACATTACAATGGAGTCTCTTGATAATTGTGCTTCATTGACCCAAACTTTGTTGGGCTGAAGCTCATTATTGCTTAGTTATTGAGCTTCTCTAGACCTTGCAGGATATTCTTAGGATAATTACCAAATGAATTGCTCATTCTTATTCTAAATATAGAGTAGGGCTGATTTTGTAAGAGGCATCTAGAATTAACAAGTATTTTGCTTATCTACATATGCAAATCAACATGATTAACTGAAAAAAAAACTAGAAAGCAATTGACTGCTGTGTGTTTAGCAGTCCATCATCTCAAATTTTTAAAAACTTTTATATAACTTCAATTCCTATACATTTTATAATAGAGAAAGTGTTACCACTTAACTGCTATGCTAAAATAGGCATCCTCACTATGAGACCTGATGTAATTACTACACTGCAAGTATTCACTTGGGTCTTCATTACTGGCCAGATGAATATGCATTTTTTTTTTACACGAACTCCACAAATCCCCTTAAGACATATTAATGCGGCAAATTTTTACATAGGCTTGATGTGAAAAGAGACAGGAAGCAATTGTGCTGTTGCCTGACAAAGGCCAAAGCCACAAGCACTGTTTTAAAGAGGAAATTGGTTTATTGTCTATATTCAGAAAGAATCACAAACTTAATGCTTGATTAATTATTTTCCAGAAGATAAAATGGCCATGCAATTAGATTTTTTTTTTTCAGGATTGTCAAACATTTGTGCAACAACAGTGAATGTTTCATTAGCTATTTTTACTTCTTATTGCAAACACAACAAAATGCAAATTACAATTATTATACAGAATGTTCTATGGAGAAAATAAATGTAATTATTTAAGGGTCTTCAAGTAAAGACTTGTGAATAAATTTCTCATGAATGAAGGCAGAAAACTGACATTTACAGAAGACTTTAAAATCAATACAATGATGAGACTCTTGGCTGCATTAAAACATTTGAATAGTGCAAATGTTTTAAAGGACACCAAATGTCCTTGAATAACGATCCCATTGCAGACGTTATCATGAACATCTAGAGAGTAGAACACCTAAATCCTTGAAAATCGAAGGATAACTTGTCGCCAACTTGCAGAAGAGACGCATCTGTCTGTTGGAATCGTACACACAATCATTCATGAAGATTCATTAACACCACGTGCAATACTAATAAAGCTAACTTTAAATGAGTGTATAATACAATTTTATACTAAGTCTATTTCTAAAGTTTTTTAAACATTTTAAGCTATGAATTGATTTGCTATGTTGGCAGAAAATTATGCTATTTATTTATATTACCATACAGATCTTAGATTAAGCAAAGGATTCTCGGTAATGGAACCAAACCCAGTTTCATCTATAAAGATACAGTCATACAGGATGGCATCAGTGTCTAGAGACACCTGACAGACATTATTGTACGAAAACAGTGTGGTCATTAAGGATGTTCGAATCTCTTTGAGGCGTACTGCATTACTGGCCAAAGCCATGTTTACAACAGCCCTCTCTTGTTGCTCTGAGAATATGGGGCTCCTTCCTCCTCGACCTTCTCGACCCTCAATCCTATGTAGACCAATCAAAAAGCACATGTAGCCCTTAAAGTTCAGAGCATTTTAGGCATTATTTGTTTAGCTGGGTTTTTTTTAAGAAATATATATAGAGAGCTCAGGATTGTGCAGTATAGCGTGAAATCCTTTTTTTTTCAGCACAAAATAGGAAATATAATGAACTGAATTTTAGTTCATTTTAACCAACTAACAATTACATTTTGAGTAATAAAAAAATCTGAAAATGGGTCAAATAGGCACAGAAAATCAGGGTACACGCATTGATACACATGATTACGCATTTTTCTGGTTTATAACAGTAGTGACAATTTTTGCCCAATTTACCCTTTATAAAAGTAGTGATAATTTTTGTTCTACCTGATACATTCAAAAACTCAAATACACAGTTTGAAGTCTGAATCCTCCCTATTAACACACAGGTAAGGCTTATAAGCACATATTTTATATTTTAATTGTCATTGAACTATGTTGTGTAGCCGGCATGTATCTGTGTCACTTGAGTTTAAACATGGTCACTTAATATTGATCCTGTGTATTTATGCATGTATATTCATCTGTGATTTCTTCATTTTTTCCCTTTTTGAACATTGGAAGGGAGATTATAAGTTTTTCATAGACAAGGTGTATTGTGCAGTGAAAGAAAACTTATTTGACAAAAATGGACATGTCCCACATTACCAGTTGTTACTCTAATTGTTTAGCAGTGCTCATCCAAATGTGACCCAGTCAAATCAAGTTAGGTATAAACACACATGTATCAAATCTCAGATTTTGGCAAAATTGGTTCGAGAAAATTCCTTATCTTCCTGATCCTTCAACACAATTGATGCAAAAAAAACATTTTAATGAACACTATTCAAGCTGGATACCCAAGTTGTGAAAGAAAAAAAAGCTTAAAAAAAGCTGTACTGCTGGTGAAGTTATTTTTTAGGAGTAGCAGGGAAATCCTGTTGTCAAAATGAGGCTGGGGCATCCCTCTTTCATTTAAATGTTTAAAAATGGGATTTCAACCTGGTTTTCCAAGGCCTTCCTTGTAAACAAACGTATACTGACCATATCTCAGCAACTGGACATAATACAGTAGAACATTTTGTACAAAAATAGAGCTTTCAGGAAGCTAAAATTGTGCATTATAGTAACACATTAACATTGATTATCCATGATTATCCACTATATTGCAGTAAACAGGTTGACAAGATCATGGGAACCCAAGGCTCACCCATTCCTGTGGGGACCAGCCTGGAAGGCCAGTCTGTCGGGTCAAATGTCTGAAAAAAAGTCAATGCTGTGTATTGACTGTGTACACACAGCCTGCACACAGGCCCAGCAGGCGAAGAGCTCAAGGACACTGACCAGCCTCCAGACTCCCCAGATCCCAATCCAATTGAGCACCCATAGGATAGACTGGACAAATGAGTCCTATCCATAGATGCCCCACTCCTTGCTTTGCTGGTTTTCTCTCTCATCCTCACTCACCCTCTCCTTCTTCCTCTCTTTAATTTAATTTCTTACCTTTCCATTTCCTTCAATTATTGCCCAAAGACAGAGAAATTCACCTGTTGTGTCTATTTATAGTATTTAACCCTGATTGTGAGTTTTTACAATTATGCATCTAAATATCTGCAAATCTTTTCCCTATCTTTGATCATATGGTTTATAAGTGTGGTATTTTGACACACAGTTTCTTGAAACTGCAAAAGAGTGACATTATGTTACATTTTTGTGTTTAAGCGCAGACTGACAATGTACTTTTTTATGAAGATTGTGTATGACATGTTAACTCGCACTCACTAACTTATCGTCTACTCCGATTTATCAGGATCACGGGGGCCTGGAGCCTATCCCAGGAGACTTAGGGCATGAGGCGGGTTACACACTGGACAGGGTGCCAATCCATCGCAGGGCAATTTGGAAATGCCAATCGGCAGTCTTTGGACTGGTGATTAATCAGACACTGGGTTCCTGCAAATTATTAGTTTCCAGAAATCCCTGATTGGCCTTCTCCTCGGCTATCTAATCCTCCTTCTAATCATCATGTTCGTAACAGCAATAGATCCAGCAGTATTTTGTGATGTCATTTCCTTTGCAAAAAGTAATGCTTCGTGCCACAGTCTGGCCTTTAAAAGAGAAACCAGGCCGGTCTTTGAAGTGGTATGTTATCAGACACACATATGCTTAACATCTTCAAAGAACTTGGGCGCACGTGTACATGCATGTGTGTGTGTGTGTGTGTGTGTGTGAGTGCGTGTTCATTTTTTCTGTGTGCCACGTGCCTTTTCCTGTTTCTATGTGTGTGGTCTCAAACTAAAAAGTTCTTTCTCTCTGTGTCTATGTATGTGTGTGTAAGGGAATGTAAGTGGGTGTGTGCTTATAAATGGATTTCATGAAGATTTTGAACCAGAACACACCAGGAACCAGAACCAGTAAAGTCTGGAATGTAACACACACACACACACACACACACACACACACAGTTACAGCTCTGACAGTGGTGGAAATTTACATGTTATATGCTGTTAAGGGATGGATCATATTTCTCTCTCTTTCTCTCTCTCTATCTTTCTCTTTCTCACACACACACACACACACACACACACACACACACACACACACACTAAGTCGGTCAAGCAGGGTATAAAAACATTAAAATCCTAAACAGCTGTTGAATGTGCTGTGTGAATCTTTTTGCTAATTATAATCTAAGTAGGTTCCCTCTTCCCTACACACACACATACACACACACACACACACACGCCATCTGCTCACATGCTGTTTAATTAAAGAAAAGCTCATTTAAGTGATGATAGAGGAGGAGGCCCTGCAAGGCTTTTCTGCTGAACCTCAGAGTGTGCTCTGTCTTCTATTATTTTCTAATAAATTCTGTTTACTTACTGCTTCAAACTACATTGTCAACCCATACTCATACATCCCGCTCCATGCAAGCATTGTATACTTAAGCTTGAAGTTGTGCACTACGTGTGTTGAATGTTTTCTGAATCATCAGCCAAGAACAGGAATCAGATGACACGTTGGACACGTTGGACACATCCCTGTCCATGGCAGAGAGGAGTGAAGCTACAGTAGATAAGATCTGTGTAGATGCTGTAGCCTGTCCACCTTCATGTTTTCGCATGCTGTACATTCTCCAGTGCTTTCAGCTTACCACACTTGTAAAGAGTGCTTTTTCGAGTTAGTGTAGCTTTTTTTGTCATCTTGAAACAATATGGCAAACAATCAAGTATGCCAAACAGTCTCTTACTCAAACCAAACCCAACTGGCATCAGCAAGCATGCCATAGTCAAAATCATGCTCAGTGTTCCTCATTCTAATGTTAGATGTGAATAAACAATTGTTTATATACTAATAAGGGTTGCATGGTGGCTTAGTGGTTAGCACTGTCGCCTTGCACCTCCAGGTTCCGGGTTTGATTCCTACCTTGGGTCTTTGTGCATGGAGTTTGCATGTTTCTCCCATGCTTGGTGAGTTTCTTCCGGGTACGCCGGTTTCCTCCCACAGTCCAAAGACATGCAGGTTAGGCTAACTGGCGCTCCCAGACAGCATAGCTAGCATTTGGTCCCGGCAGGCATGGGCGAGACTTGGGTACCCAGTCCAGTTTGCTTTTATACAAGGGTCAAAAGTTATCTGCATTCTGGCTGTAGAATTTATTGTAATTAACTTTAATTAACAAGTCAAATACATAATTTTTCATCATAATATCCTTGCCAATAAATGCCATGCCATTTTCATATGCTTTGTCCATCTGTCAACAAGATTTTGTATGCACTCATTAAAAAAATGTTTTAGGCTGAGCCACGAGTCACGAATGCACCGCTGTCTTCACATCTTCATCAGAAGTGAATCTTCATCCTCGTAGGCCTGCTTTCAGGGGACCAAACAGGTGAAAGTTTGATGGAGCAAGAACAGGACTATAGCATTTAGATCCAGCATTTGTTTGCTGATATCCAAGTGCTTCTGTTTAATCTCCCAGGTACACCCTCAGTTACAAATGGACTGATGTAACATGTTCACACCTTTGAACGAGAAGTTTTCACCCTTATATAAAATTGATAATGAATGTTATTCAATTGACCTCACAATGATGTTAATGTTATGGCTGATTGTCATATTGCACAAAAAAATATCAAGAAATTGCTATAACAAGTAAGATACAGACTTCACGGTGTTGTTCTTTAGGTTTGGATTAGCTTCCAATTGATGTTACATTTCTCAAACCTGCCTGGACCCCCAATAAATCGATATCGCTCCTAGCTTTGGTAATTACTCTTCTGGTTTATTAGAGAGCGAGGTTTTAATGCTAAATCTCCCGGGTTTTGAAAAGGGAAGCTGCTACGCGCTTAGGCAAAGCGTTTACACATTCCTTTTCTTTAATTAAAGGGCAATAAAGCAAACAGTTTCTTTTTTTTTTTTTTTTTTACTTTGTATCTCACAAATGGGTTCCAGATTGTTCGCAGGGTTATACGGTGTGTTTCAGGGTGGGGAAGGAAGTCAAAGCTTATGCAAACACACAAACAAATACACCTAAAGCTATCCCCGGCACCGGGGCTTTTAGCTGTCGTTTAAGTTGCTTTTCATTCATACGGTCATGACTTCTCATTCTCATTGGCATTCTCTTTCTCATGTTCACACCTTTCCTATTCTTGTTGAACCCGAGCGTGTATCTTGTGTCAGTCTCACGATTTTACTGTGTGTGTGTGTGTGTGTGTGTGTGTGTATTGGAAGCAGTGAGGGGTATTGGAATGAATGTGGCAAAGATCAGTGTCAGCACACACACACACACACACACACACTTTTTCCACTGAAAAACAGAAGGATGGTGAAATTCCATGCCACTTGACCTCTGTCAAGATGAGACAGTGTGCAGAACGTGAAACGCTGTCAGGAAATGTTTTGATAGTTCACTTCCACTTCCTTGCCATAGGCTGTAGTTTATATCTGGGAAGATAGAGAGCTTAGAAACGTCACAAACACTTAACAGTGGTGTTATATATCTTTGGACAGAGAAGTTTAAAAGCATACAAACCTATGTGATGAGGTGCTTTCACTTCATACTCAAGTAACAAGCTGTACTTATAACCCTGAATATACAGTCACTATATATGTGTAGACATAAAGCATGACAGTGTAGAAGGCTACTATATATTAAAATGACAATTTAATCATTTTCAAAACAAAACTGAACAAAAAGTCCAAAATTAAACACTGGCGACGTTGCCAGGCCTGAAGTTTTTTTAACCATGATTTTAACAACTGAAAGCAAAGAGAAAAAAAAAAAAAAAGAGAGAGACCCTGTGTGTGGTCTAATTCATGAGCCCCTGGAAACTCACCTCTTTTCTACTACATTCTTCTTTTGTGTTTACATGGCTTAGTTCTCCTCTCCTTCTTTCTCTTATCTTCTAATGTATTACAGGTGTGCTCAATCACAAGCAGACTCTTCAGTAGGCAGTGAGGCCCGTTTCTGCCCATGTGCATGTGTGTGTATGTGTGCGTGTGAGTGCCATCCCAGTGAATTGTGGATGTGTATGTGCTGGATAGTACTTTGTTCCATAAGTCATGAGTGTGACTTTTTCAAGAGTAACAGAACTTCATTTATTATTCATTTATCTTCAGTTGGCCTTGGTGGGTTTCGAGGAACTGCTTGCAAGAGGAGAGAGGTCACCCACCATTCACACACACACACACACACGCGCACACACACACACACTCACTCACATCCATACATACATCCAATGATGTCCATAGATTGTCAATTATATTCCAGTAAACTGGTGACAGAATTACGGATGTCCAAGGCTCAGTTACACCAAAGAGGAACCAAATCCCACAGAAAAACCAATTTACACAAATTGCCAAAAAATGTATGCAGGCAAGAATACAAGGTTGTTGGTCCAGCCTCCAAATTCCCCAGATTTCAATTCGATGAGCATCCATGGAATGTGGTGGGCAAGCAAGCCTGAGGACCCACCCTGAAACCCACAGCACCTAAAAGATCCTCTGCCAACGTTCCGGTGCCAGACAACACAGCACACATACAGAGGCCCTGTGGAGTCAAACCCTCAGGGGACAGAGCTTCTCCGTTGGCACAAGGGGAACCTAAAACCTAGGTGGGTTTTAATGTTAATAGTTTTTAAGTTATGGCACATTGGTGTGTATACTGCCCAGCCAAAATTAAAGTTGCCCTTTCAAAAGGGTTAAATCATTTGTTCAACTGGATCGAGCAAAGAAAAACTAATCAGAGAAAAGACTTTAGTTTGTTAAGGAGCATAAAGCTTGGACTTTGGAGCAATGGAAAAAGGTCATGTGGTCTGATGAATCCAGACTGACCCTATCAGGGTAAGTTACTGCCTTTAGTGATTAGAGTAACTTGAGATAGAACCAGGGACCCTAGAGATGTGGAACAGCTGTAATTCCTTCTGCACCACAGTGCTGTGCTAGTGGGGCAGGTCTACAATAATGATGGCACTGTCGCGAAGTCGAGAGGTCATTACATTTAACTTGTGCTATCGACTCCTATAGTGAATTCTATAGTCGGGGGCACATATCCTGCAGCTTCCACAGCTCATAATCAATTTTCAGGAAAATACCTGTATTTCTTAAATACAACGCAAAAAAAATTATATAAATATTGCTTGGAAAAGCCACGCAACCCTAACTCGTCTTGCTAATGCTTTATTTTCCTGACGATTTCTCTAACCTTGTGTCACGTCCTCCTTTAATTTATCTCCTTTAATTTTATTTAATTTATTTAATTCATCTTATTTATCTTTAATTTATCTAAAGTCATATGTTTTCTTATTTCAGTGAGACATCTTATTGCGCATTTTGTTTCATTATGTCTAGGCCTGTTTTTTTGTTCTATGTTCTGTGGCATCTGGAGGTTGTATGATTTTCGGATGATGGATTATCCTTGTTTTTCATTTATTTCCTTTTTCTCCATTCATTCATTTATATAGAACAAGATCTTGGCAACATTTTCATTAACAATTCTGTCTGTTGCTCCTCTATCACTGATATCCTCAGCATGGGGCAACATGATTCCTGCCCTATTGGCTGTCTATTAGTGTTTGTTCTATAGCACAATTCACATTTTGACCACTAGGTGAAATAATAAATCTATAGCACTAAATAATTGTTGTCTTATAATTGAGCAAAATCTACAAAAAAAATTAACAACACACTGGTTCACAAAGTCTTTCAAAATTCGTGATAAACATTTCAACAGAGTTTGAAATGCATGGAGCAGTGAATGAGGATTTTATGAAGATTCAGTTAAAATTGCACAGCTCATAGAACTGCCCGGTCCTACTTGCCCCTATAGTAGAGCCACCACTTACTGCAACACAAATATCAGATGATGGTAATCATCGTGGGTTGCATTACAAAGCTGCTTGAGTGTGATTAAGGCCTGGTAGAGATAAGCTAACCCATCTCTGCCAGCTTAGACAACTCATTAATGCAGAGGGACCTGCTGTGATTAGCTGAGTGTGAATGGGACATCCCTCCATGCGATTGGCTCTGTGACAGTGTGGGAATTCATGGGGACCTCAGGAATCGCACTGAAAGCGTGCCAACCTCAACAGTGCTGCCATACATGTTGCCCGGCAACAGGAGCGTGTGCTATATTGTATTGCTCTAACTTATAGGTTGTGTGTCTGTGAAAGAGAGAGAGAGCGGGAGATTCTGTGTGTGTGTGTGTGTGTGTGAGAGAGAGAGACAGAGAGAGAGAGAGAGTGAAAGAGATTCTGTGCGTGTGTGTATGTGTGTGTGCATATATTTGCTGGCTGATTGTAATTATCAAGCACCTTTTAAGATAACCAACTAAAAGGCAGTGTTGTTTGAGCCGGACCCAGTTCTTAAATGCATGATCATGTTAAGAGTTGGCAAACACTACACTGAGAGGGTTTTTTTCCATTCAAGCTATTTTGAACGACTTAGCACTATTGTAAATTTTTTTCCCCATCTCACTAATCGGCAATTTATTAGGCCTTCCTTTGAAGTGAGAAGTGAATCATCGTCTTCCTGTGAAATGTTTCGCTGCCATGTGAAACATAATGCGGTGGCTGTAAAGCCGGTAAAACTGGTGTCTCAGAACCTGCCGAAAGGGAGTTGTTTTAACACAGGAATGCAAACTGTCTTGTCCCTGGGAAACTCACTTCCATGTTTGTGTGTGTGTGTGTGTGTGTGTGTGTGTGTGTGTGTGTGTGTGTGTGTGTGTGTAAGCGAGATAGAGAGCATGATATGTATTTCTTGGTGGAGACCAAATATCTCCACAAGGATAGAAATATCAGACAGTTTTGCATGTGTGGTCCCCTCGAGAAATTAGCTTTTAACCCAAAAGAACCAGATGGTTTCCTTACTTTTGTGGTTAAGGGAAGGGTTCAATTTAGATGATATAACACTTCGTTGTAAAATATATTAATTTCAGAAATATGTCAGTGCAAGTTCCTCACATAGATAGTAAGATATCAACTTACACTGACATATTGTGTGTGTAATCTATATATAATATATATAATACTCCATGGCATAGATTCACATTGAAGATACACATTACTCAAACAATTTCTTCGGGATTTTGGTCTATATCGACATGATAGCAACACGCAGTTGCTGCAGATTTCTTGGCTGCACATCCATAATGCCGTTCCACCACATCCCAAAGCTGCTGTATTGACCTGAGATCTGATGATCTGGTGACTGTGGAGGCCCTTTGAGTATAGTGAACTCATTGACATGTTCGAAAAACCAGTCTGAGTTAATTTTAGCTTTGGGTGTGGTGTCATAAAGGGATGGATATGGTCAGCAACGATCCTCAGGTAAGCTGTGGCATTTAAATGATGTTCCGTTTAGTACTAACCGGCCCAAAGTGTCCAAGAAAATATCACCCAAACCATTACACCACCACCACCAGCCTGAACCGCTGATACAAGGCAGGATGGATTCATGCCTTTTCAAATTTCAATCCTACCATCTGAATGTCACAGCATATTGCCTGGTCCTTAGACCAGTTTCCAATTATGACGACTTTTGGTGAATTGTAGGCTCTTTTTTCTTGTTCTTAGCTGACAGGAGTGGCAAACGGTGTGGTCTTCTGCTGCTGTAGTCCATCTGTTTCCAGGTTCAACGTGTACATTCAGAGACGCTCTTCGACATACCTTGGGTGAAATGAGATGTTATTTGAGTTTTTGTTGCTTTTCAGCTAAAACCAGTCTGGCTATTCTTCTCTGACCTTGGGTATCAACAAGGCATTTTCTCAAGGAACTTTTCTCTTTTTTCAGACCATTCTCTAGAGATGGTTGTGCGTGAAAATCCCAATAGATCAGCCAGCCAGCCATCCATCCATCCATCTAGGAGATTCTGAAGTCCAACTAGAGACTGTGGAGGCCATTGTATTTATTCCCATTTTGTACAACCATGGTAGGACCTCCAGTCAACATTCTCACACACATTCACACACATATTCACACTCTACGGGCAATTGGGAATGCCAATTAGCCTCATCTGCATGTCTTTGGACTGTGGGAGGAAATCAGAGAACCAGGAGGAAACCCACCAAGCACAGGGAGTTCGTGCAAACTCCATGCACACAGGCCCGATGTAGGAATCGAACACAGGACCTGAAGGTGCTAGGAGACAGTGCTCTTCATGAGGCCACATCACTGCGGGTGTTTAAGTCCCATCTAAAAACTCGTGTTTTCTTTGGCGTTTAAACCAAGATGAGATGTTGATTTTATATATATTGTGCTTGGATTAGTGATGTGTGTGATGTGATTTTATTTATGTTTTTTTATATTATTTTATTATTTATGTCAACCACTTTGGGACATTCTTGTTGTTAAAGTGCTATACAAATAAAGTTGAGTTGAGTAACCACTAAGCCACTGTGCCTCCATTAGATCAGCAGTTTCGCAAATACTCAGATCAGATGCTTGGTTTGAACTTCAGCTGATCATCTTGACCATATCTACATGCATAAATGCACTGAGTTGCTGCCATGTGATTGTTCCTTTAGATGTGCATTTGATGAAGTGTTCTTGTTTGGAGAATTTTTCAATTCAAATGTGTCCTGCATCACATTCAGGCAGGTTGAGCTGTTTGAGTTTTGTTGCATCACGTTATTTGAACGTGTTAAGCATTTTTTTATTCTTATCATTGCAAGAATGAACTAGACAAAGTTTATCCTGATTAATTTGTAGGAAAAAAGAGAAAATAAATAACTGATTGAGCAAAAAGCAGTAAGTGAGTAAGAAAGAGGGATAATGAAGGGATTGAGTGAAGAAGGTCTTTTTAAGTGCTCCTGTTCCAAATCAGCTCCCACAGTTTGGAGATAAAGGGACCAGTTGCCATGGCAACACAAGTATAAAAGGGAAAGTATCTGATGGGCTTTGCAGGGGTGGTTCATCCTGTGCCACACACATGCACATACACACACACACACACACACACAGGCACATTATTACAGTATCCCATAAGCAAAACCCCAAAGTATACACACCTGATTTTTGTGCAGACGATAAGGAGAAATTCTACAACACTGTGTTTCCTCTGGAATAGTACACTCCAAAACATCAAACACACATTGAAAAAGATGGACACTCCTTTAACAATCAAGAGGAAAAAACTCTTTTATTTCACCATAAATTTCACATTGTGAAAAAAATCACTTGTACAAAATAATGTTAACCGCCGTGGTTGTGACAGAGCGACAACAGAATAACAAAACATACTAGAACGTACAGAATAGAACAATACAGCCCAACATTGACAGTGTTGACAGACAAAGGCAGACAATGATTAAGAGTTTTATGCCACGTGCAAGCCTGCGACTCAGCTCTTGATCTTCGAGTCAGGGAAAACAGGGTCAGTGGGAGAGAAAGAAGGAGGGGGAGAGTGAGGACAAACAAAACACTTGACAGCTACCAGTTCAAGCGCTGTGTGTAGTTGTGGGACGGGAGGAGGGGAATTGTTGACCATTGCCTGGGAAACGCTACTTGAGACGAGGCAAGGACGGGCTATCTGATTAGCTGGAGGTTTGCGTGTGCAGTGTGCTGGAAAAAAAACAGAGAGGGCTTTCTGTTTAAGCATAGATCTGAGCACTTCAAAGGCAGCAAGGATAAAGCAGCACTACACTGAAAAAAGGAAGAAGCTCGGGGAAGGAACGTGAGGCCCGACCTCTATCTTTCCGATCTCGTCATGCGTTCTATAAGAAACTGAAGTCTAACCTATCCCTCCCGAGATATTCTATAAAGCAGGCATTTCGTGTGACAAATAAAGCATACAGAACTGCTAACTTCAATGTATAAATGCATAAGCTTATTCATACTCTCTTCACACTTCACAAATTGTAAATTGTGCTCACAATTATGTCTGACTTGTTATTCTACAGCTTCTTTCCATTGCTCTATTCTGTGATACTTAAGTACAAACACAGCGTGTGACCTTTGGAATGTAGCATCATCATCATCAACACCATCACCATCATCATCATCGCCTTAATAATAAACACAGTTCAATATTAGTCACTGAATGTAGCCACAAAATAAAACCCTTCATAACACGTAGGACTGGTAAATACAGAAAACCCTGAGGAAAAGTAAATTTATAGTCCAATGCCACTCTTTCGTTTTACAGATGTTGGGAGGAAAGACATTTAACAGCAGTCTAAGGACTGTTTCAATGTCTCCTACAACACTTACTTAAGATTTTGAATAGGAAAAAAAAAGAGCAAACGTCTATCTCGAGGGTGTTAATAATAATTAACACCTGTCACTGTGCTCAGGGACATCTGTGACAGGTCCAGTTGTTTTATGCGCCGCAGCTGCTGATGTCAGATTTCTCGCTGCATGCCATGGTGTCTTTATCGGTCATATCAAATTAGACTGACACCAAGTTCTAATATCGTGACACTGACAAAGCATTATCAGCAAGTGGCCATGCTACAATACTGTGCAGTCAACTTGGGCCAAGGTTTCAACCAAACACAGCAGTTGAATGGTGCATTATTAGTATTATTGCAGCTTTTTATTGTTTTGTTTTCAGAATCATTCAGTAAATGTATCTTCATTTATATGTTTTGGTGTAACTGCATACTGCAAGCATAAGAAATCCTGAATTTTAAACACTATTACATTTGATCCTAAAGTCCCTGGGCCACAACTAGAACTTTTTTCTTTCTCTTTTGCAATAGGTCACAGTATGCATTCTTAACCCCCAGCCCTTCCCCCAAGGGTTCCCAAACCAACTGCTCCATTGTATTCTGGGTAATCTGATCTTACAATGTCATTCCTCCCATTCTTATCCGGGTGATGACCTCAGACCTCAAGCCTGCCCGCTTTCAGGTCAGTCCAGCCAGAGGTCCAGGATTCTCTGACCCCTACAAATTCGGCTGCGCCACTACGAAGTAGACGTGTGCAAAAGAGCAGTTCGTATGTAACACAAAGCAGTACGGGCCATGCGTAGCACAAAACACTTACGGAATCTGTACAGCTGGATATGTAGGCAAGCATCGTTTTTATCAATAAATACAAAACTAAACATACACAGTTCAAATTAATAATAAAAAAAAAAAACACACACAATTGTAAAATAAAGCTTATAAATTAAGACTATGAATAGACACTGCTCTCTTTTCAGTTCAGGTTGTTCGTTGTTGTTGCCATGGAGACATTACCTCTCCAGCAGACAGAACGACTCTCACCTTACTCTCTCTCTCTATCGTTCTGACTTTCACATTTATATTGAGGCTGTACGTGCGAGAACAGAACCACTCAGCACAAAGTTAAGCAGGCTAACTTTACACCAATGAGTTCTCTTGTCTAGTCATTAGGAGGTGTTGACAAAATGACAGTGTCTCTGTCGAGAAAAAGACAGTTGCTTTCTAAAATGCTCATCATCCATCCAAGTCTCAGTGGACATGCTTGGGTTTTTTTGGTGTGTTTTTTTTTTTTTTTTTACTTTTTGGAAGAAGAATGAATAATATAGTACGATCAAACATGCTGGGACATGCTGGTCTTTTTCACGTACAAACACATACACAAACACATCTGGTGTGTGGTTCTTGTCTGGATGCCTTCTCACAGCAAGTTTTCACACCAGGTTGAGGAGGTCTGACACGAGAGACAGACAAAATGTCTCTGTTCCATGTCTGCGAATGATTTTAAAAAATGTGCCTTCATGGGATAAATAAGCAGTTCTCCTGTCTCTGCCATACAATTCTGAAGTGTAAATGCATGACATGAAAACAGGAGAGCACAGTGAAATATTTGAAAAATATATCTTAAGAAGGCATCTTCATGCTTTCATTCAGAAATCGGTCTTCCTTCTATTGCGCCCTGCCTCTCTCCTGTTCAGTCCCACTGGTATAAGTTCTTCTTCCAAGAAAGATGCACAGAAAAGTAATTAAGCTTACACACTATTTTCATCCCAGAACAAAATAGTGGGTACACGCCGGCACATAGATATGACAAGAAAACATGCCAGGCGCTAATTAGCTGTTTTCAGATTAGCAGTAGGTTCATTTGGTTGTCATGGCAAACAATGTCCCAAGACTCAAAAATAAAATGTCAAGGAAACGTTTCAGGAAAGATTCCCCCAACACAAAGACTTTAAAGCACACCATCCAAAAAAAAAAAAAAAAAAACAGTGAAAGCTGCACTGCTGGATATCTTCAATATTAACGTTGAGCTTTTGATGGTAGAAGAAGTCTTTTGATGAAATTGCACAGAAAGCAGGAAATCGTCACAGCTGGAATCCAGTACCTCACACAGGACGTCTGTAAAGAAAGCAGACGACATGTAAGATTTTCAATCATTTCATTTTGAAGTTGTTTTTCCAATTAAGGCATGAAATCCCACTGTCCAAACAGAACGGACTACATTTCTGCTAAATTGACTAAATTCCACTAAATGGGATAAACAAAAAAGAGCAGACGTTGTCCCGAAAAAACACTTCAATTGCAAAAACGCTGCTGGAAAAAAATAGCAATAACAGTTCTCAAAGATAAAGTCCAGATGCTCTCTCCCAACCCTGGCCATTTGTTTCCCTATTTTCCCAGTCGAGAAAAAGAAAAAAAACTGTTGGAGAAGGACAGATCATTTGAACACACCTGTTTAAACGACATGCAAGGGAAACCTGAACCCTAAAAAACAGCCATTTGACCTTTGGAGAGCCTGAAAAAATCTATCCCTCTGCAAACAAAGAGCTTTAATGAAACTAAGTCACTTAGATGATCATAGAATACTCCCGAATGTATTTTCAAACAAAATTTATATTAGTTTTATGGAATTAGGGCCCTAGAAGCTAATGCTCTTGCTTGGATACCATCAAGGTAGAAAGTTTTCTCAGTACATCAGAGCCAGGCAGTCTGCTTTACATCTAAAACGCTGGCCTCCCAGGAACTCCTTTAACGGCCCAAACATGTCGAAATCACTTGAATAAAACATGCTTTTGTAAATTATTGTGTGTACAGGTGTGTCTCTTCCACAACTTGGTGACAAGTTATTCACTGATTTACAAGGATCCCCTTGCTGAATGATCACTGGAACGACTGCAGTGGGCTCCGAACAACCTCGGCAGGATCATTATTAATGGAGGTGCGACCTCTTTCTAAAAAGTTTGCACCATTCAAATGTTTTATTGTGGTCTCATTACTGTACTGTGCTTCAAGTCTTCTGGAAATGTCAATCTGTTTTACGCCTTCATTCATGACTTTGACTTGAACCCCCCCCCCTTGTATATCTAGCTCGAAAATGTACAACGGGAATCAGTACTAGATGGTTAACTATGTTGCTAGAGCCTTATATAATTTAACCTGATCTAGCTAACTAACAAGCCAAGCCAGCTACTGAAATGCCATCATTTAGCCAACTAACATCACCTTACTTTATATACTGATGTTGATTTCTGCACAGCTCAGAACAAGAACGCCACTCTTTTTTCTCAAGTAATTTATTATTATTGGATGAGAAGTACTTTTCATCAAGACTGTTTTTTTTTTTTTTTACTCCACTGCGAAAGAGGAAATTAAAGGTTCTAACAGGAGTCTGTCAGCCATCAAGTCCAACTTTGTTTTGAGAACTGCAAAGACAATTGCAATGAAAACATCTATCAAGCGAGTACTAAATTACAGTCAGTGATTGCAGTTTCCCCCCTAAACTAACTGGTTCTTGTTGATTGTTGTTGATTCTTCTTGATTTTATGTGGATTATATCCTAGTTTGCAGAACTTCTCCTCTAGACCAGCATCAGACTTACAGTTCTCATTTCACTGCCTTACTGGAAGACATTGTTATGGATCATTTCCTTGTTTCATATCCTTTTTGAAAGATTATATCCTCCATATAAAACCAATTTTAATTTTTTGAAAGAAGCCAGATTCGAGACCATGAGGTCAAATAAATGGTACAGAGACTGTGGAACTGTAATGAGAGGAAAAACTGAAGGTGTGGACAGAAGATTTCCAATTCGGACCCCCCCTAAACATTTTTATATATATCATAGCACCACCTTTTTTAGCATTAACCATATAAATATCCTATGAAGTTTACTACATTTGAGATCATATTTTACTGGCCAAAATCATAATTTACACACAGCACAAATCATTAAGAACAGATACCACAGGATAACGTAAGCTTTGCTAGCATTAAGTTTAGCAATTAGGCTCTTGCTCTTGTGTTCATTCCAATTGCTAGTATGTTTCCTCCTCGAGCCACTGATGAAGAAATCCAAACTTTCATGTAGCTTTTTCTTCAACAGTCACCTTCGCAACCCTGCAAACTGCTTATGTGTTAGTTTGCTGTTACTGTGAGTTGCCTGAATCATGGTGATTTTGCGTCAGTGCTTGATGTCACACTTTCTTGCTTCTGATGCAGCAAGATGCAGTGTTCGAATGACTCTGAAACAGTTTCATGGAGTTTCCGGATTATCTTTCCATTACCATAAAAGGTTTTAGTATTTTAAAAAGAAAAAATAAGAATAAAAGAAAGCAAAAATACAACTAACTAGGTATCCATCAATCTACATACCCTCTCATCATCCAACTATGGGTATATACGGAGCTTTCCCAGGGATTGTTTTCAAAACAATGCATTCCTTCAAGCACAAGTCCTGCTTTAAGACAGCATGGGGTGACTTTGGTCAATGAAACAGGGCTGGGACTAATGATGCCCTTTCTTCTCCTCTGCCCTCTGGTGCATGCCTTGCATATGTCTGCTTGTCTGTTTTTATCTATACATAGGCAATTTAAAGGCAAAAATATGAAGTATTTTCAATTTTACATGCCTTAAAGGACTGACAAAAAGCATGACAACAAGCTGTATATCATTAGCTAAAACCTGTCAAAGCTCAACATTTAGCGTGTGGGAACATGTTAGCTAGCTGCGGGAGTTAGACTAGCTAGCCAGATCACTTTGTGGTTTGTACTATACAAGCTCTTAAGAGGTCACATCAATGTTTGTTAAGGTATTGTCTGTTTTGTTAAATATGTCTAAATGCTGTTTCAGCCTTGCTCAAGATAATGTGAAACCACCCTCTTTGATAGACCACTATATTTATAGACCACAAGATTTACCTATAAACATGAGCTAGCATGCTAACTAACAAGCCTAGCAAGCTACTGAAACCATTAACTAAGCATTTGGCTTAGTTAACAGCCAGCTGACGTTACCTTTCTTGTTACCTTTCTTTAAGTACAGTAAGTCCCCAAAATACAAACGCTCCGAGAGCTCACTCGTAAGTCCAACTAACATTGTCTAGGCACTAGGATACTAACATACTCGGCTTTACACAGTACAAAATTATTCATATGTAGGTGACTTACTGTTTTGTTAATAATCAACAAGATGTTTATGTTAGCGTAGAGCATTTGTTTTTTTAACCTACATGAACTGAGAAAAAGGGACAATGGAGACAGCTGACTGGTTCATGAACTCATCTTCACTGCATGGGGTCTCTTGCACATATGCCGTGAAAACGGTACAGTTTTGCTCACTGTTTACAGGTTAATCTCTGAAGAAAACAGAAGATGTGGAGAAGATGTACAATGACGGCTATGTGTGTGCTTTGTGTGGGTGTGCGAAATTAAGCAGTACGCACTGCTGTTCTTGCAGCAGGAAATGAAGGATGCCTGTAGCCATCTTTCCCGTGTGAGTTGGGGGGGGGAGCACAGGAAACGGCAAAGGAGAGGCTTTGTTTACTCTTCCTTTTCTAGTCCTCCCCCTCTCAACTCATCATCCTTTCCTCCCACTCTTTTGGCCTGTGGTGAACCGGTTCATTGTTGAGGGGTTGGGGGGCAGCTGCTAAGAACACTTCATGGTGATTGAAATGCATAGGAATGTCCCAATGAAGCAATGAAAGGACCTCCACTTTGAAACTAACTGCCCTGTCGAGGTGGGCGGCATTCCAGTTACAGAAACACACTAACAGACTGGGTCACCGACTAATGATGAATCGAATGCTCAACATCGGGGGGTCAGGAATGAAATAAACAAACTTGGAGGTCTCACGCCTTCTTCCGCATCCATTTTGTACTTACTCCTACTCCTGTTTTCCTGTTATCTAGCCAGTGTGTAGGGTTATTAAGAGTTTGTTTGGTCTACTGGACTGCAACTCCCTAGACAACCAAATTTACTGCAGCATATGATTCGTCATCTTTGTTACAGCCAGTTGAGCCATGCGGGAAGAATGCGAACGTCGAGACACAATACAGATTTTTAAAAGGCGAGGTTGTTGTGTAATAAAGGTTTAAGTGCTAGATTAATTAAGGTCTTGTGCTTTTATCTGCCTTCCACTGAGCCCCATAAAATAGATCAAAGGGAAAACATGAAAGTGACTTGAGACTGAAATCCTTTTGTTTTTACTGCAGTTTGGCAAAATAGTTCTTAATTATTAAATCTCAGTGTGAGTCAAAATCCCATTTATGTATAGTTACGATTTAAGATTTTATGATTTATAGATAATGATACTTGAAAAAAGAAAGATGGCAAAACTGTTAGCGAGCTTCTATTAGCAAGCTTGTATTGAGGTTTAGAAATTCCATCTTCTGCATTATTATTGGCTAGTAACCTGAAAGATGAAGGCCAGACTTCATTTGTTGTTTAAATGACTCATAAGTATATGAGTCAGTTGGGCTTTTATGGTCTAACAATAAAACGACTATTGTTTTATCATCTACATACATCTCAGAATTATTTTCTTCTTCGTAAATTATTTATTTCACATCCCTTTAGGGACTTCATGTCCTTCAATTAATTGAAAACCATGAGACTCTTGTGAGTTTCAGTTACAGTCCATATGCTCCCTACAACAACACCCTTGCTGAGAATTTTTGAAAGTAAATGTTTTGTCTCATTTTGCTTTCCTTGCCAACCTTCTTCTTCTTCTCCTTTTCTACTCCTCCTGCAGATGAACCTGGTACTTTTTTAATCTAAGTGCTAAGTCCTGGTTATAGATCATATTATTAGTTATATATTAGTTATTATGTAGTTATTGATTTCATGTAGCCCTATACTGTAGAACAATGAGATGTCACAATAGCTTTACACAACCCCAAAATCCTTTCTTTAGTTTGGAAGTTTTAATACTTCCCTCTTGTAACGTTGCCTTTGTTTAATAAGCAATGGCAATTCATTCAGTGCCGCTCTCATTGTCTCCACAAGTTCTCTTTTTCTGAACTACTTTAGCCACTGCATTACACTTCCTTCTAGCGCACTCTACATTAGCATTTTGAAATTCAGTATGCATCCATTTCCTTGTTGTCTTTACCCTTCCTTCCGTTTTTATTCTGAACAACACTTCCCTCCTCTCTCCACTCGCAGACAAATTTGTCCCTCAGGGACAATAAAAGTCTTCTATTCTGTTTCAATTACCCTTGGTGCTACGCCCCATGCTGCAAACTCATAATTCATCGAGTCATCACACATACACACACACATACACAGATCTTACACAAAGTCAACTGAAAAAATTGCTCATCACATAAGTCAATAGCCAAAGCTGAATTTGAACTATAGGAATGAAAATGTATGTTGGAAAACTGCATCCTTTTTCCATCTTCTCATAATATACGCATTCAAGAAGTGAGTTCAACCATACGGTATTGTCGTTTGTGTTTTCTTAAATCATATATGCACACTCCTAACATCTTACTGACCCGTGGACACTAACTATAGTGTGTAGCATCATCTAAAGAAAGAACCACAGTAAATTATAGCTATACTAGATATGTAGTTAAACTATCATCTCCTTAAACAGAAAGATGCTTGGATTATGTTTAATGCTACACTTGTAATTTGCCATGAACAACATTGTGTGAATAAAAAAAATGGTGTACTGTAAATGTATAAAAATGCAAAAAAATAAAAATAAAAATAAAATAACCACATTAAAGTGTAGACCAGTAAAGATACTGAATGACAGATGTGCAAAAATGATGTGACAGCTGGCTGATATCCAGAGCAAGAGGCCTCTTTGGGGAATCTAATTACTCTATCAATACTAAATTGGTTCCAATTTAATTAGGATCTTTGTCTCTATGTAGAGAAAAGGGTGTAGACTTTCCCTACAAACCTGAAAATGGTCATTGCTACCTCAAGTAACAATTTGTCCCAATTTAAAATAACTACGGAAAAGACAGACAGACAGACAGACAGACAGACAGACAGACAGATAGACAGATAGATAGATAGATAGATATTATAAGTAACGGTGTTTTGAAATATGCAGACTGATAAAGAACAAGAATAAGCTGCAAAATGCCTATGATATTAAGCCCTAGCTCTAAATCCATTAAAAGGCATTGATATACCTTTGGTATAGAATTCCTTTCTTTTCTGTATCTTTACAGAGATAACATCACTAACATTTATATTAACAAACTTACCTGGAAGGATGAAGATAGGTCAAGGGATGTGCAGCCATCAGGCTGGGAGGTGTTTCCAGGTGCTAACAAAGGCAGTGGGGATCAAGGAATAGGGTACAGTGGTTATGCTGTTCCAGGCATCCAGTGTGGGATCATAGCAGTCTAGCGTTTTGCAGCGCTGTGTTCCAAAATAGCCGCCGACTACGTACAGTTTGTTCCCCGAGGCTACAGCCTGGCAACTCATTCGTTTAGCTGTAACATCACCTACTTTAGTCCATTGATAGGTCTCGCTGCTGAATTTGTAGGCAGAGCAAGCTGAGAACTCAGTGTCACCACCCATGACAAAAATCTGGTTCCCCAAAACTGCAGCTGCTGTGTAACGCCACGGCTGTGGGCAAGATGCTGGGACAGTCCATTGGTTTTCAACTGGGTCATAACACTGGACCTTTGGTAGCTTGTCATGGGTTACACTTGTTCCTCCGAAGGCAAATAACTTAAGCTTTACGCTGACTACTGCTGCATTGCTAACGCCTTCACGTAGCGGTGCAACCATGCTCCACTTGTTGGCAACTGGGTCAAACTGCTCCACCTGCTTCAACGAGACAGATGGAGAGGCTGGAGGAGAACCCGTTGCAGCCGTATGACCTCCAACTACATACAGGCAGTGGCGCAGTTCAGCTGAACCATGTCCAAATCTAGCAATTATCATGGGAGCTGCCTTCGACCACTCTTCATGCAGGGTATCGTACACCCAAACGTCCTTGGACACACCGTTCTCTGAGCCCCGACCACCTGTCACATAGACTTTGCAGCCAATAGCACAAGCACTAAACTCCTTTCGTGGACTGGGGATATCTGCCTTTGGGATGATTTCTTTGGCCTTCTGGTCCACTAAATACAGCTTGTCGCACATAAAGGTAGGACCACCTAGCAGGAAAAGGGCATGGCTTGTCTTGCGGGGCCTGGCACAAGGACTGTTGACCACACCGTCATTCTGCAGTATACGGAGCTTGCAGCGGATTGCTTCATCCACCAGTTCTTTGCTTTTGGCTTGTGAGTTGATGAGCTCCTCTGTAGAGACATTCTCCATGAGGAAGATGGCTGGCAAAAGGGCTAGCCGTACAGTGCGCAAAAGCTCTGGTAAGTGGCAATGTCGCCGTTCCAAATCATAGTTCACCCAGTTAAGGGCAGATTCATAGACCAAACGCTCATCCTCGGTCTCCAGCTCTTCATGCGAGAGCAACTGGACTATCATGTCTTTGGGCAGTTGCAGGAATTCCTCTGTCTTGCAGATGGCTGGGAAATTACTGAGACACATGCTCCACGAAAGCTGGGACAGCTGGGTGCAGTGGTGAGCATCGGACAAAAGTAGCATGCCAAGGCAGTTGGATGGGTGAAGGTTCTTTTCCAGGAACTCAGCACAAGCATCACGGATGTCCTGGAACTCTAGCATATCACCTGCTTCCAACAGAGACTCAGCATTCTCTTCATTGATGACTACCCGGGATGAGTAAGCATAATCCAAAAGCAGTTCTAACACCTGGTTCAAACAGAGCAACACAATGTTAAACTAATCAGAAAAAAAGCTATTTACAATTCTAATAGAAATTCTACATACATAAGCTATAAATACATTTGCTATAGGTCTAAAAGTTTAATAAGTCTTGCATAAGCTCTTAACTATTCACTAACTGACTGTGATTCAATAATAACGAAACACTGAAAAGTGACATTAAAATCTAGAACAATCTTATTTGCAGTACCTCTGGATGTATGGAGTCTCGGAAGTCCACCTCTTTGGCTTGGCTTTCTCTTAACCCGCCACTGAACATTGCCTCGAAATACCGACTGCAAGCAGCCAGCACAGCACGATGGCAAGGGAAGGAACGGCTGCCTGCGTGCAGCAAGACGTCTGTGAAGAGCCTCTGCTTCCGCAAGACATTCAGGTGCATTAAAACACTGTCGGCATACGAGGACTTGTGGAAAAGGTAGATGTTCATGGAGCCGGTGCTGGCTCGGGACTTGCGGTTCTCATGGACGCAGACAGACATTTTCATTGAATCCTATAAGACGGAAACAACAGCTGCAGTCAGAACACACAAGTTCTTACAGAAACGTTGATTCATTAACGACTGAGCAAGGTAGTGTTTGCCAAATAGGTGTAAAAACACCTGAACAGGGATCAGTGAAAACAAACTAAACAAAGGCAAATTATCCGATGAGCGTGATTTGTATTGTAGCACAGTCTAGGTTTGTACTGTGGATTAGTCTACTCACTAAAAGAATTAGTCACATATGGTTAAATGAAATGATCAGCAAAATCAGATTAGGAAAAGATTTGAACTTGGATGTGATGTCATTTTGCAAACACAAACACTGGATAACACATTTTCTGTCTCTGATGTCTAGGCCCCTGGAATGTGAGCCTGTTTAATCATTGCCAGGTGTTCAGAGGCAGACGGAAAGGCAATAAGCGAAAAGAGGAGGACAGAAATTTTTAAAAGTAAACACCGCAGCACAGAGTATCGGGGGATGAGGCATCGGGTGCAAAGTGTGTCAGTGTCACCGGCTGCCATCTGGTTGCACATATAATGTGCGTTCAAATTCAATCTGTCGTCATTTCTATGTAACCGATATGGACCCCTCGGCCCCTGACGGCTGTTATCATCCCTCTGGGGTGGATGTAATTGTGTTTCAGACAGTGCTGTACACTGCGTAATGCAGTTCGTAACCGCTTTCCTTCAGTGGCACACAACTTAAGTTGCTCCATGCCACCTGATGCTGACAGATTAATGCATTTAAACGGGTTGAGGGATGAAGCTGCAAAGGAGCATGGTGTTGGCTTGAGATGTTTCCCAGCACTAGCGCTATAATCTAGTTAAATAAGAGGATGCAACAGAGTAGTAGCATATGTGTGTGTTTGTGTATGTGACAATATGTAATCAGATGATGTGATCAGATCTGTGTTGCTTACAAACTTTAATGCATAATAGAACTAAAGCATAATAGTTGTCTGGCTTCTATTTCTATACTGAACACTACATACTATACATTATGGTTACAATATTTTTTTCAACTATGCATCAATTTGTTTTCCTCGTTCATGCCTTAACCATGTTTCTATTCGAATTGAGTTTCAATAAATAAAATGCCCGTCGAACGACATGCATAGAACAGAACAGACTCTCAGTACACCGCCTAACCAAAAGGAGTGAAAACAAATTATAGCAAACACACACAACCAATAATAAATAAACGTGTACCTCTTTGTGACAAAGCAGGAGTTCAATTCTGTCCGTGTCGATCCTCGAGCATGCCAAACCGCACACAGCCACAACGCGGTCGATGTTTAATCCTCGCGCGCCAGTGTTCGGTCCAGCGCGTGCGATATTTAATGATTAGGTTTCTCATTAAAGTCTACAGTTAGAGATACAGATCGCGTTCTGGCCTCGCGCGTACATCAAGTGCCGAGCTCGCGCTGCTGAACACGCTCTACTGTCTCTAGGCGCGTGCAAGTGTGTCTAGTTCTCGGCACAAGGGGAGTGTTTTAATCGAAACAGAAAGGCGGGGCGCGTGCTGTGTGCGTGTGTGTGTGTGTCAGAGAAAGAGAGAGAGAGATAGAGAGCGTGTGTGTGTGTGTGTGTGTGTGTGTGTGAGAGAGAGCGTGTTCACGAATGTCACTTTATCTTTGACTGCGGAACTAAATGTCTATACACTTTTTTATTACTCTTTTTATACTATTACGTTTTTACTTGCATTTTTCTTTTTTTTTAATTATTTTTAAATATATACTCCTGTTATATTCTTGTGACATATTTCTAAACTTTGTCAATATGAATGTAAATATTTGTCATGCCAATTAAGCACCTTTGAATCTTGAACCATGAGTGTGTGTGTGTGTGTGTGTGTGTGAAAGAGAGAGAGAGAGAGAGAGAGAGACTGTGTGTGAGATTCAGTTCAAATGCAGCACTTTTATAAACACATTTTTAATTTTTAATACAGCTTTATATCAAACTGAATCATCAATAACTATATCCCTAACCTAGTTAGTCAGCGGAAACCAAACCCCTCCAAGAACACATAAGGATAAAACCTCGAGCAGCCTAGCCTTGCAGCTACAAGACCCAACTTTTGAAAGTCTATGCCTATAGTGTATGATTGTGTGTGTGTGTGTGTGCACCCAGAGATGGGTTGCCACTCCATCGAGGGTGTTCAATGTCTTGTGCCCTACACAAGATATGCCTGGATGGGAAATGAATGAGCAAGTGTATGCTATAAGGCCGAGCTGTAAGTGTGTTGAAAGGAGGCTCAGTATAAGCATGATTTGCATGATCTAATCTAAGCATGATCTAATCTTCAGGATTAGAGCAGCACTTCTTAGGTACAAGTCTACTGTCACATCGAGGTGAGTATATCAACTGAAGAGTGAGCCTTGGGCATGAGTAATTTTGAGGGGGGTGTGGAAGCCAGTTTGGTGGCCTTGCCCTCTTGGACCTGTGCGCAAGCTGGCTGTGGTGCCCTGGATTTGTTGATGGGTGCCCATGATCCTGTCAATGGTACATAGTTGGTAATCCATGTTGTTCTTGTTATGGTTGACTGTGGTATATAACAAGGAGAAGCACATTATTCATTTTTATTTTTATATTAAACAGCTTAAACCATTAAAGCTTTAGTATTTTCAGGAGAATTCAATGTGTCAAAATGTGGAAGGGAAAAAAGCTTTAAATAATGCAAGAAAATCTTCCCCCACGATGGGAATGAGGTATTCACTGATAAACAGGCAGAGAAAATTAGAGCAAATTTTTGTGTACACAAGCAGGTCTTAAAAACTATTGTATTAGCACTTGTTATAGCAGGGCTGTTTGATATAAACTGGCTAGCAGGCTTAAGCCACTTTTCCCTGTCAAGAAAAAGGCAAGAATGTATTTCATTTCATTTTGACACCTTTATCAGTTTGCTTTTCTGTTCAGCATGACAGACATGACAGGAGACCACCTGAGCTTTACAGAACACAGAAAAAGCAGAAATGCAATGGTTTATCTCTCTCTCTCTCTCTCTCTCTCTCGTTTTTTTTATGTGCTAGCAATAATGTGTAATACAACTAGTATTACATATTACATAGTATAACATCTTATCTTTCTCCAATTTCTCTGCGTTTCTGAATCATGTGGGATAACACTCTTTTGGTTCCCTTTTTTAATTTCACTGTTTAGGGAACTGCAACATGGACCCATAAGACTGAAGAGACATTGGGATTTCAAATAATCGGCAATCTCTAGGGCACACGACTCTTCACCATGACTGAATGAAAAACATTGGCACCCTGCATATTAATCGAATGCTGTTCCTCTAGGAATTAATTAAGAATAATTACTAATTACATATGCATGTTCAAATTCAAAGAAATAAAGTCTAGTATAGTTAAGCTGACCATCAACTAAGGACTAATGAGATACATGATATCCAAAGAAAAACAGATTAATGTACTCTCTGTAAACTTCTCTCTCTTTTATAAGGCTTTGAGACTGAGGCTACTCTTTGTAAATGTAAATTTTAATATACAGGAACTTTACGTTACCTGCTTTCCTGGACAGATGTATGCTTTTCTTTTATAAACATATCTGTTGACTACAGCCTTATTTACACAGAGCCTGTACAGAAATTGTATTCCAGTGTTGCACGCGCTATTCAACCAGGTAAAGCACTGCTTAATTAACTGTTCTTAATCACTGATGAGCATTAGCTGAACATCTGCTTAGCTGTAATGAAAACCTGCAGCCAGACATTGGCCTTCTGCAGATGTTACCATATTTCATTTAAAGTGTAACAGCGCCCCCAGCTGGATAATGTGCAAAATCTATATATGCCTGTGTGACTCACTAAAAGTAAGATTATGTTTGGTTTATGTGCACTTTTTGGTGTTTTTGTAGGTACAGTACTGTGCAAACGTATTGAGCCACCCCTCATTTCTTCATATGAATGTAAATTAAGTAAATTAAATGAAAGAAATGGGAACAAATGTTTTACTGTGACAGGCTATAAAATGCCCAAAGATAAAATAAAATAAAAAATGGTTGTTTATGTAAGACCCTCAGCAGCAACCTCATTTCCCCTCTCCTCCATTCCAACCACACAGCATTCAGCATCACCAGTATACCCATCATCAGCCTGATCATCTGTCATCAGCATCTGTACCCGTTTCTCACTGGTTCATGCCCTCAAAGTTAGATTTTTTTAAAGGTTTTTTTTGTACTTGAATTATTCATAGGTCAATGTGAGGTTTAACAAACAACAAAAAAACATTTCTCTCAAACTGACTGCACAGAAAATGAAAGCCAATAAAGTGCTTCAGAAAGCCTGGAGAACTATTTCTGTCTCTGATTTCATCTGATTTTACCCATTGTAATACAGCATTTGCAATTGTGTTTCCCGGAGAAACACAGATTTTTCTTGGGTAAAACTGTGAAAACAGCTTCTTTCTGGGTCATAGCGTTCCTGGGAAATGGCCATTCGCCTGTCCTGGGTGTATGAATGTGTGTGGTTTTCACCAAACCAAACAGGGTGCTGTGCACAATGATCAAACATCTCCACTTTGGTCTCATCAATAAAGAGATACTATTCTAGAGGTTTTGTTGTTCGTTCAGATTCAATTGTGCAAACCATGTCATGTCAAAGTCATGTTAGGCTACATGGTGTCTTAGTAATTAGCACTGTCACTGTTGGGTTCGATTCCCGTGTCGGGTCTGTGTGCATGGAGTTTGCATGTTCTCCCTGTTCTTGGTCGGTTTTCTCCAGGTTCTTCAGCTTACTTCCACAGTCCAAAGACATGCAGATTAGGGTAGTTGGCGTTCCCAAATTGCCTGTAGTGTGTGAATGTGTTTGTGAATGTGCATGTGAACATTGACCAGAGGTCCTACCATGGTCGTACAAAACGGGATTAAATACAGTGTTCATCACTGATGAAGAGAAATTCCAGTATGTAGAAAACTTTATAATACAAAATTGTCAAAAAAAAATTTTTATAGAGGTAGTCCAATTCTTAATGATTAACTGATTTTGTGCATTTTTGTAGTAACCTGCTACTTACTTTTTTAATGATTGTGAAAGTTGAAATGTTGTTTTTATGTTTGTTTACTGTTTAAGAAGAAAATGACTAGATTTTTAAACTATTCAATATTAAGAAATGTATGAATCACACATTATAAATAATTTTTGTGAAAACAAAAAGATAAAATAAAGCTCTGAGCAAATGAAGAGAATAAGTAAATAAATGATCATGGTGTGTAATAGCAGCTCACATGGAGCTCATTACTCTGGCAGTGTTTGGCATGTGTGAGTTCCAGGTCATTTATATGAGACATAAAAAAAAAACCTCAACAAATTTTAAAAAGCTGATCACAAGCTGTAGACGCTGTACATAAAGTCACAATATGTTTTCAGACTGCTAGGTGTTTTTCAAAAATTTCCACATATATGTAAAAACACAGTACTGTATTAGTAAAACCAATTATTATCACCTCATTTTGAAAAACTACACAGTTAATTGACAGAAACAATTATTATAATAACTTGTCCAGCCAAAGTAATAATGATAATAACACATTTTTCACCTTATTGTCGTAATACATTATATATGTATTTATGCATTTATTATTATTATTATTATTAGGCAGCTTGATGACTGGTTAGCACTCACACCTCCAGGGTTAGGGGTTTGCATCTCACCTGCGGTCTGCATGTTTAGTTTGCATGTTCTCTCTGTGGTTGGTGGGTTTTCTCCGAGTAATCCAGTTTCCTCACACTGATTGCAAATTTGTAGCATAGACTGACTGGCATTTCCAGATTGGCCAGTGTGTGAGTGTGTGTAAGCTTGTGCCTTGTGATGAATGTGTAGGTGTACCCTACATTGTGCATTAAGTTGGCTTCAGGGCACCTGTGACCCCTAAACAGAATAAGTAGTTTAGATAATAGATGTTTTGTTATTATTATTATTATTATTATTATTAGTAGTAGTAGTAGTAGTAGTAGTAGTAATAGTAGTAAAATACGCATACTCTTGTCTTAGATTATGTAAAGAATGTCTCTCTGTAAGAGAGTCATGCCATTATTTTATGCTTTTGTGTCAGGCTTGTGAGCTCAGCTGAAGGTATTAGCCAATTAGCCAGGTTTACTGCACCTCCTCTTGGATTACTGTGTTGCTTTTTCTACCAAGCTTTCGTGAAAACTAATACTTCTATCAGTCTTATTCAACCATTTAATTGACCACAAGATGCACGAAGCTGAGCAGTGCTGATGATGGTGCAGCAACACAAGGTCACCACTGGTATCTAAAGTGTTAATGGAAGATAAACTGCCCAGCTAAAAAAGGTCACACACCCTATTATTCATATTCTGAGTCAAATTAATTTTAAATAAGATATTGTATTGATGTTTGAAGTGTAAGACTTCTGTGTGAAGTCTTCTGTAGCACATCCCAGGGCAACAACAGAGTCAGGACTCTGTGGTGACCAATCCATGTGTGAAAATTACATGCTCCCTAAACCACTCTTTCACAATTTTATCCAGATAAATCCTGGCATTGTTATCTTTGAACATGTCCGTGCCATCAGGAAAGAAAAAATAATCCATTGATGGAAAAACCTGGTCATTCAGTATATTCAGGTAAACAGCTATAGCAACCCCAGACTCTAATATTATCCACTCAGGCTTGTACGGTAGGCACTAGTCATGATGGTTGCATCACTTCATCTGTTCTAACCCTGATGCACCTATTACTCTGGGTAAATCTATACTCATCACACCATATGACCATTTTTTTCAGCGCTTTAAAGTCCATTCTTCATGCTCCCTAGTATATTTAATCATTTTTTCCCCAATTAGTATCAATAATAAGTGGTTTTCTTAAGGATACACTGCTGTTTACTCCCAATCCCAGTCCTTGTTTGTGTCTGTTTGTTCGTACATTGTCACGTGCATGTAGCATGCATTCTCTGCAGTACAAGCCCAGGATGTCCAGGCAATAATGCAATACAATGAAGTCAAAAGTGAAAATAATTAAGAAAATGGAGCTAGGTGAAAAGATAGCAGACATTGCTCGTTCTTTTAACATGAATCATTCAACCATCAGCACAATTCTAAAGAATAATGTACTGTAATATACTGTGTATAGCAAATTGTGTTAGTATCCTAGTACCTAGACAATGTTTGTTGGACTTACGAACAAATTGGACATACGATCAAGCTTTCTTAATGGAATTTGTTTGTTTGTAGGGGACTTACTGTAATTTAAGGATGTTTAGGAAATGAGAAGCTACTCACTGCATGAGTTAGAGTTAAATAACTTGTCGCCAGCTGAGCCATATTAATCACTGCAGTAATTATCCACTCTAACTTGTTTGTCTGGTTAAATCCAGGTGGTGTCTTCTTTTGGCAGGGCAGTGTCATATCAGTGTGCATAAAGATCACAGATACTGATTGATGAAGATGAAAGAAGAGAATAATGTTCTTGATCAGTCTGAGGTAGCCACATTCCAGCCCTGAACAGCCCACAGTTGCTAAAACAATTGGATTAAATTTCAACCTTGAGTAATGTGTACAAAAAGATACACAAGCAAAAGCACACAGACTAATTTTGTACTATGGAGCAAAACCCGTATCCACAAGTGGAACATATGTGTGTATTCTACAGAGCATTTATTTGGATGAACAGAAGACTAGTACAGGTTGAGTCATCAAAAATAAATATCCTTTCCTTGAATTTACAAGCTTTGAACTTAATTATGTTTTAACTTAATTTTCTAAAGATAAATCCACAAGAACTCTGACTGTTAAGTAGAACTGGTTTGGTTTTTCGCTGTCTGAGTAAAGCAGTAAAGTGTTTCAACAGTTATGAGTCACATGACTATTCCCAGCCCAGAGGAAGCCTCACCTCAAGTTTTCACAACAGAAAGTCTATTGAGACTCGGAGAAGTCTACTATACACCAGTCGGCCTTTTCGAAGGCAGCAGCTGCTCACACCTTCACTTGTAATCAGAGCGATACAGAACACATTGTAACAATAAAGAGGTGGAGATGCTGCCTATGTAAGAAAAATGGATAAGGTTGGTCAGACACTTTGATCTGAATTGTTCAGTACTGTACATGCTTTACACGTCATGCACTTACCCATTTCATTACATCTATCAAGCTGGATGCAAACCAGTTTATTCATGAATCATTCTTAGTAGCATGTATTCGTACAAATACAGTTTGGAATTAAATGCTTCAAGATGCTTCATTAAATGCTTCAAGAACAGTTCCTCTGTTATAAGAGCCCTAACGTTTTGTAAATATATACAGCAAATTAAGTGACGTGAACTGTGCTTCATAGGCAACAAATCATGAACTGTGCTTCATAGGCAACAAAAAAGTTAGCTAGTTTAGTTTTTCTGTTAATTTATGTTGTAAATTTATGTTGCATGTAGCACCTTGGTCCCGGAGGAACGTTGTTTCGTTTCACTGTGTACTAACTGTATATGGTTGAAGTGACAATAAAGCCTACTTGAACTTGAACTTGAACCCATGTGACTGGACAAGTTTGTCAGGAGAGCTGGCTTGGAGATTGGCTTGGAACTGGACACTCTTGAGTCAGTACTGATAAGGAAGACATCAAGCAAATTGCTACCCCCCGTGGCCAATTCCAACATCCCACTGCACAGAGTTTTTGCCAAGCAGAAGAATTTGTTCAGTGGAACACAGAGCTGCTGACAGACTCAGAAAATCCTTTGTCCCCAGAGCCACATGGCTTTCTAACTCCTCTCTACAGGGGCATGAAAACATGGATTGGGAGCTTTAGGTTCGAGTACCTTCTTCCACACCTGTCCTTCTGCTAACACACTGCTTCGCTAATTTTACATTGTTGTCATTTTTAATTCCCACATATAGTTATAATCATCAAGAAGTAGTTTTTAATGTATTGTTAAGCAATATTTATTATGTGTGTGTGTGTGTGTGAGAGAGTGTGTGTGTGTGTGTGTGTGAGAGAGAGTGTGTGTGTGTGTGTGTGTGTGTGTGTGTGTGTGTGAGAGAGAGAGAGAAAGATTATGGGTCATTGACGGATAAGACTTTTTAATAGGCCAATTTTAAAATACTAAAAATATGGATATGTTTGGCCATTTTCTA
>JAOVVA010000031.1:10633599-10660847 GCA_028565275.1 Leiocassis micropogon
AATTGATTCATGTTTGTGGCTGTAATGTGACAAAATGTGGAAAAGTTCAAGGGGGCCGAATACTTTTGCAAGCCACTATATGTAAAGTAATAAAGATATGTATATAATAATAAGAATAAATGTGTAACAGATTATCAAATTATTTTCTTTGGACTGCCAGAAAAGGCCGGTCCGTCCAAAGTCCAGTCCATCATCTCCGACCAGAAAAGTGCAGAAAAGTCAGTGCAGCACAAATTGCTGAAGAAAGTCAATGGTAACAACTATAGAAAAGCACCAGAACACCCATCGCACCACAGCCACACATGGGGTCCAACAAGCAAAGAGCCCAAAGCTGCTGCCCCATCCTGCAAATCTCCCGATCCCATCCCATTCGAGCACCCATGGAATGCACTGGACAAACAAGTCTGATCTATGGAAACACTCCACAACCCACAATACCCAAAGGATCTGCTGCCATCATCCTGATGCCAAACTCCATAGGACCCCATAGAGGCCTCATGGAGCCATGCCCTGAGAAGTCAGAGCTGCCCTGATGGCACAAGGGGAACCCAAATCCTAGGTGGTTTTAATGTTAATGTTATGGCTGATCGGAGAATATTAGTCGTGTAATGATTTTGCGCAAAACAGAAAAATTAAATATGCCTGTGAAACTATATAGTACATCCAATAATTTTCCTATGATCAGTCAGAAATTACAGCATTTGTGCTCCATGGTATGGATGTGATCTGTACGGTGGCCGTGAAGTGCAAAACAAATTAACAAAACTGACAACAAAACAATAAAACCCAAAACAAAATAACAAATTAGTTTTGGGTTTTGTTATATTGTTTTGGGTTTTGATATTTTGTTATTGTATTAGTTATTTTGTTTTCTATTTTGTTAATTTGGTTTTGAATTTATTTTGTTTTTGGTTTTGTTATTTTGTTTTGGGTTTTGTTATTTTGTTTTTTAATTTATTTTGTTTTCAGTTTTTTAATTTGTTTTGCACTTCACGGCCACCGTAGATCTGCCTGGGCCACTGCTGAGGCATTTGGAAGACCAGATTTCTTTGATAGTATGTACTATTGGGTATATATCATCTGTACTATTGGGTTGGGTGCTTCTTATTTTTCTCTTGACTTTCTCACATAGATTCTCTGTGGTGTTCAGTTCAAGCAAGTTGGCTGTACAATCAGTTACAGTAATATCATGGTCAGCAAACCAGTTAGTGCTAGTTTTGGCACTGTGGACAGGTGCTGTGGTGGGGCCATTCTGGACAAAATAATTTAAAAAAAAATAAAATTTTACTTTAAAATAAAGTCAATAGAATGAGATTTTATTGCAATCATAGAAAAATGTAAATCTAGTAAATACTAAAATGTTTAAAGTATAAAAGTACAGTAGATGTACTTGTCACCCTGATGCAGCATAATATCGCATTATGTGTGTCTACTGAATCTATAAAATGTAATTAAAAAACATTATTATTTATTAAATTATACATATTTCACAGGTTTAAAAAAACAGGCTATAATAAATGTAAAATATATATTTTTTTATTGCCTGTTATGGTCACCAAGATCAACTTGCCCTCGCTAAGATGGCGGCGCCGTTGACCGCATCTTTCACCTTTTCCTGTTTCTGTCATAGGAAGTATTCTGATTGGCTGAGCTGTCAAGGGGCGGTACCAAAGAGTCTACTATATTGACGCTACGGTCGCATGCATGAAGTCACCTGATAGTGAGCAGGATCTTGATGGAGACAATGCGCGCGCTAACGCCGTTCGTTTTTGGGACGCTGTTATTAACGGTTTCTCTCGCTTGGCTGCTTGATGATGTTGGGAAGACACAGCAGGAGACAGACGGAGACTCACTTTGGCCGCTGCCACAGAAATATCAGACAAACCCGACTACATTCAAACTCAGCGCTTCCAGCTTTCACATCTATCACGCTAAGGAGTCGTCCGCGGGACCGAGCTGCAGTCTGCTCCAGAACGCCTTCCGCAGGTCTACTTACTGATATAACCATACAATTAGCCATTTTTGTTTTGTATATGTTGATTCCTGAGTCAAACATTAACACTGGCAAACCGGAAGTGGTCGCATATGAGCGCTACATAAATGTGATATTTTGATAGAAGTTGGAGTTAATGAGTGAGTCCGAGGTGAGACCCTGGAATGGCATGTGGTGAAACATCAAGAGCAAGCAGACTGAGAATATAAATGAAATCTAAATATAAAAGCTTTAGTGTAGACACTGTGTTTGAGTCTTCAGGGGTGATTTTTGTCTGATCTCATATGGGAGCCTAAAGATAATCTTCTAAACCTGCAGAAATCACAATAATTGTCCATTGCTTGTTTCACTACACAGTAATAAAAGAGTAATTTCACTAACCAGATGAAGAAAGGTCTTTGGTTCATGTGTTTTCAGGGAGTTTTTCCCAGATGTCTTGCTTAATAGTGATTTGTTGTGAGACAGTGCCGGTGGTTAAAATCTCTATGCAAATAAAACCGACATGGGATGTTACAAGTATCTTGGCACATCGTTGATCCGGTTTGAGAATAACCTCAGTTGAATAGAAATCTTAATGTCTAGTTATACCCTTTTGTCTCTTTAGAGTAGTTGTCACCTGAACATGTTCATTTGCGTTCTTGTCTTTTAGGTATTTTAATTACATCTTTGACATTGTAAAGACTCATGGGAAGAACAAAAGGAATGTGTTGGATTCCGAGCTGACAGAGCTTCAGGTGCAGATCACATCCAGTGACCCGGAGTGTGACGGGTATCCGAGTCTAAAAACAGATGAATCCTGTAAGTTCCCTTTTCCCTTCTTGTCTTTCCACTTCTGTGGAAAGGAATGATCCATACTTTTTATTTCTTTTTTTTTTTCCACTGTAAGGGAGTTGCTTTCTTGTGGCGTTTATAAAATTGCATGATTAAGCTGCGTTACACACATAGCAAATAAACAAAAGTGAGAATTGCTATTCAAATAGGACTTGTAGCCTTGGTAATCCACTTCTGCTAATCCAACGATTAACTACACTCTAATCCAATACATGACATCTTAAGAGCTTTAACCAAGTTGCAGGATGCTCCTTTTAAAATCATGCAGTTTTATCCTCATGTAGATCTGACGTGTTCCATATACAGTGAACTTTGGATTACGGGCATAATTCGTTCCGGAGGCAGGCTCGTATTTCAAATCACTCGTGAACCAAATTGAATTTTCCCATAAGAAATAATGGAAACTCAAATTATTAGTAATTATTAGTCCAATGACACATGCGCACACAGACACGAAGAACAGGCTGAGCCTTGAGCAGAGAGAAAAAATGGATTTTTAACCACTCTAATGAGACTTGCTTTTGCTTTACACGCGCGCTGTACACAAACGCATACAAACAAAATACAATATGTTTTACGCACAAACACGTAGTCACAGTGTTATAGTAAACAGTACACGTGCGCACGGATGTTGATTATACCAGTAAGAGACACTAAGAGCACTAAGACCCAGCAGGGGAAACGATTACCCACAATTCCACAGCGCAAGAGAGCGAAAGACCGTTGGCTCAGTTGTGATCACGTGACGCTCGGTGTCAAAACAAGAAACGCATGCGTGATACACGATACTCGGTACTCGTAAACCAAGACTTGTTCATTGTCCAGTCAGAATTTATTAAAAATCTTTTCTCATCTTTTTGAACGCTCGCAAACTGTGTTACTTCTAATCCAAGGTTTTACTGTAGTCCTAAACTTATTGTATAGATCAGACATTCCAAAACTTAAGGCTGTGACCCAGTTTTAATTGCGAAAATCTTCTTTTCATGTCAACTCTGACCAAGACACAAGACTAAGATACATGAGTAATATAATTTAAATCTCATGGCCTTGCTTAATTAGTTCTGGTCACATTATAAATGTAAATATTTGATCAGAAATATTTTATGAGTGCTTATTTACACAACTGAAAAACCTTTTCCCTTTTGTTATTGCAAGCTGTTCTTGTTACCATGCATGCATATGTGTGTGCATGTGCTTATATTTCTACATACAGTATACCACTGTACAGCAGAACTGTCATGACTTGTGCATGCAAACGCGGCACTGCGGTGACACGAGAAGAATCTGACTCACTCACACATACTGTACAGTGAGAAACCTGCTAGGCTGAGATGGCAGTTAAAATCTACAGTCATGTCCTGTTAAGAAAGCACATTGCTGCACATTCTCTGTTGTGTTATTTACATGTTCTTTGCTATTTATGGGCTTTTATGCAGTAGCATTTACTGTTCTGCTTGAGATTAAATTAGGTTATATGTTTCATATGAAATACAATCAGTTTAAAATGAATACATTTTTATTTTAAGGTCAGAGTTCTTGATAAAGGAGGGAAATTATTTTGTATTGTTTTTTTTTTCTGAGAACGAAAAGGATTATACGTACAAATGCTGTTGCTGTGTGCTTATGATTTTATTTTTCATTTATTTAAAGTCACCAGAATGCAGGAATCAATGTCTTTGAAGAGCTCAGGTTTTGTGTGTGGAAGCCACACACGTCTTTCAACTCATGGGCAATTCACAGGAAGTCAATTATTTTGGGTTATTTGCAAAATGCACTTAGTGGATATTGAAATAGTTCTCCTAGTGGGACTTATATGATCGTCATCAAACCAGGCTCATATGATCTCAAGACATTGATGATGCAAAGTTGTGAAGGGATTTTTGATATCTCCAATGTTTCAGCTGTGGTATGGCCTTAAACTCATGGCAAAAAGTGTCTAATAACTTCCTTACCCATATAAAGTTATATAGTTATAAAATATCTTGTCATAATGATAATCTTAACAAGCTCAATATGATGTCCATCATATTAAGTGGCTTATTTTTTAAAAACATGCTCATCATTGCTTGCCACTATTTTTTTACTTTTAAAATCATCCCTACATCCTTACTCTAAAGGTTGTGAAGTACTAAAGTTTGTCCTATTAAAACACAATTGACCTCATGCCAGTTAATATTATTATTATTATTATTATTATTATCAGGGCCCAAGCATTATGACATCAGCACGATGACGCCTTGACTATGGACATGACAAATTGGTCTCTGCTGCTATTAGGATGCCTCACAAGAGATTTCGTGGCACAGCTCATACACACTTACACATATAGATTTCACATCTCGTACACTTTTAGATCTCATTGAGCTGAACAATTTTCACTTTGCATGTCGTGGGCTCCACTCAACACGAGGTCAGATATTTTGGGTCATTTGCAAAATGAACATTTATGACATTATATATAGACACATACTATATACTACACACATAAACTACACATCCTACACAAACGATTACTGGCCAAAGCAACTGTGCCATTACGATCGTCACTAAACTCGGCCTATCGTTGCTTCCAACTATATATCTATAACTATAATATAACTATTATGTTTATGAATATTTAATTGTTTTTCTTTTTTTGCCCACAGGTCAACACCATTTAACTTTGCTTTTACAAATTTTTACGAATTCTCCAGTCTTATTGGTCAGAAAGCATTCATTTGTGTGCTGGTAATATTGTTAATTTCTTTGGGACGGTGGTGTAGTGGTTGGCACTGTGGCCGAGGGTTTGAGCCTCGCCTCATGTCTGTTTGCATGTTCTCCCCATGCTTGGTGGGTTTTATCCCATAGGCCAAAAAAACATGAGGTGTGTGTGTGTGTGTGTGTGTGTGTGTGTGTGTGTGTGTGTGTGTGTGTGTGTGTGTGTGTGTGTGTGTGTGTGTGTATTACCCTGTCTCACGTCTCCTGGGATAGGCTCTAGGCCCCTGTGACCAAGTGGTTTAGTGAGTGAATGATTTAAACCTGTATGGAGGACTTACCACATGAATATTTGCTATCTGACTTTTTTTTTTTTTTTGAAGGAGTCTTCTGTCTCATTGTTTCACGTTCATCTGTTCATTTTCTAACATGGGGAAAGTCTGATGGACTGGGAGGTTTGGCTAAGTAGCAAGAGAGATATAAAAATGAGTGGCAGGCAAGGGGAAAAATAAAGTGTCATGAAGGCTCTACACAATTAGTGGATAGTCCTGGGGGATAAAAAGAAAAACAGCTTTGATTAGCTTTGATTTTGCTTAGCTTTGATTAGTGCATTGTGGTGGCCAGTTTGTGTGTAAAAATGATTCCTCATGTTCTCAGAAATACTCTTTCACTTCTTGAATCCTGGAGTAGGGCCATTATCAAGAAAGAAAATGCGGTGATGTGATAACGTTGAGTTGATCAGCTGACTTGATTTTATTTCCTTATAACCTTACTGAGTCTAGACTTGACTAACTGAAGCCCAGATCATAAAACTGCCTCCAGAGGCTTTTCCACCGAGTACTACAGTATGCGTGATTGTGTGCTTCGTTTCTTGCACTCCCCTTCTTACCCTGACGTGCCTGTCGCTTTGGTATAGGGTCAATCTGAACTCCTCAGATCATGTGACCTTTTCTCCATTGCTCCGAAGTCCAATATTTATGGTCCCTAGGAAATTCAAGCTGTTTGATTAGTCTTACTTACAAGTGGTTTTCCTATGGTTTAGTCTCAATTCTGTATTTCACTATTAAACATTGCTGTGATAAAACATTCCTTGCACAAAGTTGCCTGTTCAGCACTCTCCTAGGTTTTAATGTATTGGATAGTTCTTAACTCAATTCCTATCATTCATTTCTAATCTTCTCTGTAGGAATATTTTTGTTTGTTTGATAATTTGACCCTTCTGAAATAACGACTTGTTTTTGTTTTCGCCCAGTGAGTTCTGTTTAATTATATATTGTAACACCATTTGATGTGTTTTAATGTTTATTTAGATCAGCTCTCAGTGAATCAACCCACAGCTGTTCTTAAGGCCTCAAATGTATGGGGAGCTTTGAGAGGTAAGCTGACCTCAGTCTGATTAAATATTACTATTATTTCAGAGCACAATACTTCATTTGCTGTGTGTGAATGTAATTGCATAGACAAAGGAATTATGACTGAATCATAAGTGTTCAGAATGGTTCTTACAGTGTTGTGCATAAATTGTACTTGGTAACCTGACTAGTTTTACAGAATACTCAAAATTTTACAGCATGATGTCATCCGTATATGATGTATGTGATTCATTTGCATGGAGAGACTCCAGGATGTGGGGAAGATTGTCTTTTTATAAAATTTTGTTAAAAATGCATGCCTTTTGTAAAATTTGGGTTTTTATACACATCCTATCTATGACTTTACTTTTTGAAGGACTTGAGACCTTCAGCCAGCTGGTGTATGAAGATGGTTATGGAGCTGTAAGTTTGTTACACATGTATTTGATTTATACTTGATGGTTGTACTTTTTTTTCAGTAATGAAAATCGTTAATGATTGTACGTTTGACATCTGATTGCCTCAGGTTACAATCAATAAGACGGACATTTCTGACTTTCCTCGTTTTGCTCATCGAGGCATCCTCCTGGACACATCTCGCCACTTCCTGCCTCTCAAAGTTATTTTGGCCAATTTGGTAAGATTTCTGTACCTATTGAAGTGTGTTTGAGCATTTATAAAGCAAATAGGTAGTAACGCATCACACCACTCGTTTATTTTCTTTAACAGTCTTTCTTTAAAAGTGTTCACACCCTTTGAACTTTTCCACGTCACGTTACAACCTCAAACATACACAAACTTTATTGGGATTTTATGTGACGGACCAACACAAAGTGTCACATAATTGTGAATTGGAAGGAAAATGATAAATGGTTTTCAAAATATTTTACAAATAAATATTTGTAAAGTGTGCTGTGCATTTGTATTCACCACCCCTGAGTCGATACTTTGTAGAACCACATTTCACTGTAATTACAGCTGCAGGTCTTTTGTTGTATGTCTCTGTTGTAAGCTTTGCACATCTTAAAGGGAAATTGTTGCCCATTCTTTTTTGCACAACAGCTGTAGCTCAGTCAGATTGGATGAAGAGCATCTTTGAACAGCAATTTTCAGGTTTTGACATAGATTATCAATTGGATTTAGATCTGGACTTTGACTGGGCCAATCTAACACATGAATAAGCTTTGATCTAAACCACATTTACATTTACATTTGGGCATTTGTCAGACTTACATTTTTATCTCACTACCGTATAGCTCTGTCTGTATGATTAGGGTCGTTGTTTTGTTGGAAGGTGAAGCTCCGCCCCAGTCTCAAGTCTTTTGCAGACTCTTACAAGTTTATGATTTCCCTGTATTTGGCTCCATCCATCTTCCCATCAACTCTGACCAGGTTCCCTGCCCCTGCTGAAGAAAAGCATCCTAACAACATGATGCTGTCCCCACCATGCACAGGATTAGTTTTCTGCCACACATGGCATTTTACCTTTAGGTCAAAAAGTAAAATTTTGGTTTCATCTGACCAGAGCACCTTCTTCCACATGTTTGCCGTGTCCCCACAAGACTTGTCACACACAGCAAACAGGACTTCTTATGGCTTTCTTTCAATAACAGATTTCTTCCTTCCAGTCTTCCATAAAGGCCAGATTTGTGGATGTCACAACTAATAGTTGTCCTGTGGACAGATTCGTCCACCTGAGCTGTGACTCTTTGCAGCTCCTCCAGACAACTTCACCACAACTTTATCCCTGACCTGTCTGGTGGGTTCTCTCAGGTGGGGACTCACTCACTCATCGTCTATACCACTTTATCCTGTATTCAGGGTCGCAGGGGAGATGGAGCCTATCCCAGGAGACTTGGGGCGTGAGGCGGGGTACACCCTTTGGGTGCCAATCCATCACAGGGCACACACACAGGCACACTCATGCACACACTATGGGCAATTTGGAAATGCCAATTAGCCTAATCTACAGGTCTTTGGACTGTGGGAAGAAACCGGAGTCAGGTGGGTATTCTATTTACCATTTAGGTGACTTCTGAAGGCAATTGGTTCCACTGAATTTTAGTTAGGGGTATCAGAGTAAAGGGGGCTAAATACAAATCACACTTTTCAGATTTTTATTTTTAAAACAACATTTTTTTTTCCACTTCACAATTATGCACAACTTTGTGTTGGTCTGTCAAATAAAATCACAATAAAATACGCTTACGTTTTGCTGTAGCATGACAAAAAGTCCAAGGGGTGTGAATTCCAAGGCATTGTACAGTTAGAAAATTTAATGATCATCAAGACTTTTGTTACAATGAGAAGTATTAGGGTGGGGTAATTGCCCGTTAATTAGGCGTATATAAGGCAAGGGAAGTTGCAGGTGTGCAGAACAAGGGCATATGGGTGTGTGTGTAATATATGAAAGAATTATATAGGCTATATAACAAAACTATTTACAGGCACACTGGCAAATAATTGAACTCAAAGATAATTCTATCACTGCACTCATAAGTTCACCCTTGGCGTGATCAGCCATAAAGTCAGTTTTACAATATAACTAGACTAGAGATGGTCATGAGTTAATCAGCGTCCTACCTCACGTGTGATAACAGTTTCAGGGCTGCTAGTTACTAAGCATTTAGTTAGAAGGATCATGACGTCCCCCACAAATCCTTTTTTTCCTTAAATATCTGCACATTTGTCACCAGTTGTACATGCAATGCCTTTCTTAACACATCTATTCTCAGTTTCTTCAAGTCTACAAGTTGCACCTGTTCAGTAGATTTACCGGGTAAACTGGTTCTGCTGTTTTTACTAACAGTTGCCTTCCTGTCTGTGGAGTATATTATGCACCTCTGCTCTTAATGATGATCACATGTCCACCGTTACGGCTCTTATGACTGAACATAAAAAATGTACATCACAAGATCTGGGTTTAGTTTCATCATGAAAATGGACCAAAATTAAAACTAGGCAAGATGTCAGTGTGGTTTGACAGTTAGCTGTAACCATCTAAATCTACCATCAAAATGGTTATAAAGTGTCTTGGTCCTATCAGCTAGCGTTTAAGGTCTTGAGAATTGACAAATGAGCAAAAGATCCTCAAAGTACAGAACTAAGCTAATATATGAAAACTATGTACTATAGAATAATTTCATGTTCTTATCTTTTGACAGCAAAGACTGTCAATGATACGATCATGAGAATAGCAGACAACTTTTTCTCTGTGAAAAACAACCCGTTTTTAAATGTTTCTTACAAAATGCATTGTGTAACCAAATGTTCTCATGATGTCTTTGTAGGAAGCCATGGCGATAAACAAGTTTAATGTTTTCCACTGGCACATTGTGGACGATCACTCCTTCCCCTTTTTGAGTCAGTCTTTCCCTGACCTCAGTCAAAAGGTGAGCTGTTCTGGCAAATTGATACGGCTTCAGTGCGTTAGATGTAGGACACTTATAGAGCAGATTCATTTGCAGAAAAGTGGTCACACCCGAAGCAAAATGCACTATGCACAATCCTTTATTCTTAAAAAAAAAAGGTAACTGTATGTAAATGTAATTCCCCTTTCACTTTCATCTGTGTCTTAAATGCAATCACAGCCCTAAGCTGTACTGCAGATGTGGGATCTGAAAAATGACTTTCCTGTAGGTGTCATGATCTGTATATTGAAATGCTGTTTACTGGTACATTGTCTCTTCTCTTACTGTACTGAATGCTTGAAAAGGTGTATTAGAATTCTGACTACAATATTATATAAATGTTAGTATGATTACAAACCACTTGTACTATTAGCTCACAAAAGGCCCCTAGGGAGTCCTGTTATCAAATTTCAATAAAGGTTTTTGTTTGTTGGAAAAAAACACCAACCGTATATTCACTATTTAAAGCAGCACAGCCTCCACGTGATTGTTTAGTCATTACTTAATTATCGTCTTGAGAAAAGCAGGTTGAGCAAGATATTTGTAAATTAGAGTTCATTTGAAGAACAATTGCTTTTTGAGGTTTTGTAACAACAGTTTAATTATAATAAACTTTTCTGTAATTTAATTGTGAGCATTTGATTCAATTTGCCCCACTGCACTAATTAGTTTACCACTTTTTCTGTATCACTGAAGCTACATGTTTTACTGAAGCTGATATAATTAATAATATAGAATATTACGAGTTTGCTTTCTAGTTCTAAAAATTTGCTCATCTCATTCCTTTCGTTTTCTGTCCTGGACATATAGAGGGTAAAGTGAAAATGTACACTAAAACAAGCTTAAAGAATTGGGAATAACATTGTGGTTGCAACAGCCTGATCCCCCGGTCTGGTGTAATTTCCCTTTATTGTCTTAATTTCCCTTTTTCTCTGCTGATTAGTGCACTTATTTCAAGTGAGCTGTGTTTCTTGTCAGTGTCTAATATATTACGTTTTGTGTTCTCAAAGGGAGCCTATCACCCATACACGCATGTGTACACACCGGCTGATGTGAAAATGGTGATCGAATTTGCTCGTATGCGAGGCATTCGAGTCATTGCCGAGTTCGACACTCCGGGCCACACCGAGTCATGGGGAAAAGGTTGGTGAAAAGTGATAAATGTGATAATCAGTCTTTTTAAATTTTATTTAATTTTTAAAAAATTTCTCGGTTAAATTCAATATAAATGTGTTCCTTGTATAATTTTTCATATGCAACAAGGTAAACCAACAGTAAATGAATTTTAGTTTAGGTTTAGGAAGTTGTTTAACTTTGTCATATGGTCTAGTTTCCAAATACTCTGCTCATGTACGTTTAATAAATTTACACATGTGGGTTTCAGTGAATGGAAAGTTTAGAACTAATAAGCATGCTTGAGTCTTCAGAAATCAGCTATACTTGTAGATCTTTTTTTATTATTATTTTTTTTATTAGCTACATATTAGAAATAACGTCCCACATGCTTTCAGTGTGATGGATGATAATTACACTTTCACATACACTCTCGCACTAGTATTTTGTCATTTACTCAGAATTGATTACATGAGATGCATATGAATTTTGATGCTGGAAATAAAGGCCTTGTTTTTAACTTTCCAGGTCAGGCTGGCCTTTTAACCCCATGCTATTCAGGCACCACTCCTTCAGGAACTTTTGGTCCAGTGAACCCCATTCTCAACTCCACATATGAGTTTATGACACGATTCTTCAAAGAAATCAGCACCGTTTTCCCTGATGCCTACATCCACCTTGGGGGTGACGAGGTTGATTTCTCCTGTTGGTGAGAGAAGATACTAACTGGACATTGTGCACCAAATCTAACTAATTTTTATTGGTGATGGAAAAGATGCGCGAAAAGAAGTTTAATGGTGATGCGCTGCACTCTCTTTTGGATGTTTGCAAAGCATCATAAGCACGAAAAAAAAATTCTTGTGCTTTACTACTATTCTACTATATTATACTAATATTTTTGTGAAATATTTGGGTGAACATTAACCTAAAGTCAAAACTGCATATAATACACATGGTTGATGTTTGAGTTCTGAGACACTTCAAGCCTTGGGTCTTGTTTCTGCAAACCAAGGAGAGAGGATTGTTAAGTAAAACCTACTGAGAAGAGAGTTTTTATTTTTGTCTTTTTTTCTGTCGTCCTTTAGGAAGTCAAACCCTGACATTCAGAAATTTATGGAACAGCAGGGCTTTGGCCAAGACTACAGCAAATTGGAATCCTACTATATTCAAAGGTAGATATTATCCTCTTGATAATTCAGTATGTAATGTCTCCAAACAAATTTATGATGTCCAATTTGAATCTAACTTTAGGCTTCTTGATATTGTAAAAGCCACTGAAAAGGGCTACATGGTCTGGCAGGAGGTTTTTGACAATGGTGTTAAGGTAAGCAATGTTTTTTTGTTTTTTTTTAACTGCAAAGAATTTATGTAATCAAGAAATATCAAAATGCCAAGCTATGAATGTCATTCCAAGCAAAATCACTGGGTGTCAACACCGTCACTGGTATAGTAGTATGCTAGAAAATGCAAGGTCACGGAGACCGGTCATGGTGTTGGTTATGGGTATCAAAGTTAAAAGGACAGTTTAAATTTAATTTTTATCAAGGACATGTCATTTAGGACATTGGTTCCTCTTTGTGTGTTACGCTTTGTAGGTTTTACTTAAAGATGGTTCCAAATAGTCGTTGGACATTTGAATATACTATTCTAAAATATGCTAAGTGTTTTCTTCTAATAACACATTTTGTGGCTAACTTTCAAGTGGTGTTCTGTTGTTCATATAGTGCTATGCTTGCACCACATGGTACTATGTAGTAAATGGTATAAATAATGATTTGCTCTCATTATGAGCTTGCCAGCTGCAGTGCCAAGTACGCATGCTTGCTTACCTCACTTTGTGTTTGCTAAACCAGCAGTTTTTTTTTTTTTTTTTTAATCAGACTTGTTATAGAAACCATTCAATAAGTTGTGTGCTTGTTGCAGCTGAAAGCTGACACAGTGGTGGAAGTTTGGATGAACAACAAGGTGGAACAGGAGCTTCTGAACGTGACTGGGGCAGGTTTCAACACCATTCTAGCTGCCCCCTGGTACCTGGACTACATTAGTTATGGACAGGACTGGCAGAAGTACTACAAGGTCGAGCCGCTCAGTTTCGATGGTTGGTGCTTTTAGTGAATTGTGGGCAATTATAGACTACCTAGAATATAGATTACCCTATTTCTTCTGCGAAGAATAGGTGACACAAAAGGATGACTCCGTTGTCTCGCCTAAACCAACCGTAAATGGAATTTGACCAAACTAGCACAGACCCTTTTCAGGAAATATAGGGTCACTGGTTGTTTACCTTTTTATATATACTTTTTAAAAAATCTATACTGTCCAATGTACTATAATAGTCTCAATTTTAATCAACTTGGCACCCAAGAATTGTGATAATATTGTATGGGTGATTCCTACACCTAGCGGATAGGTTTGCTCTAACGAGCTGTTTTTTCTTTCATAGTGGCGTTAAATCACTGCTTTAATTAGCAACACAGTTTTGGAACATATTAGACAAACTGGTTTTAAACTCCTTGCAGGAAAAATAAACATACAATCTGTCCATACATCTTAAAAGATTCTGTTTTCAAAAGTTCCATTCCTTTTATTTTTTAGTGAGCATGCCATCCATTTATTTGGGTTTTGTGGGCACTTTCTAGATGCATTACATCTAGTGATGTTGGTCTTTTCTGTGGCCTCTGCATACTTTGTGGATTTACATTTTGAGTGATGCATGAGGACTTCAAACCACGTGACCCCAGCGACCGCATCTTTTTTTTTTTTTTTTAACTGCTTGCTCACTCACCGTTGGGGGGTGGCGTAAAGCACTCAGAGTCCGCCCCTTCCTCTTGCGTGAGCTCACAGACGCCCCTGATTGGCTGTAGAGCTGTGATTAATGTGAGTGCACAAAGTACTTCTCATCCCTCCCCTCTGAGAGAGCTCGGCCAATCAGCTCTCTTTAGGCCTCCGGCTGCGAGAGGTTACAGCATCACCTGGGAATCGAATTAGCAATCTCCGAATGATAGGGCGAGCACTTTACCACTGCGCCACTCGGAGACCAATATATTTATTTTTTAATTGCACAAAACAGTTTAAAAGTGAGTGATTTTCCTTCCTTTATGCTTATGCAGCATATTGCTTTCACGCATTAGAGTCCAAATGTAGTCACCCACCATAATTTCATTGTATGCACCTTGGTAGCGCTGTTCAAAGAGAAGAATGTCATGATGGAAGCGTCCGCCTTGTTTCTCTGAGTACACACCCATGTGTTTAAATCTGTCAAGATGAGAGTTAAATATATGCACTTTGAGGGACATTCTGCAGCCCATTTTGCAGAAGTTTTGCACCATGGTCTCTACAAGTTTCAAGTTTCGGCTTTGTGATTTCCAAGGAATCCTCATCCATGGCAACAAAGCCTTGTTCCAAACTTGAAAAATACTTGTGACGCTTTCTCTGATCTTCTACATATACACACTTTATATACACAGTCTCGACGTCAAAAGCTTTTGAGAACAAAGTCTATCACCAAGTCATTGTGGTTTTTCTGGTTTCCCTTCTACTGCATCTCTGTAATCTGGACATCCTTACATCCTCTTCTAAATTGTTGCTCTCTTCTGAAGACAGCTAATCTCTCTTTGGAGAAGGCACGGGGAGCTCTGTGCTGTGTGGCATTGGGGAGATGAATGATGGAATGTCTGGATATATGATAGCAGGAGCATTCTTCCCACGTCAACGTTTTGAAGGGTCAACCATGCAAAAAAAGCAGTTGCTTCAAGAAGATTCTTGAGACTCCTAAAAGGTACTTTATTGTGTCGGCCACCTGTGAAGCCTAGGCAACAAATAGGGACCACTATCCATCTTCTTGTGTTAGGGTCCTCTGTCATCACACTTTTCCCTCATCTGCAACTCCTCCTAAACCGCTCATGGGAATTTGACCAAACCTTCACATGGGACCTTTATTAGGAAGCATAGATGTGCACTAGCTATTTAATTTTTAGAAATAAGACATTCAGTGGGCAGGCGACTCATGCCTTCCTAGGAAAACGTATGCATTTGATTTAAGAAGAGATGTATCTGCTGTGATAACTGTACACACAATCATACACCACTTGCATGTTACAGGAACTCAGCTGGGAGTTATTGCCACATCCCTGTATAGTCCTGAGCCATTCGACATGTTTGGACCATTCAGTTTTTCAACTCAAAAGTCCCATGAATGCTTCCAGACTCTCTTGATGCTGCTGTTTCTTATGCATGCAATTAACTTTTATGCCTTATTGAATACCTACACAGTACATTCACCCTAGTCAAGGCTAATTGCTGAAGCTTGCTACAAGTGGACAGTGTGTGGTGTTCAGGAGTAAGGCAGTGTAGACTTTAATCTTTGCTAAGGCCTTTTTAAAATTTACTCTGTACAAACACTGTCTAGTCAGTGTTTTGTTGATGAATTTGTAAGAAATTAAACTTTACAATTTAAAATGTTTTGTACTGTAGAATTTGTACATATAGTTATTTGGTGGGTTTTTGCTTGTAGGACTAGATAATGATGTACTGTACCTTTAACCTTTGGTGCTAACACTATTTTAGTACAAGTTTTAGTATAAGGAGAACAAGCTATAATATACACGTTCACTCATATTAGCCCAGTGCTTTTGCTTGGACGCATGAAGATGTTTGCAACCGTGATTTGACTGTGTGTGTTTCTGCGTAGCTGAAAGCAGACACACAGATCCACGTGTGGAAGATGAAGCCAGACTACAACATTGAGATGGCCAAGATAACTGCAGCTGGGTTTCGTGCCCTACTTTCTTCTCCCTGGTACCTAAACCGCATCAGCTATGGCCAAGACTGGCTAGACATTTACAAGGCTGACCCTCAGAGTTTTCAAGGTGTGGGAGAGGATGAAACCGAAGAGAACTTTTAATGTACTGGTAGAATGTAACCTATGGTTGAACCATGTTAAGGTTATGTAGTATGGGGGGAAAATCCTTTGGTAACAAGAAATTCATATTATATGTTCTAGCTTGTGATGCATGAAACCCACTGGGGGAAAAGTGACATTGTTCTAGCTTTGTCACATATAAATTACAGTACGACAAACTGCTTCTGCATATCCCAGCTTATTATGGGGTTCTAGTCAGACATGCTACAGAACCCCTAAAGTAGATCTGGTTAAGGGCTTTGCTTAAAAGTGTGATGGACCCAAAAGTAGCAGCACTGGCAGTGATGGGACTTGAACCCCTGCCTGAACTGATCGCGCAACATCCATTCTCCCATGATCTGTTTGTGAATCTCCACCATACAGTAGGGGGGAAAAACTAAAAGATAACCAAAGTCACTTCAGTGGACTGCGTGGAGGATTTGATCTCTTCTAACTTGGGAGTCGCAAGGCTTTTATACCTATGATGAGTGTACTTTGAACGTCCTGTACTACTGTATCACTCACCAGGTAAACAAAATGGAACCAGGCATGTGCTATTTTACAACTGATCTCTTCCTAAGGTCAGACTGATCACAAGAGAGTTTGATTCTCTGTCACTGTTGTCCAAAAAAAGTATAGCACACCTTTGGAGAAAATTACCAACAGACCACCCTCTTATCAAATCAGTTGTCGGAATAAATGAGCAGTTAATTTTTGATGCTCATTCCAAATAATAAAACAGAGATTAGTGTGTGTTACAATGATGCAGACTTTTCTTGAGGGATGTTCAGTGAACCAAGCTAGAGCTTTGTCGTGAGTTTTGTTTTTGTATTTATAAGGTATTACAGTAATATTAAATGAGCATCTCCCAAATCCCAAAGATCCTCAATGGGTCTGAAGTCTGGCTGCTGTGGAATATACTGGATAGGCCTTTACTCAGCAGTAATACTTTACCATCATCAGGACAAGATCTTGGGCAGAAATTAATGTGAGTCTGGATGGAATTGAATGTTACGAAATTGAAGAAGCTTACCAGGAGGATGCCTCGTCTATAATAAAAGCAATGTCCAATGCTGCTTTGCGACAATGTCAATTGTTAAAAGCACTATATAAATAAAATTTAATTGAATTCAATGAAATATTAGTGAACGACTAATATAGGTGTGATTTTATATATTTTTATATAAAAACCATAATGGTATATGAACTGTTTTTTTAATTTTTTTTTAAATGTATTTTTATTTAATTGAATCCTTTTTCTATGCCGTTCTTCAGGCTCAGCAGAGCAGAAGAAGCTTGTGATTGGAGGAGAGGCATGCCTCTGGGGGGAGTACGTGGATGCCACCAACCTCACCCCACGTCTATGGTAAGTTTATCTCCTAAAACACATTATGATCTGTGTTCAGTGTTTACATTCATTTTCACTGTTTTATTTTAATGAAGTGCCTGATGTTGAAAGTTTCTCTGCTTGCTCAGTAGTGTCTTTCTCCATAGAGGTTGTGAACTAGTCAGCTAAGCAACTTCCATGTCACACTCTGCAGTAGTCTGTGCAAGTAAAACGATGCTGCTGCAGTTCAGTTCTGTAGAACAGCAGGCCTTTGTAACATCTAGCCGTAGATGTTCAGCCTCTGCACAGCACATACGTTCAATCTTACACATAATTTCTGAGGAAGTAGTATAAAATGTGTTAACATTGTGCGCTGGGAATAATTTGACACGTGTATGCTCGATGTTGCAGGCCACGGGCCAGTGCTGTAGGTGAAAGGTTGTGGAGTGATGAGAGTGTGAAAGACATCAGCAACGCCTACTCTCGCCTGGTCAAACATCGCTGCCGTATGCTTAGGTGAGTCTCAAACACAAGTTCCCAAAAAAATTAAGGGCATATTCCTGCACTTTTAAAAAAAACTTTTTTTTAAGCAAATATTGAAGCAGGTCATTGTGGCAAATGTCTAAATTGTAACGTTTCCCCTCTTAGGAGAGGCATCCCTGCAGAGCCTCTGTTTGTGGGCTCTTGTCCACATGAATACAACGGCCTGTGAGCTCCACAACACCAGATTTATACCAGCATTATAAAAATTTCTACAGGACCATGCTGATCAGGAATGGCAATCATTTTTCTATATGCACACACTAGGACAATTTTGCATTGTAAATTTATCAGGTATTTCAATTCTCACCTTTTTAAATTTGGGTTAATTGTGTGACATTTTGTTCCAGTTTTCTTTTTAACACTGAAATAACTGACACTGAATAGTTATCCTATTGATTAGTAATTTCTGTGAAGACAACTTTTAAGCATTTGAAATACTTTAATGTGCACTTTTTTTTATATTTGAGTAGGGCAAAGACTTACTTGTATGACAGGGAAATAATTGTAACAAGCATCTGTTTATAAAAAGAATAAATAAAAACTGGAATCAGTTCATGAAGCAAGCTCATGCCAGGCCGGCCATTTTATTGAGCAATGCATTCTGGTCCTGAGGGTTCATAGGGTCGTAGCTGGCCAGCTCGAGTGAGAAAGTAGCATTTCCTGAGGTCAAAGTGCGCAGTGCAGTGGAATAGCCCTGGAAACACCACACACAGCAAATTAATTCCATATCACTCTTCACATTTTCCCTTTTAAGAAAAGATATTTCAAATTTTTTTTATTTCTAAAAGTAAAAACACTCACCATCATCTCTGCAAGAGGTACAGTTGCCAAAAGCACCTTGCTGTCATGGCGACTTTGGATGTCTTGGACTGTTCCTCGGCGCTGAGCGAGGTCACCCAGCACAGAGCTTAGATACTCCTCATCCACTGTTACCTCCAGTGACATCACAGGCTCTAAGACTTGTCCTCCTGCCTGTTTCAGCCCCTACACACAGTCCCATGTCCATCATCTAGAATATTTAACCTGATGCAGCTTTTTTCATACCATGACAACCATGAAACACAGACTGTATGTGAAATACCTTAAGCATGCAGCGAGACACACACGCTGATACCATGGCCAGAGAAGTGCCGGGTTCCACACACACACTGCGGATCACAGTGAGGACGCCCTGCACAGGGTAACCTAGCACAGGACCTGCAGAACAGAGCTAGTTACAGTAGTGCTTAAGTTTGTACCAGCATGGAAAACTGCCTCCTCTCAAAGCAAAGTGTGACTTTGGTTTAATATATGAGTATTAATGCAATAACAATTTAGACCTTTTCTTAAAGCTTAATATCTGTGGTGAACCCTGAGGGCACTAGTACAGCTAATCAGTATTTTAGCTCAAGCTTTTGAAAACTTGGCTAAATAGGTATTTGAATCCTTATTTTCCAAATTAAATTAATTCCCTTAATTGTACACTAATTATGCCCAATTTTAAAATTGGCATGAAAGCAGGTGAACTAATGTGTATATATATTATAAAATGATGTATATTTACCTTGGAGATAGGCACTTTGAACGCCACTCTCTACTGCCTCTTTAAGGTCAGCTGAAATCAGGGCTTCAACTTCCTCTTCATAAGTCATATCACAAGAAGCCTTTCCTGGAGCAGATGCTTCCCAGGGACTCATCGTCAGCTCCACAGTCACAACATGCCTCTTTTCACCCAGTGTGCGATCCAGAGTGTCTAAAACATAAAACAGCTTTAAGCTATTGTTTCACTGATCCCTAAGCACAACACTTATCCTGCAGTTTTATTATCTATAGCAGCCAGGGGCCAGAATTGTGTTTCACTTTACTACAGGTTATTTAGTGCTCATTGTAGACTGAAATCTCTCATCAGTTTTACTGACATAGCAGGGTTACACAGTACATTCCATGTAGAAAATGAAACTGATGCTATTAAACCATATAACCAGGAAAAAACTATATAACAGGGACACACCTTTAACCTTCCTAATATGTAGAGTTTTTTTCTCTTTTCAAAACAAACTATGAATTGCAGTGAAATGGTGTATGTACATTTATATACTAGTGCACTCTTGAACAAAAAGGGTAAATATGAACAAATTGTTCACTTTACAAAATTATTATTATTTTTTATTCTACAAGAAATTCCTTTACACACTGCTTCTAGATGTAGAGCTGTCATGGACATTTCCTGATCACACTACACTGTAAGCATTTAACTTAACTTACTCACTTATCGTCTATACCACTTTATCCTGTATTCAGGGTCGTGGAGACCTGGAGGCTCTACCAGGAGACTTAGGGCACGAGGCGGAGTACCTGGACAGGGTGCCAATCCATCACAGGGCACACACACGTACACACACTCACTCACTCACACACACTACGGGCAATTTGGGAACGCCTGTTAGCCTAATCTAAATGTCTCTGGACTGTGGGAGGAAACCGGAGTACCCGGAGTAAACCCACCAAGCACAGGGAGCACATGCAAACTCCATGCAAAGATGGGAATCGAGCCTGGCTGGGAATCGAACTCAGACCCTGGAGGTGCAAGGCGACAGTGCTAACCACTACACCACCGTAACTTAACTTAGTAAATTTAACTAGGCATATTTTGAGTAGCGATTACATACAACAAGGATTAGCCTCCTAAAAATGTAAGCAAATGTAACTAGCAGTTTTGAAAGTTTTAATCTAACTGGAAATCAATGATCGACAGTCTCCAAATCTAAACATTCTAATAGGTATACATAATCTAAAAATGTTTATAAGTCCTTATTATCTTCAATGTACCACACACCAACTTTACAGTTTTATTATATTTATAGATTAATAAAACTGTTAAATTTGCATGGCTGTACATTAAAAATATTTGGGGGCAGGGAACGTAAGATGAGTAATAGAACACAAGGTGGTTTTTGGTATTTTTGTCTGTAATGGGGTTTTCACTGGTGTATTTGGCTGAGCTTGAGGTAACAAAGGCTTTGTTTCATCACAATTGGCCCATGGAAGGAGAAGATATGCTACTTTAAAATTTAAATAGATAGCGCCCTGGTATCATAAAAAAAAAAAAAGAGATTGATTTTGATATTTCAAAACATTTGATAATGCAAGGAGCATTCAAGTTAAACCAGGACTTGTAATAAGATTTCTCATGAATTAATGTGTAAAACAGGTTGACATTTACAGAAGTCTTCAAGCACAGTACGGTGATGAGACTCTTAGCAACAGTAAAACATTTGAACTGTGTAAAACGTTTAAAGAACACTGTACGTCCGTGAATGGAACGTCTGATCCTTAAATAATTGATGGATAACTTGTCACCAACAAGACAAGTTATCCATCAATGTAGAAGAGACACATCTGTCTGTGGGAACTGTACACACAATCATGAATACCTTACAGGAGCTCAGCTGAGAGTTGTTGCCACATATTCCTGACCTCACTTTAACCATTTCTACATGTTTGCGCCATTAAGGGAGGTTCTGGGAGGCCAGTATTTTAGATGTGAAGCAGGCAGCCCAATTGTATGTTGATGGTATCCAAGCACTAGTGAAACACTGGGATAAGTGCATTAGTATAACGGGATTATATAGAGAAATGAAGGGAGTTTTTCTTAATGGTGTTCTGTTATTCTTCACAACAAAAGTCACGGTTGATTTCAATAGTACAATTATTTTTAGTTTTGAATTAAAACAAGACAAAAAAATATTTACTCAACCATTGAATTATTTTATTATGTTTGCCAGGGCATGACATTTTCCAAAATGTCTAAAAATGAGTGATTTGCCTTACTGGATAATGCAGTTACTTAGAGATGGATAAATAAATGTCTTTTTCGTATCTTTCACTCCAATTACCTTTAAACATTCTGTTACTCTAAAAAGCTCACTGTGACATGACATGGCATGCTTTTAGTTGAATAATTTCAATGAATGTGTGTGATTGGATAAACTCAAACTGCGGATCTGCTACAGAAGCTGAGCCGTTTCATGTAAGCATATAGAATTAAAATAATAATATATTATCTATAAGCTTACTGTTGCATTCTCTGTTGCATTTGTTTAGACTGGAGAGTCAGGTGAAAGTCAGGAGAAAAATATATTTAAGCACAGCTTACTGGTCAAAAGTCTTACCCGTTGCAGTCACTGACTGGTTGATGGTCTCTCTGTAGGCAACCTGCAGCGGTCCCAAGTGCGTTTCAAGGTTGTACTCTCTCCTAATGCGATCATGCAGAATCTCGATGTGGAGCTCGCCCATACCACACAAAACTGTCTATTCAGGTGATTAGGGAGACAAAGTAAGAATACTGGTAGAGGAAACTATTAACATTGTCCAAAATATTTGTAAATAACAGACATTAGAAAATCGTGGTAGCAAAAGCTTCGTACCTGTCCAGAGTCAGGGTCTGTCCTGACTTTCAGACTGGGGTCTTCCCTCTGGAGGCAGTTCAACGCGTGCTCTAGATCTGCAGCGACAACCAATTATATTATGGATAAAAATCAGTGCGAGAGCAATGTACAGTATATGGTAAAATAAATGACACATCACTCTTAAATCAGAATGTGCTAATTCATATAGTATTTATAATAGCGGCTCTCTGACAGGATAGCATCTTAATAATGTGTTTGTTCAAACATAGTTCCTATATTAACAGCTCATTCAGAGGGACGTGTACACTGGATTTTCCACATAAACAGATTAAAAAGAAAAAATATGTAGTTTGCTTCCATCCATCCATCTAGAAACCTCTATAGTCCAACTAGGGACCATGGTCCACCATAGGTTACCACCATTGGCCTCCATGGTCCCTAGTTGAGTACAGTACTACAGTAAAGTCATTTTGCCAGGGCATGATTTTCAGACATTAAAAAGGCTTCAACATAGAATGCTTTGTGCTTTCTCTATGCAATATGACAAGCTACTTTTTCTTTAAAAAACAAATACAGGAAAAAGAGATGCCTTTAATATAATGACTTTTTAGAGCTATCATAACATGAGCCTGTTGTTGATTATTTTCTGTTAAAAGCACCCCCCTTGTGGTTTTATACCTTACTTAGAAATCAGCAGGACAATAGTTTTGAATTATAATTGAAATACAGTATCTTAAATATAGTACAACTTATCAAGAAATTTCCTCTAAGACTACAATAACCCAAGTTATACTTATTCTATTCACAGGTCATTTTACTTCTTTCCAGAAATTTATGTTTAAAATTAGCTAAAGCATCTGCCAAAAGAACAAAATGTCTTTATGCTCCCCGACAAATTAAAAGACTTTTCCCGATTGGTCTCACTAACACACGGGTTTATTATACCCACACAGCAGTTTAATCCCAATCCTGCGAGTTCTCGCCACAGGAAGTGCTCCAATAACATTTGTTATTCTGACTACATTTCTTCAGTTAGGTTGGCACCATCCTTCTAGGTTTTAATGTGTCAGACAGTCCACTAAATTCAGAAAGTCTCCTTAGCTGTTAACAAAAACCTCATCTCGGTATTGCTTTTGTACTGTTTTGACCCACACATTAGCTTTACAATCCAGGCTCTTCTAGTCTAGTTAGTACTGTACTAAAATGTTGTGCTAAAATGTGCTTTATAACGCATAAGCTACAAAATAGATACAAGACATAGTGATCACTGTCTCGGTCATGAGACCTCAGATGTAACTTTCTGCCATAATGCATCCTAAAATCCTGCATGAGATTTTAGGCACAATTCTGACCTTGAAGAAAAGGATTAAGTCGAGCACCACTGTATGGGAGTTTGATGTAATCACAATGCATTAGGAGTTGATTATATTCAACAATCATCAACCTTATTTTAATTCGATGTTTATAGAAATGCATCGAAGTCAAGTCAAGAAGTCAAGTAGGCTTTTATTGTCACTTCAGCTATATATAGTTGGTACACAGTGAAAGAAACAATGTTCCTCCAGGACCAAGGTGCTACATGCAACATAAATTAACAGAAACTAACTAGCTAACTTAACTTAGCCAGCTAGCTGGGACAGGACAGATTGACATTAAGTTAACAGGAAACTAAACAAAAGTTTACAAAAGAGACAACATAAAGTGCACATGCAAATGTGCAAACAAATTACTGTATTATTTTTTCCCCCTTTTTTTTAACCACCTCTTACATTTATTACTTTTGATAACCAAGGGGGGAAAAAAAAGACGTGTACAAAAAGGAAATAAATAAAACCTGGCAGCCTTGTCGTGTATAAACATGCTCAAACTTACGTTGAATCTTTATTAGACACAAGACTTTGTGGTTGTAAATAGATGAGGTAAATCGGTACCTGCTTGTTTAGCCATGGAGGGAGGCTCTATAGAACAGAAGAAGACGGGCTCAGGCACCTCAACCCCAGCCAGAACCAGACTGTTCGTCTCTCGGGTAGATGCTTTTTTCTCCTCCGCCTTGTTGTGTGCGCGGCGCGCTGCGGCTGCTGCTGAGGCTTTAGATGAGACAATTGTGTCACCGGTCACCGTCTGAGTGAACACAGGACCGTACCAGTTTAAATTAACATATATAATGAAATTGCCTCACATTAAAAGCATCACTGTCACTAAAAATTTATGTCACATTTTAAAGGAGTGCTGGATTCAATCCAAAAACTTTGTTTCTAGTACACAAATACAAGAGAAAACGGAAGAAGAGTTGACAACATGAAAAGGGTTTGTTTGACAGAACACTGTGCAGTGGGAAAGTCCAAGGAGCTCAGTACAGATCGGAAAAAGAGGATGTTAGAATTACACAAGTCAGGATCGTCTCCTGGAGCCATTTCTAAACAAATACAAAAATTATTTTAAAAATGTATAAAAGTTATTAAGAGGTGAAGCCACTTCGCCCAGATCTGGAAGGCAATCCAAATGGTCACACTCAGTTGAGCATCCTCAGGCCTGGCATAAACTGCAAGCTGCTGGAACACCAGTGCTGTTTGTCACTGTTCTCTCTGGTCAAGTGAGCTTTATATCACCATGGACTGAACAGCTGACATCCATGCAATAAGCCACTGCTCCAAAATCCACATGACTTTAGTTTTACAGCTGGTGATAAGGAAAAGAAAAAGTAATTCTGGAGAAAAGTTTTGACCAGAGGTCTGTTTAGAGAGGGAAAGTTGAGCCATTCAACCCCAAAGAACACTGTAACCAACTGTTAACTATGGTGGTGGTAGCATCGTGCTTTGAGGATGTGTTGAATTGATGGGTTGCATAAAATAGATGGAGTAATGAACAAAATTCAGTTCAATCTTGGACAAAAAAAGGAATACTTCAAATGAGGCCAAGCACACATCAAAGCTGGTTGTGCAATAGATAAAACAGAATCACTTATCACTTTTGAGAATTTGTGGATCATACTTAAAGGTCAAGTCTGTGCCATGAAGACAAATCTAAATGAACAATGCTGATCCTGCCAATGAGAATATCCAACAAGAATTCTGCCCAAACCTTTTTTTACTTATTAAAGCTCTTTATGCCTCAGAAAAAGACCAGTTCAAAAACTTAATTGCAAGCACAATAATGTTATGACATTCATGTTCATGCTGCGTGAATATAAATAGAATAATGTTTACATTGCGCCTAACATTCCACCAATAATGGGAATAAAAGCGCAGTTGAAGTAAAAATGCACCATGTAAACACCTCCACACTTCCCTGCTGGCCAGCTTTAACATTGTTTTTGTTCTTCGTTCTTGGGTACACTTGCGTATTTACACTCACTGATACAGCAGTTGGCAGTATGCACCTACTTGGTTTGCAATTCTCTTGCGTGGCGTGGGATGAGATTAGCGGAGACCGACAGCACTGATGATGTCACATACAAATATTGATCTGATTCCATTCTCAGGTACGATTGGTTCCATATCTGATTCGATTTGTGCCCGGGTACGCTGTATCGTTCTTAAGACCACCTTTTCTAATGGATTCTGGCAAGGTTCCCAAGTGCGGAACGGTTGCGTTCCCACTGATCAAAATGAACCAAACTTTGTGGTGAAGTGTTCTCGAAAACGATCTCGAGGCCCTAATGTGAAAACACTGAAAATTTCTTGTACCCACGGCTCCAGTTTAAATCAGTGTAGCTACGGGTTCACCTGGTTACGTTATGAAAAAGATTAAATTTTGGCTTTTAATTATTAGGTCTACAAGGCAAAGGTTCCTAAAGATTTATGTTTGGCGCCATGTGAAGTGTAAGAGTAATACTTTAGTTTTTTTTTTTAAATAAGAGAGCTAACCTAAAATGACACACCACATATTAAATGTTTCAGAGGGAGAAAAGACACAGGTCATGAATGGAGACCGTACCTGTTTGAGGCCAACAGTGAGCGCGATGTTCCCTGCAGACAGTGAGGGGATTTCAACATGCTGATCTGCAAATGGCAGCAGGAGTCGACTCATTCTCTCTCTGTTACAAAAATGAATAGAAAAAGAAGTTAATATGCTCTTAACTGACTTTCATGTGTTTTTTTTTCTGTTCTGTTTGTTAATTAAGTTTGTTAATATAGAGTGTGTGGTCCAGATGTGCTTAAGGAAGCTTTTGACTTTAACTGTGTGGATGGTGCTCAGTATTTTGCGATAGACCTACGTTCCGTTTCGGTTGATGTTGTACACTGCTGACTGTGGTTTCATAGAGCCAGAGTAGATCCTCAGGAAGACAAGAGGGCCTCTCTGTTTGTTGTGGACCACCTTAAACGCCAGAGCACACAAGTCGTCCTTATACCAGCGTCTAAACACACGAAAGTCCCAATGCAATGAAAGGTACAGTAAGGTGAACCATTCAAATTTGTTGTCAAAGTAAACTAATGTAATGTAATGAATAGCAGAAATAAATATTTATTTAACATCATGTAAAATTATAAATATATTTGAAAAAATCTTCAGGAATATGAATTTGAATTAGAGCCCAGTGTATTTTTTAGGCTACTGGTGTGCTACTTTTTTTTTTATACTTTTCAATACCTTCTCTCTGCATGCAAATCACAATTTGCAGAAAAAGATTGCAGTGAAACTTTTTTTTATTATATATATATATATAATATATATATATTTATACACACACACACACA
>JAOVVA010000031.1:10674093-10691516 GCA_028565275.1 Leiocassis micropogon
TGATATATTACACAGCAAGTGAACACTTTTCCTGAAGGTAATTTGTTGGAAGCAGAAAAAAATGGACAAGCATAAGGATTTGAGTGACTTTGACAAGGACCAGCTTGCGATGTCTAAAGGACTGGATCAGAGCAACCCCAAAACTGAAGCTCCTGTGGGATTTTCCTTGTCTGCCGTGGTCAGGACATACCAAAAGTGATCCATGGAAGGAAAAGTGGTTAACCAGTGACAGGGACATGGGTGGCCAAGTCTCACTGATGCACATGGGGAGTAAAGGCTGGCCTGTGTAGTCAAAAGGTTCATGCTGGTTGGGATAGAAAGGTGTCAAAATACAAAAAGCATCACTGTTAAGGTGGCAAAGGTGAGACCTACTTAATATTAGGTGGTCATATTGTTATGGCTGATTAGTGTATTGTATGTGTGTGAATCAAAGAATTCTGTGTCATGGCTTCTGACTCATGAAGGTACAACAGCTTTTAACATATAAAAATCTTCTTATGAATGCGAGACAAAATGAAGCATGTTCTGATATAATTTTTCAGGTGCAGAAAGTAACATTTTTGAAAGATATCTCTGAAACTTTGGTGGTTTTCTCTGATAAGCCCTCACAGTTCCCATCTCTTTACATGAAATAAAGCTTTTTTTATCCATAATTTTCAACCCCCTAGACAAAGCTGGCTATTTAAAAAGTTTGGATTATTACACATTTGTGACATTCCCGAAGCCCTGAAGAAGAATATCTCTCAGTTCAGGTGATCAGGATTTGTGCTCCTCCAGGGTTGAGCAACAGGTGGTGAGCTTCTACTTGTGTCCCAGCATTGGTCTTGTTGATGTTTTCCGTAGGGTGACGGCGGCAGGACTGATCAGATGGACAAGCGATAAGGCTCCAGGAACAGATAAGAGATCTCATGACGAACTAGGAAATATGATGAGGGACAAGTAGACATGACTAGACTGAAGTTTAGGAGAAAAAGTATTATCATCTGTAACAGCCTTATAACTACAATATTTGAAAATATTGAAACATTAGATGACTGTAAACACATCCAGACTTTTATATGGAAGTCCAAACCATTGTTTTTGACACATAGATGACACTTCTCTTTATTTTTTATTACCTTTAAACACATTTTACTAGCTTTGATTGCTTACAGTTAAGTTAAACACAATCTTATACAGTTTATGTTCACCTGGAATATATCATCAGTGGAAGGTGGGTGGTCTAGACAGCTCCTTAGTGAGCTGGGAGTCTTACTAAGTGGGAGAGTGCTGAGAGTGTGGAGGAGGGAGAGGAAATAAAGGGAGAGTGTGGTGGTTGAGTTGATGCGGGTAATGACAGAAAGACTGCTTTTAGACTTGATTATTTCTCACCCATTGGTTTTGTGTAAAAGCTCATATTCAATCTACTAAGACTTGACTATTTCACTTCTGTGGTGGCCTCTGATAGCTCATGGTAGTCAGACCCTAAATGCAACTGCCCAAGTTATACTTTCTCTAGATATCAGCAATTCGGGTTCTGGGTACAGGCTCACTGATCTCACTAATTTGGGCCAATGCAAAACTGTTCAGAACACCCATTTCCTGTACCAGATAAGGATTCCCCCATGGAGTTCTAAATAATATGTACGAGACAGCTGGCGTGTATTATTTTCCTCAAATCTTGTTGAAACGTTCCCAAAACGTACAAAAACATTCCCAGAACATTACCCAAACATTCCCAAAGCATTAACCAAAATGTTCCCAGGACATTATTTAAACATTCTCAGAATTATATTTAAAACAATCTAGGAACTCCAAGAAACCTGGACAGTTTAACGCTCTAGAAATCAAAGATTTTCTAAAAGATGTTCTGCTAGCCTAAGGCCTTGTTCACACAGGAGGTAAAATCGAACGCTTTTCTGGCTTCATAGCGTCCGGCAGCACAGTGGCTAGCGGTTTGGTTTGCATTGTCGCCTTGCACTTCCAGGTCCCGGGTTTGATTCCTGCGTTGGGTCTGTGTGCATGTAGTTTGCATGTTCTCCCCGTGCTTGGTGGGTTTCCTCCGGGTTGTCCGTTTTTCTCCCAAAGTACAAAGAAATGCAGATTAGGCTAATTGTCATTCCCAAATTGCCCATAGTGTGTGAATGTTGACCAGTGGTCCTACCATGGTTGTACAAAATGGGAATAAATGATCGCCATTGGCCTCCCCGGTCCCTGGTTAGACTACAGATAGATGGATGGATGATAGCAAGGGTCAGGATAAATGAAAATGGTTAAGTATTTTCCATTTCTTTTACTTTTACTCTTAGTACCCATAAGAAATTATTATTTCTCCACACTTCTACTTTTCTTTAAGTCAGATTTTGTGACATTACACATATTTTATTTAAACTTTATAGCACCTCTGTCCTTTAAATAAACTTACAAAAATGACTAGATCATTTCATTTATATTCATATGATTTAATTTTGCATTCATATAATATGCAACCCTGGTTACAGGCTTTAAAAGAATGAAAATTAATGGATTATTTTCTAGAGGAAATGAAATAACAAATACACTGCTCACTGCGTTCTCCAAGCTGTTCCCCATTAATTCTATTTATATTGTGGTGATAAAATCTAATTTATATTTGCCTAGCTGTCAAACCAGGATATTCTGGATTCTTCTGTATTTAATATGTAAAGCATGCAAGCAATACACTATAATAGAGTAGGGTTATCCATAAAATTGTAAACTTGCTGTTCAATTAATTTAATTAATTGAAAGAGTCACTTAAGATTTATCCAAAACCCAAATATAATAATTTGCGACATTTGCAGAATTTTTTTATTATTAAAAAGATTCAAGATTCAACAACACTGGACTTTAACAAGGTTGAACGACAGGCATGATTAAGCAGTGCACAAAGTACATCAGGGATCACGACAAAATTACAGTCATAAACAAGTCAAAAACAGAAACAGCAATAACTGCAGTGGTGATGATTCCAACGTTTATGAAAATCAAGTTTTTCCCTTTCTTGGGGTCGGAAAGTTATCGGCACAGGATTTCACATGTCAAAGACATGCAGAGTAGGCTAAAGGGCATTCACAAATTGTGTGTGTGAGCAAATTGTGTGTTCGATCCTTGACCCCTATCAGCTATCCAATTACAGACCGATATCAAATCTCCCCATTATCTTAAAGATCCTGGAAAAGATAAGGTAGTAGCGCAGCAGCTATGTTCATATCTATATAGGAATAGCATACACAAATTGTATCAGTCAGGATTTTGGCCTCACCATCACAGCACAGAGACAGCGGTGGTTAATGAAGTAAATGACCTCCTATTGGTCTCTGATCAGGGTTGCTTGTGTTACTTGACCATAGAGCAACTTTTGACACCACTGATCATGATATTCTCCTTCATAGATTAGAAGGTAGTACGAATTAAGGGAACGGCCCTCTCCTGGTTCAGATCCTATTCGCTATCAGTTTGTAGATTTAAATAGTAACTATTCTGCATGTTCCCAAGTAAAGTTTGGTATTCCACAGAGTTCGGTTCTAGGCCCACTGCTTTTGCTGAGGACTTGTGACTGCAATTGCTCCATAGTCCAGGACTGAAATTTCCAACACTCTACCTGACCCTCCAATAAAGAACTGGACTGCATATTAACATCTGTTATATCCAACTGCCCAACACACAGTACGACTGCAAAAACAATTCCTGCTATCCGTTATCACCCAAATGAGGATGGGTTCCCTGTTGAGTCTGAGTTCTCTCAAGGTTTCTTCCTATTGCCATCTCAGCCATTTTTCTTTGATAGTGTAAAGCTCCTTTGCGGCAATGACCACTATTAAAAGCACTATATAAATACAATTGAATTGAATTGAATTGAATATTACAGTTAAATGTTCTCCCCACTGTGCAATAGAAAATATGTACAATATTAATATGTGCAATAGGTGCAATATTGTGCAATACCACTGATATTTATTTTTTAATACCCCACATCCTATTCTTCTTTTTTTATTTTCTTGTTGTGTGTGTTGCTGTCGTCTCTGCAAACGTCTGTCACCAAAAAAAATTCCTTGGAGGTACAAAAGTACAATAAAGCTCTTTCTGATTCTCTTTTCTGTGTGCCCTGTGAAGGATTAGCAGTCTTTGCAGGGTGTACCCGTGACCCGAGACCCAAGACCAAAGTCTCCTGGGATAGGCTCCGGGTTTCCCGCAAGCCTTATACTGCCAGTATAAGCAGTATAGAAAATGAATAAATTAATGAATAACATAAAAATAAAGCATTTAATAAGTGATAGTTTGGGAGGAACACTGAGCACTGAGTCTCTTCCTGTCTAACAATGTCTAACAATGTTTGAGACACTTGCAGAGAGATAATGTTCCATTAACAGCTTTTCAGGACATGATTATTGCAAAATACTGTGTTTCTTTACCCATTTCTGTGTTGATTTTGTTAGACGTTTTATCTACAACCCAAATGAAACCTTCTGGCAAAAGTAACGAGCTTTGACGGTAATATACTGTATCGTTGCACTTCCCTAAATCTACTGGATTAGCCACCATAAAACAAAACTTTTGTAAGAACCTTGGGTTACAGTTAGTAACACTTCCATTCTGTGTATGCTTTCTAAACATGTAGATGTTGTGTTATGACCAAAACTTTTGATCTGACCGCATCACACAGTATCATTTGTTATTCTAATGACGCTGTGTAAATTTCATATGCCCTCAGGAAAGACTTCTTTCTTGCAACATTTCCAAATAAATGAAAGTGACAAAACATGGGAAATGACTTTTTATTTGCATAGAGAAAGAGAAAATATGAAAATATTTTAAAGGAGCTCCAAGCTGTTTGCTGAAACATACTGTAGATAAATAGTTTCACATGAGTGGAAAATTGTATTTGGTAAAGCTTATTTTATGGTGGCACAGTGGTTTAATGTTTAGCACTGTTGCATTACACCTCCAGGGTCAGGGGTCTGAATCTCCTACACCTCCAGTCTCTGTTTTTATTAGACTTTCTCTGGGGAGTCTCCACAATCAGAAGATGTGTTGTGAGCTGATTGGCATTTCAAAATTGCCCACAATATATGAGTGGGTGCATGAATGGGTCCTCAGCAATATAACTTCCCCTTAAAGCAATGACTGATGGTATGAAGTCATGGGTCAATGCAGCTGACCATCCTTCAAGATGATGTGTTGAAGTGATGGATGGTTTACTTTACACAATCATTATTGCTCCCTCTCTCTCAGACATCCAAAGGGTGCCCTTTAGAATTAGTGGCACCTTCAATATAAAAGTAACAACAATTTTAAGACCTGAAGGTCAGCTGGTCTGGAACACTTCTTGCAAGGACAGTATTGTCAAGTGCATTTGCCAAACTCATCAAGTAACAAGATGAAACTGGCCCTGAAATTCATGCCAGGAAAGCAAGACCAAACCTTACCTCTGCTGCAGAGAAGTTCATTTAGAGTTACCACCTTATATATGGATGCCACTAATTCTGAAGGGCACCCTTAGCTCTGGATGCATATTAGGTAGATTTTTCTTTTTCAATTTATTTCACTATATAAACCGCTACTTTATTAATGCACTTATCCCAGTGTTTCACTAGTGCTTGGTTGCCATTAATGTAGAATGTTTTCTCAGTATGCTGGAGCCATGATCAGACGACCTGCATCAGGTCTAAAAAGTTGGCCCCATAGGGACTCCTCTAATAGCCCAAACATGTAGAAATGGCTTAGAGAGAGGTCAGGACTATACAGTACAGTGGATGTGGCAGTAACTCCCAGCCAAGTTTCTATAATGTGCAAGTGGTGTTGGTGAATGATGATGTGTACAGTCCTCACAGACCGGAACGTCTGTTCCACAAGTTGGTGACAAGCTTTTCACCAGTTTTCAAGGATCAGGTGTTCCACTTATGAGTGTACGTGGAAACGATTGCAATGGGCTTCGAGCCAGCTGGAATCATCATTTCACCAATACAGCCTTCTTTAAAAACGTTTGCACATTTCAAATATTTCACCGTTGCTAAGAGTCTTGTGACTCTACTATGCTTGGTTACTGAGTGAAAAAGAGTGGAAATTTCATGGAGTCAGAATTCTCTCGAATATTTATGCTTAGTTTAATTATAATTGATTTCTTGTTCTGGTCATATTGTGATCACACATCATTGTGTTCATCTTTGTTATAGTCTGTTAGCTGAAATGATCTTGTTATTGTAGATATTGATGGAGTTTGCAATTTCATTCCATTTTTCAAAGAATGACGATTCTATATAAAGTCTATACACACGTAGGAATTAAGCCATTTGGAACCCATGCCTGCTGTGATCTTTGGCACTTATTAAATAAAGTATCTTCACTGTCTGTGATACTGTAATTCCCACCTGTTCCTTCAGTTGTCTCACCTCTTTCTCCATTTGAGGGGCCCTTTGAGGGGTTTGAGAATGGAACAAGGAAACTCTACAAACAAGCCCATTATTATACTAGTGAGCATTTCTTCGCTTGAATGCTCAATTGCTGTTTATTGTGCTTCCACTAGCATTTTCCATGTGCATTCTCACTGACACTTGTATCGCATGAAGGCAAGTTAATTGAGGAAGGGAAACTCCAAACTTTCAAAACAGAACAAAGGCATTCAAGAACAGATCCTCTTTTTCAAAGTTCAACACGGATGTTTAAAGGAGAAGCTAGGAATTACCAGCTGTCATTTAAGAGTCACATTTTGCAATTCTGAACCATAGTTCAGAGATTCAAATGATCAGATTTTTACAAACAATAAATGAACAAAGTGTGTGCTTTAATATCCATATAATAATATAGTATCTCACAAAAGTGAGTACACACCTCACATTTCAGCAACCACTTTATTATATGTTCTAAAGGGACAATACTATAGACATGAAAATTGAATATACTTTAGAGTAGTCACTTTTGTGAGTGGGTGTACATACTGTACACCACGTCAGAATATCACTGTTACTGTGCATGTTAGGGAAATGCTGTTACATTTTAAACATTTTTGACAGTGTATGATGTTAAAGATGTCCAACTTGTCCAATACAGTACAAATGAGCATGATTAAATACTAGACATATCCAAATACAAACCTAATTATGGTCACATGGGTTTTTTTTGTCACACATGCACAATACGACTGTAATGCAATTATGCCATCTGTCTCTGTATTTGCATTAAAAATCAACAAAAACAAACATGCAGTCATTGTGCCCCAGAAACACTGTAAAACACTCTAAAAACCCATATGTAGCAATACGAAGAAGGTCAGCATATGTGTGAATTCCTGTTCTCACTCTCCATTGCTTCAGCAACTTTATGCAATGTCTCCTATTTCCTTCCAGATTTGCATTATATTTTGAGCAAGATTTTGTATTAATGATCTCTTGCCACATAACGTTGCTGTGTCTAAACCTGACCAACTGAAGCAATTCCAGATCATAACTCTGCTCCCAGAGGCTTGTACAATGAGCACTATGCATGATAGGTGCATCACTTCATGCACTTCCCTTCTCACCCTGATGCATCCATCTCTCTGGAATCGGGTCAATCTGAACTGATCAGATCACATGACTTTTTCCATAAAGTCTTTATGCTTTTTAGCAAATTGAAGCCTTTTTTTCTGACTCACTAACACATGGTTTTCTTATTTAATTTCAAATGAATTAGATTTTATGTGGATATCGCTTTTGACAATGGTCATTGTTGCAAATCAGCTTTACAGAATCAAAAGAAAATTAGGGAAATGAGTATGTAATGTGTGGGAAAATGCGTATACATTTAAATGATCAGATTGTCCCTGATGAGCAAGCCAAAGGTGACAAGGAAAAACTCCCTAAAATATGCAGTAGGAAGAAATATCGGGAGGAACCAGACTTAACAGCATGATAATAGACAGCAGCCATACTGAAATCATACTTTAATATGGTTTATATGGAGTGTTATGCAGTTTTGTTATTGGAGGCTCAGGTACAAAACTATAGGAAATTTTGTCCTGAACTAGAGAACAGCTGCCTGCATCAGCTCAGTTACCAGGACCGTCTTCATGGTAAAGTGAAACCGTCTCCAGTCACCACATGCACCCTAAGCAGACCACATGGGGGCTCTATGCAATAAGATCTCGAACCAGAAGCGGGAAAACAGAATGTGTTAGGCAGATCCAGAGGGCAGAAGCGGTCTGGATCACTGGGAGCTCAGGAATGCCATGTGTAGCTTAATGGAGAGTTTTTTTATGGCCACACATGGTCGGTTCTTGCCAGTGAGAACTGCCATAAGACAGTTCTTAAGCCGTCTCATTAGTTGTTTTCTTTGCTTGATGGGGTCAATAATTGACCCTTCTGAAACACAGATATTTTTTTCTTTCATCATCATATTACAGCAGGTCATTGCTGGAAACCTCAAGCTCAGAGGCTTAATGGCTAAGCCACCACAGCTCATCACTTTTTTATTACAAAACCATACACAATTAAGTGTTTCACAAGCAACTTCCGGTGTCACCATAAGATCTTTATTTCCTTTGGTGTTTGCACGAAAAACAAGGTTTAAAAAAAAAAAAAGAAAAAAAAAAAAGTGTGAAATACAGTATAAAAAGTCTGCATTCTTTATGCTGAAATAACTAATAACAGGAATGTAAAAATTCTAAATTGAGAGTGCAACTGCTAATTAATTTCCAAATTTTGTGCTTTAACTGGAATGAAAAAAAAATTCTACATAGACTAAAAAACAAACAAAGATTTGAAATACATGAGCCTATAGGCCAAGAATCAAGACACATGAGAAATATGGAAAGAAAGTCAGCCTCTCTTGTTACAATTAGTTAGGAACTACTGATATGTAAAGAATTATAAAATAAATATTACAAATTGAAGCATTTGAGAACATAATCAGCGAGTTAGACAGAAGATGCATGAGGATGTGAGCAACAAATTTAAAGATTTGCACACAAAACCATTTTGTACACAATGAGCATGAATTGGCTACATCAGAACTGTGAGAGGCACTTGGAAAGCCTGATTTTAACTCAAGTTACAGTAAGCTGAAGGTGACCCTGTTTAAACGCATGTAGAAATATGGCATTTTTCCAAGTGTGATGCATCAGTCTGGAATATAAAAGAGACCTCTTAATCCCTTGATGTGTGAAACAAACTATACATTGTCCTGTGATTTAGTGAAGTTATGTTTTATTAAAATAACTAAATCACATTTTAACTAAGACAAAACACATAGATGGGGGGGGGGGGTGCCATGAACAACGAATGGACAGCTATGAGGTATTTAGACTAGAAAGTTAAAACCTGCTACTGATGCAGTTAGTAAAAGCCTGTGAATCCCATTTTTCTGGACCCTTTCTCCAATGGAAATTCAGACCACAAAATAAGAAGAAAGGAAATCCTCATATTAAAAGAGCATAAATGGATACATACATTCACTGCTGTCCACTTAAATAGTGAACACTCGTTAATGCATAAAATCATGCACATACAGGTAACAAGCTTAAGTTTGCTTAAGCTTAGGAATAAGTAAAACTTGCAAGCTTAGTGACTACCCATGCCATGTTTTTGGAGTTTTATTATTTCAGAATCTGTTACTGTAATATTCTGGGAATTTCAACAAAATCTGAGGCCATAGTTGACACAAACCCAGAAATTGAATACTTTAGAATTGGAGAAACGGCCACAACTGCCAGTTTTCGGGTTAACCTCAGATTCCTGTTTTTTTCTGCTCAGCACAGTTATAAAATGTGGTTACTGAAATTATATAACCTTCCTGTCAGAAGAAATCAGATTTTTCTATTAAAGTGGTCAGTGAGTGTAAATATTCTGTCCCACTATAAAATAGCCTAAAAGTATTATTGGCATTACCTTACAACTTATATGACTGGATATTGCAGCTAAAGGTTAGTGATACATTTAAAAAGTTAATAAAACTAAATGTTTTAATTTAATTAGACTTATCTGGCTAACTCAAAAATAAACATGTGGAGAGACCTTAATCTTAATTTGAAATTAAAATCTTGTAACATTTTCGGGAATAAAATGGTCTTATCTCACACACTACAGTAAATACATGATCAAATGTTACACACTGCACGGTTAAACACGCTTTGTTCATTTTCATGAAACGACCCCATTACAAGGAATAAGTACACTTCAAAAAGACCTACTTCAATATAAATATATACATTTCTTGACTTATAAAAAAGCTAATTAGCAGTTTGAACTCTTCACAGCAAATTTATATAGATATCTCTGTTTTTTCCAACTTTCTCTAAACCTCATATTTTCCCTTAGGTTCTTAGAAATTATGTTGGTTAAGGCTATGTACACTTAGCCCACTAGATTTGAAATAGGTGGGGACTGGTGATCTCTACTTCCATGATGCTCTAGGGTAGGCTGGTGATGTCACGTTTTGGTGGAGGACCATCTGGTTTGCAGGCCGGGCTGTTAGCCTTGTCCTCGAACATCATCACCCTGAAATGAGAACGGAGGTTAAGCAAAGTGTGTAAAACAAGACACTGAAATAAAATCACACGAGGTGTGTTGCTGATCCAAAACCATGTGGGCCAGGGGTAGCTCAGTGGTTAAGGCATTGGACTATGGTTCGGAAGATCCCAGGTTCAAACCCCACAACCACCACTGTTGGGCCCTTAAGCAAGGCCCTTAACCCTCAACTGCTCTGATGTGTAATGAGAAAAAATGTAAGTCGCTCTGGATAAGAGCGTCTGCCAAATGACTAAATGTAAAATGTAAATGTGGCAGTTTGGAAGCTGTATAATAACAGAGTGAAAATACTATGTAATTAACTGGTGGCAAATAGCAATCATGGAAGAAGTGGCCTCAAGTTCTCAGGGACAACATTAAATAACACTTGAATGGCAAAAGCTACAGAGTTAAAGCAAAGACCTTAGACATCCCTGCCAAGACAAGTGATAATATGGAGGTGGAATGTTCATGGAACCATAAAGAATCATCTGCAGACAGGTGTGCCACAAATGATTTCTGAACGTGCTGTCAGACTAATGATAAGGAGGATAAGGAGGAGTCCAGCAGATGCAGAACACCAAAGCTCATGACACTTGGAAAAAGAAAAGTTGAAGAACAGTCTCACAGTAAAGCACGGAGGTGGGATCATCATGATACAAGTCTACTTCTCATCAGACAGTACTGGGACATTACACATATAGAAAGAAACCTGAATGAAGTGATGAGCCGGGAAATATTGGAGAATGTAATACCACTGGCTGAGAATCTGATTCAGTGGAGAAGATGGAAATTTTTAACTAGACAGTGACCCCAAACATAGAATCAAAATAAATAAGGAAGGTCTTGCAAGACCTAGCGAAGCTCCTGCTTTACGTCTCTCTAATGCAAGTCCATCAAAAGCACAAAGACCTTGGGGAACTGGAAATGATGTGCCAAAAGGAACAGGTCATAACTGAACCAAAATATAGCAAGCTAGTTGCTAGTTATAGCTAGTTGCATCTTACTGTACATGGCTCAAAAGGTATGATTGTTACAACAGCTTTGAAAAAAGTACTAATTTTGCTAATCTGTGGTGAAATTTTAAATTTTAAACTTATTTTTAAACCTATTTATATTTAATAAGGTAAAACACATTGTGTCTTTGTAAATTTAAAGCATCTACTCCATATGCAATGGAAGAAAAGCAAAAGAAAAAAGTTCCATATACTTAATTTCTCTTCACTGCACTGACTTGACTATAAATCATTCTGTGCAATAACGTTATCTAATCATCTCAATGTTACACCAAAAACACAGTATAGTTAACTTATTGTGGAAACAGCAACTTGGAAATTATTTCCTATCCCTTCATAACTTCACCATTACTACTTAACTACAAATCAGACAAAGGGTATTGGGTGGTTACATAGAATATCAGATGCACGACAGTCTTGTCCACTTTAATATACACCCACAATCGTTGTTAAATTGCTATCTTAATTTGCCTTTGATTTGCACACCGAGTCTTTAGTGATAAAAAGAAGGACTGTCATTGACTACATGCATCTTTCACTGTACAGCAATGACCCTGAACCAAATTAGCGCAGCACCCTACTGAGTGACAGAACAGGATATGTGAGAGGTAGAGAGTGAGAGACACACTGACTGTCCCTGTTCATACAACTCTAGTGCAAAATAAAGCCGAGACAAGGGGTTGGCAGGCATCCACACATTTTTGACTACTTTAGATAACTAGATTTATAGCATCATGTTAAACAGATAACAGCAAGATTCGTGGCAACAGTTTGGGGAAGTGCAATATATGGATGTGATGGCCATGTGTGTCTTCAATCTTTTGACCATACCGTGCATCATGTAGATCATGTAGTGTAGCTCTTTGTGAAATTCACTCAGATAAAATCCCACGTAAAAGTCCAGTTGCCTTCACAGTAAGTATTACTTGCAAACCTTAAGAGAGCACACTAAGAGTGCAATGTAACCGATGATGTGAAGCTTTCTTGACGGATCTATTCAGAGGTGTCTTTCCTTTCCCTTTCTGGTTAATCAATGATAATCTCCTCTAAGCGCTTAACAAGCCCTGTATCCAACCGACAGCCAGCAGCATTTGTCCATCTCCCTACTAACATCAATAAAGGCTGTGTTAAGATTAAAAGTAGAAGTCCTTTAATCGAACAAGCCCACAGTGAAGTATTCTATTTCGTATATTCACCTAGAGTACTAGACAACTTGGACTAAAAATGAAGGCTATAATCAGAATTTATTTAAGAGTGAATAGTTACCATGAGAAAAGAGTTTAACAGGTCATACATAACACGCCTTATGTTCTGTATCACAGAGCAGTTAAATACTCAAAGCTGATATCAACATTCATAGAAGGAGTCTCCAGTATCAGCGCTTTGTACAGTAACAGTCAGTGCATTTCCTGATGTGGGAAATGTGGGCGATTTTGTCGTTCCTTATTGGATATTTTTGTCTTTCATACAGTATGAACAGAGAGAGAGAGAGAGAGAGAGAAGGAACTACTATTTATATCTCTTACAAGTGATAACAGGAACTGACATGCTTTGAGGTTGCTGCACGACATTGAATGTAACTGTAACAGCTTAAAAATGTGTTCTTCAGTTCAAATCTGGATTTGTTTCTTGCATCTTGTATAAAACAAGACTCCTTATTTTCCCCTAATAATAGCTTTTGTGTCAGTGTTCCCTTAAATCTGAAATACTTTTTCCTCATCGAGCACCGCAGGGCTACTTAAAGCTGTCCTACATTCCTTCTCTGTCCCAGTTCACTTTTCTTAAAAGGACTGACTCCATGGGATCTGACATGTTACCTTCATGTGGGTCAAGGGAATGGATTTACTCTTACCAAACTGCTCAGGTGGAAATGATGTCCTTTGGGGTGCTTTCTTGTGCTTACTGAACAACTTCACTGCTCCAGAAATGTTAAGGGAGTCACAAGGGCAGCACTGTTATTTCATTTGACTTATGCTGACTTATAAGGAAATATTTATAGAAATAGACTGCTTAGAATGTTATTAACCGAACTTAATGCCAACACCCAGAATAAGTAGCGATTAATTTCCTTAAAAAACACTAACCAGTGATGAGTTATCTTAAGTCATTTTTGAAACCCAAAAGCTGTTGCACTACATAACATGAGGGATAAGAATGAGTGAAACTGACTGATTACAGCACTTACAATCTGACTGCACAATGCAAAGGTTAAACACTAAACATTATAACAGTATATTACCTTTCACATCAACCTAATCTCAAGGGGTCTGCATGAGTCAGACACAGTGTAAAACTATGGTGAGAAACTCTGACAGCCCTTTTACGTTACTTTTCTGTCAGTCAGGATTGTTTGAGAGTTTTTGAAACGCATGGAGAAATAAATGTCAAACTGGAGCTCCACTGAAATTCTGCCTGCCCCCTGAGTCTTCCTCTGCATGCAAACACTGGTTCTTACTAGTGCAAATAATGTAGGAAAAAAAATAGATACAAATATTTTTTAAAAGTTTAAGCCATGTCTCAGAACACAGCTGGAAAACCCCTTCTCCCGTCAAGAAAGTTTTGCTGTATTTGTATTAGTTATTTTATAGACACCTCCCCCCAATTCCCCTTCAGATCTTCATGAATCAGTATGAAGGAGAAGCTGCATGTTTAAAGAGATGTAACTTTTACTGCATATTATAATAAAGAAAAAAACAAACACGCATGACATACTTTACGTACATACATACACTCAAATATATGCACATATTTACATATAATTAAACTACTTAAAAAATTTTTGCCCATCATATCTTGTGTTTTTTTTCCTTCCTTTTATTTCAACTCTAGCTCTGCAGATGCAATTTCAGTATTTCAACATTACTACAGCTGTGTCCTTTGGCTCCGTTTGCTACTGCAAACCCAAAATATGTTTGGTTCACTTCCTGGGTTTATTTAGGGTCAAATTGGTTTTTCACAAGCAACTTAACTCAATCCGCAGTAGAGTTTACTTGAACAGCACCTGAGTGTGATTCATAATTGCCCATAAGCCTGGCACAAACCATCACTTTTTTTCATGGTTCATCTGTATGACTGCAGCTCCTCCGGCTTCTTAGACTCACTTGGCAAAATAATGTAATAAACATTGTATGCTTTGTATATCCAAAGTTAGTGAACGTCTGAAGAATATAGAAAGACTGGCAAACTCTCTTATTAGATACACCCTACACTGCTACAACAGCTGAGGAACTTGGCATAAGTTCACAGTTTTCCTTGTATCAACAAGATCTTTTTTGCAAGCCCAATCGTTGCCAAGACTTTATCTTTTCCAAAGAAAACAAAACAGAGTAGCCAAAGCCAGTGTTTTCTGCCCCTACATCTTCTGTTACTGTTGCAGAAAATAAAAAAGAGGAATGGGGAGAGGGTGGAACAACTTTGGCCAAAATAGAGTGTCTGAAACAGCATAAACAAGTTAGAGAATTGTATTAGAGAGATATCCGTCTTGCACGTAGTTATTAAGTGGATGGACGGCAACCTTCTGTAAACTATACTTTAACACCATGTCTTGTTTATTTATGTAAACAAAGTAGGTTTCCAAAAAAGGCATCCTAATGTGCCGAAAAAAAAGTGTGATTAGACACTATATCCAAGTCTACTTCTACACATCAACAAACTAATATACTTATACTCACATGTATGCCATGTAAAACTGTTTGCATAAGAGCAAAATGTATAAAAGTCTTGATAAATGTTGCAATGCGATTCTTTCAAAAACTGGACTAGGCCCACACCCCTTATTTTACATTTGCTAACAATAAAGTTATGTAATGAAGGATTCACAGATCTGGTATGTGGAAAAACGATGATGCATGTCATGACATCCCAGAGATAACGATTGTGATAAAGGTGCTGTGATCACGTGAATCAGCAGCAGATTTGCTGACCTGACTAAACATGCATATTTCCTACAGAGAGCCCTGCCAAGCAAAAACAATCAGCACAAAAAAGTGCCCATGCAGCAGATAAACTTACAATTTCAGCACAGCTGAGCGCTTCCCCAGCATCATCTTGACAAAATCTCTGTAGTTGATGGTGTCGCTGCTGCCACCAGTCACCTCCGAGATCATTTTCTTCATCTCCAAGTGAGTCTTGGGCACGCCAAGCTTCTCCATCATCCTTTTCAGACCCATCATATCTGCATGACAAAAACAAGGCAGGTTTTTACACAAATTATCCAAGAGTACTTTGACGAAGGTGAAGGAGACAGATACACAATTGCTTCTCAATGAAACTGGCTTAACATGCAGTACAGCTTTACAAAGTGTAAATAGCAAATGTATTAATCAGAGCGTCCAATCTTTACAACTAGTACGGTTAAAATATATAGAGAGCATGCTGGTCACACTAATGCGTTTTTTCAGGAGGAACACAGAAACTGGAAAAGTTAGCTGACTTTGGAGTGCTATTTTGGGTTAAACCTCTCAGGCACTGCGACAAAACTCTTGTTTCAATTATGTTTCAGACAACCCCCCCCCCTCTCTTTGGAGAAATTTCTTAAGAAATTTGTTTACTTAAAGATATGGTAAAGCAGGCATATACAGTATGGGGTTAACGATATTAAACTTCTGGTCATATTTTGAATAGATTATGTTTCAGAAACAAAAAGGGGCCTTTTAGTCCTAATTTCCCTTCACTCACTTGTTGTGTTCCAACATTCTTGAATTACTGAATCAAATTAAATAATAATAAAAAAAATAAATAAAATGCCCTAAAACGGAATGGACAGTCTACCTATGATTTATGGCTCTTATTTCTATTGCAATCTAAATTGTGAGGAAAATATCTGCTATTTTTTCTGCAACTCGATAGAAGGTGCCAAGACTGCACTGTGTCTTTCTGAAGTTTAAAGAAAAGAAACACAACATTAATGCCTGCCTTAATTAATTAGCCATGGCAATGTTCCATTGTCCTGCAGAAAGCGAGAACTTGATAATGTAATGAGTCCTTGGCGGATTTTGAGCAGGACAGGACACACAGACAGGACACAACCCATTCGTTTATTTTATAGATCAAGTCATTGTGTTATTAACTTTAAAATGTTTGTTGTGAACAAATGTTTCATAATTGTTGAATATTACATTCCTGATTATTAAAGAAACAAATATTGCTTCTCCCTTTATGCTTTGCTTTACAACCTTTATGTTCACAGCAAGAAAGATGTAAAGGCTATTTTACCTAATGATGCCTGAGTGCGAAAGTTGCACGATTTAATTGCACTGAAAAACAAATCAAGGTTGCTTTTAATTAGATTTTGGCACAGCCCTTGGTAAAAGTACTTCAAAAACATATGCAAATAAGTCCAAAAACAGAACAACCACATTAGACTAATGCACACCACCTCTTGAACTCATTGTCGGTGCATATACACAAGTCAAGAGAAGTGGTATAAAAATACACCACTGCAGTTCACCTGAAAGCACAGTGGAAAGATCAGTAAGAAAAAACAGTCCACACTTCATCTAAGATCAAATGAATTCTGTTTTTAAGAATTCAGTGAATTCTTTTTTTTTTTTTTAATGATTTGATCTTCCATCATGCTCATTCATGATGTTTTTCCGACCACATTTAGTAGTTTTAGCTCTTTTCTTTGCTTGATGCAGGACAATACTTTAACCCTTCTGATTAACATCTTTGCCAGGACCATAGGATGTATGTTCTAACATGGTTGTGTAAAAATGAGACGCATTGGCACTGCATCAGTTAGGGTTAAATAACTTGTTGCCAGTTGAATATCAATAATTGCAGTAATTATCCAATAGAAGGCGCTTAACTGTTTGCAATGTATAATATGTATAATATTATACAGGGTGGCACATTTATATGGATACACCTTAATAAAATGGGAATGGTTGGTGATATTAACTTCCTGTTTGTGGCACATTAGTATATG
>JAOVVA010000031.1:10696218-10708770 GCA_028565275.1 Leiocassis micropogon
AAGCTGCTTTGCGGCAATGACAATTGCTAAAAGCGCTATACAAATAAAATTGAATTGAATTGAATTGAATTGAATAGTAAATATTATATTTATTCCTCTTTTTAAGACTATGATAGGAACTCTGGTTAAAATTCACATTCACACACTATGGGCAATTTGGGAACTTCAATTCACCTAATCTGCAAGTGTTTGAACTGTTGGAGGAAACTGGAGTACCAGGAGGAAACCTACCAATCACCCCAAGATGGGATGGAACCCTGACTCTGGAGGTGCAAGGCGACAGTGCTAACCACTGAGCCACATATAGCGATTTCTGCGTTTATTTGCAAGCTACATGTCATCATCCATAGAACTAAACAATGCACTAGAAAAATATCCCACACAGTTCTGACAAATGAAATCTAATGGCAATTACATAGGGTGTTCATACTCTATGTAATGTTATGTAAGCATCATAACTATTGTTATGATGAATTATAGATGAAAACATTTAATCAGTGATTAAAAGGAATATCATTTTACCTATTAAAACATTAAATACATTAAATGTTTATTTCTTTATTCTATATTTATAAAAAGTAATAGGATAGATCAGCAATTCTCAACCCCTGCACATTTTAGTATATGATCAGCTCCCAGCACACCTGATTTAAATAATTAGTGGACTTTAGCAGCCTTTTCTGAATTGAAGTGCAGTGATGCAGGGGCACCACTAAAACGTGTCGGGAAAGGGGTCCTTCAGGACCATGGCTGAGAACCTCTTGCATAGAAGACCATAATAATATTGGCTTGTCAGTGTTTGGAGCATACAGGCCCATGTGAACTGTGCATTTGTTAACATTTGACTGTAACACAGTATGTGTAAATTGTCAACAGGACATTTAAATTTCAAGGTACTTTTCTAAACTCACCTGGTGGAACTCTTCAGTGGTGTTTAGATCATTGAGTGCATTTGCTAGTCTTGGTTCTAACTCCTGCCTGGTCTTATTTAGCAACTGTTCCTTGGACTGGATCAGCAAATCCAACTCTGTCGTCCTGTTAGCCAGGTCTAGGCTCTGAAACCAAAGTGGTTGTTTTATCATACTTTAAAAAACAGCTGGTTCTGATGGCTGATGTACACAATTTCTAATTTTCCTCTTTCCAGTAAAACAATTATTATAGTGCTGTAAAATAATTTGACTTTCCATTGCCTTCTACAAAAACCATATTGGTATAAGCCTTTAATGGTTTAGTTGTCTACAGTTATTAATATTGCATGCATGTGCAGCTCACGATTCTGAAGGCCTGTTAGGGTGATTAATTAACGTGTTGTGTATTTTGTCCTTCTAAAGTGATCTGTGATTAAACCTGGATCAGCTGTGCATCCTGTGTTAATGTATTATCTGCTTCACTGAGCTGTTCTGCAGAGGTTGCGTTCAGGGGTTTGTTATTTATGTCCTTGTGCTGCTTGGGGAGAGTGTCGGTAACATTTTGTAAAATGGCCTCTGCTTCTTTGTTCTGCTTCTCCATTGACAGGTAGGTGGCATGGGTCTCATTTGCCTGTCGTGTAAGATTCTCCTTCAGTTGCTGCATCTCTGACAGTCTGACGCAAGCATGTGCACGCACACACACACACACACACACAAACATACACACACACACAGTCAATATGATATTTACTTAGTAAAAAAAGAAAGAAAACACCAAAAACATCATAATGACTGAAGAAGGAAACAATGATTTTAGATATAAAATCTTGGACCACTTAAACTGCTTAAATTTTTTTATTTTAAGCAAAATCTTTTCCACAGGCTCAATCTGAATACTGCTGGCATCAGAGGCGAGATCTCTATAAAGTGTGTCAAACATGAAACCAGACTAACTACAGTAATATTAAGGTAAAATGTCCCGGAAATATTCTTGCTTGAAGTGATGTTTATTCCATGCATTTAATACTTGCCAATCATAGGTACTAATTTGTGCACACACACTTGTCAGTCAAAAAATACAGCATTAGAAAATCACACTGCACTTGAACCTCTTTGCATAAACACTGTCCTGATTTTGCTCTAAAGCGAATGCTCAGTAAGAAAAATTCTAAAACAAAATGGACAAGGTTTTGTGGACATTTAATACACCATAGATGTTAATAAAACATTTTTTTCCCTTTGCATGTCTTTAGACAGCCACCATCAAGTCCTGCGTGGGTGTTAGGAGCATGTATTGTGTGTGTTAACGTTTTATAGAGTTTCACTGACTGAAGCTAAAGGTATGGTAAAAAGAAAAAAAAAAACTTCAATTTATTTCAAGAATTTCTTGCAATTTTTGTAAAAATGTAAAAAATTATGTGAAATATCATATTCTTGAGTACTAAGTGTCAATGAAAATATAGTTCCACAATGTTTCACCATTTCAGCATGTTTATAATTTACACGCATCATACTCACCGCTCAGTAAGCTCTTGTATATGGCGCTCTGTTGAATTATTCTCCAGTAGATCCAGCAATATCGAATAGGTTTTGTTAGAAACTTTTAAAGCCTCTCCTGCTAGCCCTTCAATCTGAGCAGCCATTTTGTTTTGACTGGAAAAACAAACAACAAAAAAAACAAAAAACGTCTCAACATCATTTCCCCAAAATGCTTAAATTACAATAATTTTGAAGTGCTCATTTTTAAATAGCTCATTAATATACAAAATTTTATTGCATTTGTTAACTTAATATCAGGTTAGTCTTTTACTGACACCTCTGCATATGTCATGACTGATGGATACAAAAATGACATGCAATTTTCCAACTCACACATGCATTTATGCTTGTTATTTATTTACTAGAGTTACAGAATACAGATTCGTAACCAAATACGCCTGCACAAATACCGGTGTCAAAACCCAAATGTACAAATTGTCAACAATGTCATCATGGTGTGTAAATTCTGTTCTTTTTAATAGGCAGTTAAACTATGGAAGAATGAAAGAACTGTGATTGTTGTGCTTTGTGTGTGACTACTCAAACATGCATTAAAATAAAACCTCCTGCTTGCATGATTTTTCTGTTGCGTTATGTGGTGCCAGTCTGTTTTTGAATGTTTTTTAGGACAACCTAGTTGAACAGATAAAAAATAACAAAAAAACATTTGCATGCAAATGAATATGTGAATTTCAATGTTCTGCCAAAAGCATACTGTGTGTTGCATAGCATTTTATTTTCTTGTTCACACCTAGGGTTGAGTTTAAAAACAGTGGAACCTTGGATTGTAAGTAACTTGGTCTGCGAGCATTTTTCAAGACAAGCAATTTTAAATGAATTTTAACTTGTTAAATCAGTGAGGTCTTGATATTCGAGTACTGTAGTACGTATGCGTTTGTCTGCCAAACGTCATGTGATTACAACTGAGCCAACTGTTCTTCTTCGCTGTGGGATTGTGGGTAATCGTCTCCCATGCTCGGTCTCGGTGCGCATACGTCACTCATATAGTCAACATCCATGCACGTGTGCCCGTAAAGCATTAAAAAAAAATTGTATCCAAGTGTAGTGACTGTTCTTTATTAACTGTACTTCAACAACAGCCCTTGTGAAGATTTTTTTTTAAAAGGCTGTAGCAGTGCAGGAGATGACTTTATTTAAAGGAGTGATTCTGGTAGTGTGTGTGTGTGTGTGTGTGTGTAAAAGTCGTCCTATACAGTAGCCCCCTCCCTCCTCCTGCTTCTTCCTTCATCTAACGCCAGTTCTTTTTCGAAGGTAAAGTGCAGGTTAATTGGTTAAATTTTTCCTTAATATTTTGTATTAACAATTTTTATATGAATATTTTGAGTTGTGAAATGAATCATCTGAGTTTCCATTATATCTTGTGGGGAAATTTGCTTTGATATACGAGTGCTTTGATATATAAGCATGCTTCCGGAACTAATTATGCTTGCAATCCAAGGTTTAACTGCACTGGCATGTACATTCACCCTATCAACATGCTTTTGAACAGGTTCAGAAGGTAACTCACAGGAACATAAGAATTAAATGTAAAACTAAAGAACCGGGAGGGCAGCAATGCTACACATTGTACTGCCCTGCTAAACAAATTAAACATATAATATTATCAGTACTGTCAATTATCCTTTAGGCAACTCTTCAGAATCATATTTTATTAGACACTTCTAACATTGGTGTAATTTAATCAGCTAAGAACATGTCACCCTAATCAGTCTGGAGCCTTTTATTCAAGTTGATCTTAGGTCACTTAATTCTAATTGCTGTCTGAAAACCAGGAATAGTCAAGAATCTCATTTCTTCTATTTAGCATTTTAAGAGCCCTTATCTGCTTCATTACTCCAAGGCACACATTCCACTTTTCTTCATTAGTCACTTATATGAATGGTAGACACTAATGAGCTGACATGACTGCATTTTAATTGCAGTTTAATTTCCCAACCTACCTCTTCACCAAAGCTTCTGATTCATTCACAAGGGCATTCCATTCAGTTGGTCCTTTTGGGATAATGAATGGAATTACCTGAGACAAGAGAAGGGAAGTTAACATGGATAATACACTTCACATTTAAACTACATGACAACAACATGACAATGTGAAACAAATATTCATTTACAACACTGTCAGTGACTGCACATTACGTTACAATTTGGCAATGTTACATACTGTATGTTGGGACAGTGTTAGTACTTGATTGTATTTAAAGGTTAGAATTACTTGAAACAATGTCGGAATAATGTTGACAACATGATATTGGGACAGAAAAAATGTTTAGAAAATGAATTTAAAACCAAACTGATGGCCTGAGCAGGTCTCCAAATCCAGAGGTTTTGGTGGGAATGCTGCATGCTAACCACCAGACCACTAGGGAACATGCTGTTGTAAATTGTCCATACAAGACAGCAAACATCACAATCACTATGTTACAGTACAGTAATTTGGAAGCTGGGATGCACATTTATAAGTATTAATGGCACATGCTGTGCGTAGGAACATGTTGTGTCCACCCTAGTCTCAGAATGTTATTCTAAACCCTGTTAGAAACTTGAGGGACACTGTGTGGATGGATCTTAATTGGCATAAATGCTCCAAATAAAGGTTCAAATTTCATTGCTTTGAGATTTTATGTGCAACATGTTTGGGTCAGTCATTCAACATTATCTCAAGATCATTTTATCAAAGTCATTTCTAACTTTGAGGCAGGGGTAGCTTAGTGTTAAGGTGTTTGGCTACTGGTCGGAAGATCCCAGGGTCGAACCACCAATTTGCCACTGTTTGACTGTTGAGCAAGGTCCTTAACCCTCAACTGCTCAGATGTATAATGAGATAAAATGTAAGTTCTTCTGGATAAGGGCATCTTCACATGCCATAATGTGAAACTTTCCAAAACAAAATTGTCTCATTGTCCCAATGGTAGGATAGGGTTCATATAGGTAACATTTTTGCCACCAAATTACAATGGTTATCAAACATTAGTGTTCCTGCTGCCAATGGTCCAAAAAGGGAAGATATCTATCTATCTATATTAGATTCAAGAACAAGAATTTTAGCCTATCTTAGCACAGACTCACAAAAATTCGAAAGTTCAGGACTGGATAAGACTTTTTCCAGCTAATCTTTAACTCTTTGGCCTTGTACCTATTAATTATGTGATGCTCAATGTCCCAAAATGTCTTTTCATTTGCCAGACAGAAGGCCATTAAAATTACTGTTAGTGATCATGATTGACTACAGCTGGCTTTTTTGCCAACATAAAAACTGGTTTATTTGACAGCACTCACTTTGTCAGGGTTTTGAAAAAACTGAAACTATCACCCTCAGCTAAAAGGAAACTAGTTGAGCTGGTCAACAACAGCCAAAAAGACAACAAGTGACAGATCTGCCATGAACTGGACGATTCTGGAACACTAGAGTCACTGTCTACTATCAGAATTTTACATTATCATTAATTATTAGGAAGTCATCAAAAAAGAAAAAGTCCTTTAATCTCAACTAAGATTTGCAGCTGGCCAAATGGACAAAAAAAATAAATAAAAAAATAAAAATAACCTTCACATTTTAAATTTTCAAATCATTTCCAGAATTCATTGAAAGTCAAATGAAATTCATGTTCATGATAAATGTTCTGACTACTACTTTAAGATTCTTGACTTGTATAATTCATGTTAAGTTTATAATAATATAAGTGTATAATATGACACACACAAACACAATGTATGTTTTCTTACACAACCTATACTCCTTTTATCATATTATTCTTTTATCATTTAATTGTACCTTTACCTACTTTACTGTGAGTGATGTCTTTTGTTTTAAATTACTCAAATTTATATTTATTATATTAAAGGCACTGGAACACCTCATGAATGTAACAGAATGTAATATGTATACTTCACACATTGTGAACACTTACTAGACTGTTAAGGTCTGAGGTCATCTTCTGAAGCTGTGAGTGCGATTGGGTGACAGCAGCAAATGTGTCCACAAGAGCTTGGCACTTATTTATTGACATATTGCTTTGCTCACGGCCAGCACTTCCTTCTTCCTTCAGGAGGATGCAGTTAATTATATTGGCAAAGTAATGCAGCTGCAGCTGTAGGGCTTGTGCAGATGTTTCCAGCTGTGTGAGCTGGCTGATGAAAGCATCTCGTGCCTCTGTACAAAAAAAAACATAATTACTATTGCTTCACTGAGGCAGTTGAAGCTAAACTTTCACAGGGACTTTTTCCCCAATGAGCAAACCCATGAGACAGTGACATTTAAGTTGTAATCTTCCTTTAATTAATCTTTCATTAATTAATCTACCTTTCATCTTTACAGCTCACAAACCCTGTGAGATAACAGCACAAGTCTAATTGCCTAATAATTAAAAACGCTCCTAGATACACCAGCACACATTTTTCGGGTGAGTAAAAAAGTAGGCAATTTCACTATTTTACCCTTTATGGCTTTTAATTTATTTTACCTTGGATGGCTAGAAAATCCTCCAGTGCATTGGGTAAGTAATCCTCGCCTTGATGCTCATGCAAGTGATTGTCGAGCCTGTGACGCTGGCGCATATGATTTGGACGCACATAGATTAGTTGTCTGCAGTCATAGTTGGAAAGCAGTCTCTCTAAACTGTACAGCTGGCTTTTAAGTTTAGTCACCTGTGGGGGGAAAAAAGTGAAATAAATGTGGAGGTGCATTATTATTATTTTTTTTAATGAACTGCTCATGGTTAATTGACATCAAATAATCAGTTGCTGCTTGCAGTCCCTTCGAACCATATAAAAATCAAAGATCGATTTTTTTTTTTTACAATATTATAACAATATATTGTAGTTACTGTATGATCAGCCTATTAATAAAAGTAAATACTTTATGATTGCTACAAGCATCCACGGTGCATAGCAAGTTGCATATGAAAAAGGTTACATGTATATGGATATAGGCAGAGTATTGATTGTTGTTTCTATGTTAAACGAAAGTTGTGTTAGTTCAGGGTTTTAACAACAACAAGAAAACAGATCTTACTGAAGGGTTGCAAGGTTTATGCAATATTCCTTTTCCGACTACAAATCAAAATTTTCACAAAACAAACATGCAACTATTCCAAAAATTATCATAACATGAAAGAAGAGATGCATTTTTCCTCATTTTCAGGCTTTTCAGTGGACAATAAGTTAACCATAACATGCATGCTTTGTGCATAGAGCTGCTTATTACTGTGGGCTTCTACACAAATTTAAATAATGAAATGCTGTTTGATCAAATGCTCAACATTTTGATTTAATTTATGATGTAGGTTTAACTTCAGGCAAATACCAAAGGACTGGCAAAGTTTCATTTAATTCTGTCTAGCTAGTTTTGTGTGATGCTGTGACACAATTGGCTGGACAGACATACAGACAGACAAATATACAGACAGAGACTGGTTTTGGGTCCTCCAATATATAAAACAAAAAGATATCATTGAAAGAGTAAGTTCTGTACAGACAAAACCTCTCTTTTATTTATATAGATTCTAATATTACTTTGCGGCGGATTGGCACCCTGTCCAGGATGTACCCCGCCTCATGCCCTATGCATCCTGGGACAGGCTCCAGGCCCCCCCGCCACCCTGAATACAGGATAAAGCGGTAAAGATGATCAGAGATTCTGATTTAAATAAAAAGAAATCTAATGGAACATTATCATATGGCTAACTTTGTCGATGGAAACCCATGTACCCAGACAAATGTCTGGGACCCATAGGCATGAAATTTTATAGTTTTCTTTTTTATTTACGAACCAAGATGGCCTTTTAAACTGACAACAAAAGATCATATAGAAGCAGACCCAAGCACCCTCAAACTTTTTTCTTTTTGAGCAAAAATTAAGAAATTTTCAATGCTTTTGTAGCATATACAGTACAGCGCAAATTCAGCAAAGTCAGAGGATGTTAGTTTGAGCATTTGCTGTAAATTATATTTTTTAATACAATTTTGCCTATGGATAAAGTCTAAGAACCACCCTGTGTAATATTGATTTATGTACTTTTTTAAACACTACATAGAAGATAAAAAAGTTTCCAGAAAGTTCCACAGGGCATCTAGTTAAGCACCTAAAGTAATGTTCCTTATTTATGTACCAGAGCAATTTGATGATAATTACAATTTGTATAAATTAATAAAATGCATCATACTTTGTATTTGTTGTTACAATAAATGCTGTGAAACCTTTATATTTCTCATAAAGTACAAAATCTGTAATTTACTCTGAAATGACATTGTCCTTCTTTCCAAACACTTTCCCATTTAAAAAAAAAATTAACCATTTTTTTTTACCTTTGACTGACAAAGTGCTGACACTAGAGACTCCTTCCAACCCATACAACTTATATTTACATATTTAACCATAACATTAGCCATATTTACTATTTTATGAAATATTTTTTATTTTTATTCATCTGTTTATGTGAAACATCTACTGTGTATAGTAAGTGTTTCTGTAATTGCTACCTAAGATAACATAAAGGAATCAGTAATTACTGTATATTAATAGAAATATTCGCCATACTACCAGAGTTCCCATACTGTACTGTAAAGTGTGAAGGTGTGAAGAAAATGGTAGATCAGTAAAAGAATGTCCCTCTACCTTAGACCTGATTCATGTTCCTTACTTTTGCCTAATTTTAATAGCTGGGTAGTTTTCCTGTTGATCATTTTAAGCAGAAGATAATTAGATCTGAGGGGAATGTTACTGAGGTACTGTTATTCAGACATGTTAACAGATTTATTTTAGTTTACCTCCCTAAGTCAGTTGGTTGTGAAATACATTATTGCATTTTAAATAGTAATTGAGATAATTGAGATAATGGTGATTAATGATTAACGATTGGTTTAACACTTACCACATAGCTGAAGAAATACATTTATATTTTAATATTAAGAAATTTTTTTTTTTTGTTTCACCATCAAAAAAGAGATTTGATCCTTTTATCACTCATCATTTTATGCACAATACACCACAATGACAAACTAAAAAAGATGTTTGAGTGTTTTGTTAATTCCTTTAAAAAAAAATCTTATTTACATAAGTATTCAGACCCATCACTTAGTACTTGGCTAAAGCACCTTTGGCAGCAATCACAGCCTTCAATCTGCTTGTGTATCATTCTACTAGCTTGGCACACCTTTCTCTTGGGTTGTTATGGTGGTATGCTTCGGGTTGCTGTCTTGTAGAAATGTAAAACGTTGCCCTTTCTGAGACCATGAGCACTCTGGAGAAGGTTTTCACTCTGGATAGATCTTTATTTTTCAGCACCTTTCTCCCTCTCTATTTTGACTAGCCTCGCAGTCTCAGTTGTAGAAAAAAATTACTTCATAGCATGATGCTGTGACCACTGTGGGGATGTTTGACCATAGGGATGGATTTAATTAGGTGTTGCACAATGCCTAATTTCCTGATTCCAAATAATTCAATGTTTGTGGAATCAGACAAGCTGATTTTGTTTCACATGATCTGAGAGTCTTTGAGGGGATTTTTGGTAAACTCCTAGCTGGCTGTCACATGCTTTTATGGAGGACTGGCTTCTGTCTAACATAGAGGCCTCTCCCATCTCCACAAGGGTCACTGGATCTCATTTGTAGTGACCCATGGGTTCTTAGTTACCTTTTTGACCAAGGCCTTTTATCCTTGGCCTTTGTACACCACCACAACATTAAATTTGAAATGAAACACTACATTTTTGTGAAGTCAAGACTTTCAGCTTTAATTTAAATTTCATAAACTAAAATTTCGTCATGTTCATGGGTTCCAGACTTCAGACAGTCATTGACTGCAAAATATTTCATTTCAAGTATTAAAGTCAGTCCTTACATTTGTAATTATGTTAGTTTGTTCTATTATTTATGAGCTCCCAAAATGATAGTTGAAAGTGATAAAAACAGCTGTAAACCTTTTAAATAAAAACTGAAAGTATTAACTTTTCTGATGTGAGTGTTTCATTTCAAAACCACTGTGGCCTAATGTATTATTTCAAATATTTGTTTCTAAATTTATGAACTTGACTGTAACTGTATATAGTCAGGTGTGTGACTTTCCTAATTATGTCCAAAAAATTCAGTTATGCACAGGTGGACTCCAGTCAAGTTGTTTCTCTATCTTCGCATTCCTGTTTGGCAAACACAAACCACCTTGGCATTGGCCTTCTGTTTGAATGGAGAAATAATGCTACATGCCTCAGTAATTTTCTACTGTTAGGAGTAAATTGAGCTTGGTTGGAAAGCACTCTTGGCAAGATATGATAGTGGGATCAGAACAGTGCAGGGAAGCTGGAATACACAGGCAGGAGACAGAGATAAAGGACTGAATGTGTACAATGGTGGTTCAGTGGTTTTTGCAATACTGTCAAGCAGCTTGTATGAGTCACGTTCACGTACAGTATGTTTATTTCTAACAGCATTAAAAAATCTGAATATTATCTAAACTATGAAGCCTGAAAGCTGTAAAAAGGCTTGGAACATGTCATTTTATATACATATTGCAAATAATTTTTAAAATTTTATTTATGATATGAGTTTGCATTGTTGTGAGCTTGACCTTCCCTCTCCTCCCACACAAACATTTTATGTAAATTCGGCCAAAATATTCCCAGGAAAAAATATTTTTGCATTGCAACATGGCCTGGAGTGTGTTATTTCACTTATACCACAGAAAATTTGCCAATGATTACAGTGTTTTATTTATTAATGACACAGCGACATCAAGCATTTTAATGATTTATTGTTGGATTTTTTAATAATTAGAATTAATCAAATATTTTAATATCCAATATGCAATGTTCTAGCAATGATAAACAACTCTGCAACTTGTGAACACTGCATTAGTTTAGTCACGCCCTTTGTCACGTACATAGAGCAAGAAGAAGAATGAACAAAAAATAACGTTTGGGTGTAGTGACAAAAAGTATCACTAAACTAAAAACTTTATTTAAATAAATTTAAAATAAGGAAATATATGTTAAGGTAAACTTCGTATTTTTGTTATTTCTTCTGGCCTCTCCAATTAGGGTTTACCACAGTGGATCATTTATGATTCACAATTTTGATTTGGCACAAGTTATTCTGCCAGATGCCATCCAAAGGCAACCCTCTCATTTTATATGGGCTTGGGACTGGCACAAAGAGTGTGTTGGCTTGTGCAACCTTAATAGCTGGGTTTGCTGCATTAGCCAGGAAGCAAACCTGCATCTTTTGCCTGGCAGGCAAGGACAAATGTTAAACCAAAAACATGCATAATGTTCCCCAGTGGTTGGAAAAAAACATGAGATCTCCTACAGATACAGTAACTCACTTGCAACATGCTACGGACTGTGGGTTAGAGAAAATCCTTAACATTAACATTTTACAAGAAAAACCTTGCGATCTCAAAAGGATATGGAAGTTTCTTAAAATCAGCCATCGGCGATATACAGATGTACCAATGTTCAGTATATCTACACTCTTGCTTGTGCAGAACTGCTTATAGATTATATTAAAAATAAACAATTTGTTCGGCTTTACAGATTCTGTTTGGCATGGAATGTTCAAACATACGGGAATATAAAGAGAAATACACTCAGGGGCCATTTCAATAAGTACAACTTTGTAGCCCACACGTCGCACTATCACGTTCTATAGAGTACTTTAGGCCAGCTTCAGAAGGTTCTAGGTTTGGCAAGAGCCAAGAGTTAAGTGATGCAATGAGTCAGAAACACAGGACACAGTAGTAAAATTTAACTATTTATATTTACTAATTAAGGGTGTGTATGGTTAACAAACATCACAAATGGAATGCAACTCGCATCACAATGTTTTTAAAGAGAACTCTAGTGATACATTCAATATGTAACTAAAATAAATACATAAAGAAAATAAAACTGGCACTCATCAGATAAATGTCATCACATTTAACTCCAGGAACAATTTGCTATGGATTGCTCCTAATCGTGAGGGAAAAACACAAGTCCATTGGCTTCTTGCACTCTTGCAAGTCAAGAAAGTTCCAGCGCTGTGCACGTTCTTTTTACCTTTCAACCAGTAGGGACAGACAACCAGCTGGGGCAAACCATTTAGTAAATAACCA
>JAOVVA010000031.1:10708870-10722520 GCA_028565275.1 Leiocassis micropogon
GGCAGGAAGGAACCGAACACCTAACATTTCGCTGGAGACCGCTGCTCCCCGAAACACCAGTGGTGGCAGAGATTGAACCACGGCCTGCTGAGGGTGCCAGGAAGGAGTTTATATTCCTTATTGGAATTTTTACGTGCCCCTCCCCGGGGGGAGACACCCTCATGGTCCTGGGCATGTAAGCCTCAGGACTCCTTTTTAGAGGAGATGATGCTCCTCAGGTCTGGCCTCCTTGAGGCTGGACTGCGAAGCGTGGCGAGTCCCGCCCCAATCTCTACGAGGGCCACACTCTCCTTTTGCGCTTCACGCCTGGCGAGAACCGGACCTGGTCAGGACTGCTTGGTGGCACGGGGAAATAAATTTGTTGCTCGGCGTAGCTCCGCAAACGCCGAGTCGTCGATAGACCCGCCAGTGCTCAGATCTCTCAGTAGGTCAGCCTGGTATGCCTGCCAAGCCATGCTGTGGAGGCCAGCACCAGCCTGACCCGCTGCCTGACAAAGCTTTTCCCACCAACAAAGATGTTAGTCTACACGGCTTGGTGAGGAGTGTGGACTTTTTTAGGGAGGATGAGCTCCCAGGAGAGAGAGAGCCCGCAAGCGTCTCTTCAATCTGGGGCATCATCATATAGAACCGCGCTTTTCGCATCAACGACATTTGAACAAATCAATGTCAATAGCACAAAAACACGGGATGAATACAGCTAATTCCATGAATGAGTTAACTCGTCATGAAGTTCGCCAAAGAAGGGGAGGGGCCATCGTTGAGGCCTCTTCTCCAGCCACCCGACAGAAACCTGTCGTCTAACTTTGAGCGTTTGGGGGATTTTTATTTTATTTTAACGGCGAATCGAGGTGTAAGCGTTCGACCGCGCGTGTTACCACCTCTAATAACAACTGAAAGTTTTTTCCGCCCCTTCACAAGAAGCGCTGGATCGCGCTTTAGAAGGGGACGGTAAAGGCTCATGATCCGGCGAGAGAGCGAGAGAAACGACAGATTCATTTCATTTTCATTCGGTATAATTTTTAAAAAGGCGAGCCGAGCGCGAGGGACTTTAATAGGGAGGAGATCGCAATGCTCACATGCTCCCTCAAGTGTGCGCTTCCCCCAAACACTGAAACAGAAAGCGGGGAGATCGCCCTCAGCGAGATATCTTTTACCCGGAGGCAGCACTCCTGTCTAACTCTGCCATCTTTTTGGTGAGTAATAAGACACTTTCTATTTTCGCTTTCTTTTTGCTTTGAGAAGTGCTTGCACACACGCACACACACACAATGCGGTCCTTGAAGACAAAAAGACCTGGTTCATGCCTATTTATAACCTCCAGGTGCACCTAATCAAATGACGTCACCTGACCGAGGTTATATATGCCAAAATTTTTGCCGTATTTGACACACATGCTTCAATAACCGGTCGCGTGAAGAGCGTTCCCATAGCATTTTCACGCAGCATCGAGTGTAGCTTTTGAAAGGGAACTCTTCAGAAAGGCACTTGTTATGATATCTTTCTTTATTTTACCACAGTTAGTGACAGTTAGTTTTGTAATTCTTACAAAATTTCTCTTTATATATTCATTTATTCTGCTTTAGTATACCAGCTCTGTTAACTGTTAGGTGTTTTTTGGGCAGGCAGCTTCTCTCTCCTCAGTATGGTGAACCCCAAGGAAGAGGGGGTAATACATACTGTACTGCTTCTTGCAAAAGTATTCATATGCCTTAAACTTTTTCACATTTTGTCATTGTAAAATTACAAATGTAAATGTATTTTATTGGGATTTTGTGTGTTAGATCAACACAAAGTGACACATAGTTATGAAGCGGAAAGAAAGTGATAAATTGGTTTCATAATGATAAAATTCATCATTTGTATGCAGGGGTAGCTCAGTGGTTAGGGCATTGGCCTGAACCTCACCATTGCCAAGTATCCCCTGTTGGGTCCTTTAACCCTTAAACTTTAACTGCTCGGATGTACAGTATAATGAAATAAAAACATTAGTTGCTTTGGATAAGGGTGTCTGCCAAATGCTGAAGATGTCTGTATTCAGCTGGCTTTACTCTGACACCCCTAACTAAAATCCAATGGAACCAATTGCCTTCAGAAATCACATAGTTAGAGTCCACCTGTGTGTAATTTAATCTCAGTATAAATACAGCTGTTCTGTAAGGGTTTGTTAGAAAACGTTAGTAAACAAACAGCATCCTGAATCCCAAGGGACACACCAGATAGGTCAGGGATAGTTAGTTGTGGAGTAGTTTAAAGCAGTGTTAGGTTATAAAAAATATTCCTTTGAACATCTCATGGAGCACTGTTCAATCCATCACCAAATCTACTAAAACAAGCATGTCCAACTAAACTGACAGGCCGAGCAAAGAGAGCATTAGAAAAGCAACCAAGAGGCCCATGGTAACTCTGGAGAAGCTGCAGAGATCCACAGATCAGGTAAAATCTGTCCACAGGGCAACAATTAATTGTGCACCAAATCTTGCCTTAATGGAATAGTGGCAAGAATAAAGCCACTGTTAAAAGAAAGCCATAAGAACCTCTGTTTGCAGTTTGCGCCATGGCCATGTGGAGGACACAGCAAATTGTAGTTTCTCTGGTCAGATTAGACCAAAATGCTATGTGTGGCTGAAAAATAAACTGTGCATGATGATGGCAGCATCATGTTGTGGAGAGGCTTTTCTTCAGCAGGGACAGGGAAAGCTGGTCAGAGATGATGGAAAGATAGATTGAGCCAAATACAGGGCAATCTTAAAAGAAAATCCGTTAGAGTGCAAAAGACCTGAGACTGGAGCGGACCTTCCAACAGGACATTGATCCAAAACATACACCCAGAGCTACAAATGAATAGTTTAGATCAAAGCATATTCATGTAAGTACAGACCTAAATCCATTCGAGAATCCTTGGCAAGACTTTGAAATTGCCGTTGCTGTTGAAATTGCTGTTCATAGATGCTCTCCATCCATTCTGACTGCTTGAGCTATTTTTAAAATTCAAGAATTTGAATACAAATGCACTCCACATTTTATGTTTTATGTTTTAGTTATTTAGTTATTATTATCTTTCCATGTCACAATTATGTGTCACTTTGTGTTGGTTAATCACATAAAACCCTGATAAAATACTTTTACCTTTGTGGTTGCAACATGACAAAATGTGGAATAGTTCAAAGGGTATAAATACTTTTTTACTTATTTTAAAAGATTTAAGTCTATGTACTGTATACCCTGTTAATATAACAACCTGCATTTTTTCCCCCAATTTGCATGTTACACATGTATTTACAAAGTCAAACCATAAGTACAACAGAAGTACAGTGATATTTGGCACAGAAACTGCAAACGTTACTCTGCAGTGCCAAAAGCGGTTGCAGTCTCCTGAACACTATATTCACATTCTCTCTTAAATTTAACTTTTTAATTCTTTCACTTACAGTTTTATTTCTGTTTAATTTTCTTACTCAATATAGTTGCAATTTCTTACCAATCACCTTATTATACCTGACTTCCCTGAGGATTTTATTACCTGTTCTATATTTATATTTTACTGTATACAGTATTATGCAAAGTATTTAACTATCAAGAGTTGATATTTTTTGGTTGTCTGCCTGTGTAAAATTCCTGTTAAAATAAATTTGAATTTTTTCTCACTTTTCCATCTGATAAGATTCTTATCATATTTTAAACAAAACTGTATTTGTTTTTGTAAGATCTAAGGCTCACATGGACACACATGCACGCATGCACACACACACCTACCTGGTCTCTGATGAGGCTGTAGCACACAGGGCACTCCTCACACTGGTGGGTCAATGGGTTTTGGTAGTGATTCAGCTCACACTTGTCACACTTGTAACCCACAAAACCTTGGCGACACAGGCACGTTCCGTTGGCATGGCACTGCATGGACACTGATCCCATTGGGTCACAATTACAGGCTACAGGAAGTCAAAAGAAAGAGTTTTAAGATATTTTTGCATAGTTACTAGTTTCTGTCTGAAATGCTTTTCATTTTCACATATACAGTACCAGTGGAAGTTTGGACACACACTATCTAATTCAATGTTTTTTTGTTTAGTGGTTTATTTTCTACGTTCTAGAAGAACACATATGAAATTAGGTAATTAAATTAGGTAATTAAATAAACAAAGTTACCTTTCTTTCAAGAACAGTGTTATTTCTTTGTACTTGCAAAACTCATCAAGCACCATGATGAAACTGAGTCTGATTTAGACCACCCCAGGAAAACAAGACCAAAACTTACCTCCGCTGCAGAGGAGAAGTTCATTTACCAGCCTCAGAAATCACCAGTTAACAACCAGCACCTCAGATTAGAGTCATTATGAATTCTTTACAGAGCATAAGTAGCAGACACATCTCAATATCTACTGATCAAAATACATTATTACATATTTTGGATGCCTTCAACTTTGTGTTATAATATTATAGAAATAAAAATCAGGAAAGACCATTGATTTAGAGGGTGTCCAATCTTTTGACTGGTAGTGTAAGCTGCAGTATACTGTAGTAATGTTCAGTGAAGCCAAAGTATTATTCGAGGATATTCTGAGTCTTCACAAATATTTGTATCTCCACTATAGTATCATGATTCCAAATTCACAACAATTCCTACTAGCCAACTACTGAACTGCTAGATTGTGTTAATGTTGGGGTAAAAGTGCAGGGATTGGGGTAGTTCCTAGATCTTTATTTGTATGATATGCAATTATTGTGTTACACAACATAACAAGAGATCGTGTACCTCTGCAGCCTCTGGATGAAAATCCAAAAAATCCCATGTGACAGGCACCACACATTCTGCCCTCAATACCTGTCCGACACATACACTGGCCTGTGATTGGGTGACACACCTGGGATGAGGAGCCAATGGGATTGCAGTTACAGCTGTAAGGAGGTAAAAGAAAGCTGTCTGATAAGATGTTCATTTATATTACTTACAGTACAGTACATTATTAAAAATGATGCAAATCTAAAACAGAACATGACATGTGACATGACATCAGTCCTTTCACATAATATAAGCATGTTTTCATCACAACAAACACCTATGAACTGAATATTTTATGCTGAAAGTATTATTGAGTTACTAGATTAAAGGTCTCCCAAACTGTGTGTTGTGATCCCATGTGGGGACTCTGAATTTTATCAAGTCAAACTGGGACTGAAACATTTTGATGAATGAAGGCGTAAAACCGATTGGCATCTGCGAGTGATGATCACGGCCGTGTTAGCTCAGAGCCCACTGCAGTACAATGCCTGATCCTTGAAAATCAAGCAATAATCTGTCATCAAAATGAGGAAGAGACACATCATGGCTCCGGCGACCATGGCTCCAGCGTACTGAAAAACTTTATACCTTGATAGTATCTAAGCACTAGTGGAACACTGTGATAAGTGCATTATTGTAGCAGCGGATCATATAAAGAAATAAAGGTAGTTTCTACTCTCATGTCTGTCTTCTGTTATTATACACAACCCAAAGTCCCAGGTTGATTATAACAAATGAGAAAAGCTCACAATTTCTTTTTTTATTTTATTCCTTCAAGTAATGTTAGAACTATTAACTACTGACTGTGTGATCTTTTAGTTTAAAACTTTTTTTTAACTATCCTGAAAAGCTGCACTAGTATACTTGACAAATGTGCTTATACATCAACTTAAAAATACCACTATAGCATCTTAAGTCATATATTATTCAGTATTCTAGACTGCTACTGAGATCTTATATTAATGACCCCACTCCTACTAACAAGCTTCCCCTTCTTTTTTTATCTTCTTCATCTAATTGTTTTTCTTTTCATGGTCTGTGTTATGAGTTATGAAATTGTTCTGAATTATAATAAAACGTTTTTTTAAAGAAAAAGACAGTCACATCTCACCTCTCACAGCCTAGCCCTGGCTTCAGGTTGAAGTAACCAAACTCACACTGTCCACAGTCTCTTCCTGTCACATGCCTCAGGCATAAACATCTTCCTGTGCGAGGATCACACTCATTTACAGACCCCAAAGTGCCAGCTGGGTTACAGACGCAGGCTGAAAATTACAGATCACACATGTCTAGTTCAGTTTGGTTCAAACATTTTTAAAAACCTTACACCAAAAACTAATATTTAAGTTATTATTAAGGAATAAAGTAAGGAATAAAACATAACTGGGCATGGTGTTAACAGAAAATAATCAATAATTTGGGGATGTGATGTGACCTGGAGTTGAATCAATACAATATCATTTTAGATTTTTTTTCTTTTAATACCGAAAACAGTTTGCCATTTGCTATTATTATGGATATATTTTTTAAAATAAACATAAATGTATTTAGACAAATATAAACACACTCACGCAGACACTTTTGGGAAGGATTCAGGGTCCTATCCAGAGCATTTCCATAGTAACCACTTTGGCATTTTTCACATCTGTCCCCATCTGTGTGTCCTATACATTTGAGGCAGCGTCCAGTCACATGATCGCACACACCCACAGCATTGGGGTCTGTGTTTTCATTACACTCGCACCTTACACACGGCCGTACCTCACCATGCCAGCCAAGTGGGTCACCATAGAAACCATCTTCACATAACTCACATCTCATTCCTTCAAATTCATTGAACGCACATAGAAAAAAAAGGTTATGACATTTTGTTAAAAAACTAAATCCTTATTTAGTTTCACTGCTGGAACAGAATTTCCCAACACATGATTCTTTGAGCTGAATAGTGTAAAAATAAACTGTGACTCACCCCTCTGTTCTGCTGGGCAATTGGTACATACCACCTCCCCTGTCTCTAGCACCTGGGCACAAGTGGTACGGCCTGGGCATGGGCAGGGCACGCAGTCTCCTGGGCTGCCAGTCACTGCGTTCCCATAGTAACCATCCTGACAACGCTCACAAGAGGGACCAGTTGTGAAGTCTGTGCAGTCACAGAAACCTGGATCAACACACATATGCATACATTTTAATGTATACACTGCATACACACTGGATCATTACATCTACCCTTCATGTCCTAAGTAACATTGGCTTCTTACACACACATTGAAAAGAGCTTCAATACTTTATACATACATGCATTGCAGGAGTGCATAAGCCTCATGAACGCAATATGAGTTTCTCTGAAAAATAATAATAAATTGGAATCTGTCAGAGGAATGGGTGACCATGTGGCATCCATTTGGGTTCTAACTGCATCCTTGCACACTGTTAGATACCTTTACCAGAAAACACACGCACACACACGCACACACACGCACACACACACTATCACACCATGACAGAATACATCACTGACAAGGGAATGCTTCAGTGACATTCTCTGCCAACAAATTCAGGGCAGAACGTGTACCTCTTTTTTTCGACAGTAGAGGGCAATGTATCATTACCATCCAAAAAAGAAATGAAAAAGAAAGTGTTGGGGGATGGGGAGGAAGAGAAAGAGAAAGAGAGACAGAGAGAGGCAGAAGGAGAGAAGCAAGCCCATGTGTGGCCAATTCAGAATCTAAATCCAGTCCGACTGTAATTGCTTTAGAGACACATTTCAAGAAAAAACAAATCTAAGAGTAAAAATGTGAGGAAAAAAATCCAGATAAACAAGCCGTCATACAAACCCCTGGGGGCCGACTGTGTCCCATGCCTGATTCCAATATCAAAAAGTCCTTTAGAAAAAAGAAATCCCAAACAACATTCTTTTTATAACCTTGTTTGCCTCACTCCTCACGGACAGGGCACTAAAATTGATTTTAAGTCACGTGTTTTCAGAATCAAATCCTATGCTCTGCTAGCATTGCATATAGCCCTGAACTGCAGATGCATGAATGACTCACAAGTGACTTTGTTAAGCATCATAAGAGGGGCAAGATGCTTTGATGGTAGTTCAGTGGTTAAATCCCAGGACTGTCATAGAGCTGCTGTTTGGTCCTTAAGCAAGCCCCTTAACCCCAATGACAAAGCTAGGTAGGTACTGTATATGGCTGGATTGCATTTAACTTAACCTGAGCAAGAGAGACAGAAACTGCTCCTGGAAAGCATATTTGGTCAATCAACATAGAAGGTACATAAATCCTGTATAATTCCTGTTTTATTGTTTTACTGTATATAGAGGTCCATTTAAATGGAAACATCAGCAAAATTCTCACACTGCCTGGAATCAATTCTGCTGATTTTCATAAGTTAATATTTCCTGTGCTTATACAGTAGCGACCATCTTTTCATCACATTTACTACCAATATTAATCTTCTAGTTTTCTGTAAAGCCGCTATACATTTTTCTTTTTTTTTTTAGAAATAAAGAATATTTAGGTATTGTGTATATGTCCACATTATTAGAAACTCCCCCCTTATTCAGTCACCTAGCTGTTGAAAAAGCATTGTCTGCTCTTTTTTCCAATTGAGCCTGTGCTCACTGTAGCCTTAGATTCATGTTCTTGGCTGACAGGTACGGAACCCCATGTGGTCTTCTGCTGCTGCAGCCCATCTGCCTCAGGGTTTGATATTTTGTGTATTCTGTAGTGGCCATGGCAGTTATTTGAGTTGCCAAAGCATTCCAAAGTTTGAGTCTGTCTGGTCACTTTCATCTTACAACAAGGAGTTTTTGGCAAAAGAACTGTTATGTATGAAAATTCCAGGGAATCAGCAATCAGAGGTTTGAAATACTTAAATTAATCCTCCTGACCGCAACAATAATGCCACTGTAAACGCCATTGAGATAATATCTTCCTCATTGTGATGTTTGACATGAACATAAATTGAAGGCCTTGACCTGTATCTGCACAACTTTATGCAATGCACTGCTGCTGCCACCAGACTGTCTGATTGGATAAATGAGCAGGATTACACATGTTTCCATTATAGTGGCTTTTTGTATTTTATTAGGCCATTCTCATCAAGTATGGATGGGCCATGGCACTAATGGACACCGGTGTTTTCAAGTCACCGCAATCCCTATCCACCCTTTCACTGTTCACTTTGCACTTGAACTCAGTTTAATTCTGTTTTATTTAAATAGTACTTTTAACAATAGTCATTGTCCAAGAATCTAAATATTATGGAAATGGGTTTGAAAAGTGCGAGGAAATATATATAAATTCTAATTATCAGATTGTCCCTGATGAGCAAGGAGAGATTGTGGTAAGGAAAACTTAGATGACAATAGAAAGAAACATTGAGAGGAACCTGGCTGATCAGAGAACCCATCCTCATTTGGGTGATATCAGATAGCAACCATTCTCACTGACAATCTTTGTTGGTGGGTAGGTCCCTCTTCCCCTTGCAACCCTTGTATGGGCATACAGTTAAAAGCCTTGCCCAAGGGCCCAACAATGTCAACTCAGCAGATTGAACTCCTGACCCTCTAATCAGCAACCCAGAGCCTTATCCTCCTGAGCCATCACTACACCATTATAGTGGCCGGTGAGTGTTTTTTTTTCTCATAAAATATCAGTCTCAGCTTCACAGATAAGACATACACTACATGTACTAAATGTTACTAAAGAATCCTAAAAGAAAATAAATAATAATGGTGACAAAACCCTTACTAACAAACACAGTAAATGGCATAAAAAAGCAAACAAACAAGCAATGCAAGTAACAAACAATACAAATATAGTTAAATAAAATATTAGGCTTTAGCAATGCCCAAAGTTATCATTTTGTACTCTGACTTTAGCTGTGAACGTTAAACGGTATAATGATGTGTAGCACATTGCCTAAAGACTCCTATTAACTTCTTATCCAGAAATCAATCCCTGCAAAAACAAAACAAAACAAAACAAACAAACAAACAAACAAACAAACAAACAAACAAAAAATATATATACAGTATATTATATATGTACTGTATATACATATATATATATATATATATATATATATATATATAAATTTTGACTTAGAAAACGAACAAGTCTTGGTTTACGAGTACCGAGTATCACGCATGCGTTTCTTGTTTTGACGCCGAGCGTCACGTGTTCACAACTAAGCCAACGGTTTTATTCTCTCTTGCACTGTGGAATTGTGGGTAATCGTCTCCCCTGCTGGGTCTTAGTGCTCGTCTCTTACTGGTATAATCAACATCCGAGCATGCGTGTACTGTTTACTATAACACTGTGACCACGTGTGTTTGCGTAAAACATATTTTATTTTGTGTCTGTATGCGTGTGTGTACACGCATACAGACACACACACACAGACCCCTCCTACTTTCGCCTTCACAGACACACAGACACACACACACAGTCTTTCTCTCTGCTCTGAAACACAAACACTGCTCTGTCATGATTCTTTTCAAAAGTAAAGTGCAGGTTAATTTGTTTTATTTTACCTTTACAGCAGTGATTTTGTTAGTGTGTCGCTCAATCGAGTGTCATTAGAGAGATTTCTTGTTTATTTAAAACAGTGTTTCCGTTGTGTGCGCGCGCGCGTGTGTGTGAAAAGAGTGGAGGAAGGGTAACTGTGTAAGATGAGAAGGGGGAGAGAGGAGCTTACTTTAGATTCATACATACGCACACACACACACATACACAGCGTCTGCGCGCACACTTATCTGTCGGGATTTATTTTTATTTTTTCTAACTTGGTTTCAAAATATTTTCATCTTCTGACTTTACCTGAATCTTGAGGTGGCACCTTGGGAGGGTTGTATTACTGTAGACTTAAAGCACTTTTTCATCTTCTTAACCACACACTTGAATAATAAGCATGACGTCTCTAGAACCCAAAATCTCATGGCCATCTCTGACAGCTATCAGTCGGATGAAAAAAAAGTGGCAGATGGAAGCAGAGAATGTGTGAGAGACCGCCTTTAATGAAAAATAGCTGTTCCACAGGAAGACTGTGGTCTTTAAATAAAGATCTGGGCTTGGGGGGACGGCTCACTTCCCGTTTTCCTGCATCTCCCACTATTTTAGTTTATTTGTTCTGCTAAATTAGATTTAAGAGGCATTCAAGTTTTCAGGCATTCAGGAAGTTGTTCTCTACATATGAGTGTGTGCAGACTGCACAAATCCAAACAGCACTCAGGGCAATATATTAATTAAAACGAAGAAAGGCCGCAAAATCAGCACATAACGTACAGACAAAAACCACCACCAACAACCCTTCTTTAAAGTTAGAAAATACAGCAACAGCCCGACAAATTAAACAAATAAAAAATTATGAATTCATTCCCAACAAACAGCATATAATGGTGTATTAATTCATTTAAGAGTTACTTGTTAGGTACTGACACTGAACATGAGCTTAACTGGTGTTTAATGCATCTTACTTTGTACATACTGGGATGAATTTACTGGACAGCGGGTTAGCGGGTTATAGGGCTTATTTTCAGAAAAAATATAAATCTCCCCCAAATCACTTAAATATGAGTTGATTTTATAAAAATATAAATAATTTTCCTGATTTTTGATTCAGTGTTTCTCATGCGTCAGTGATCTCAGGCATGTGGACTGAGAAGAATAATGTTTTTTTGACACAGCGTGAGGAGAAGTTGAAAAAGATGTGGTTGGCGGAGTTTGCATGATTCAGAGGAAGCGCATGTCACTCTTCTCTCTCCTGGGTATGTAGTTTTCATATGACGGGGAAGACCTTTACAGGTAGGTGGGAACTGGCTAAAACTAAATCAGAGCAAAAGACTTAACATCTGTATTCAACAGATTTTTTAAACCTCTTTTAACATTTGACCATCTGGCACTTCGTGCAACTCCTCATGCTGCTAACCTAAAGGTTTCTCCTAACAAAATCAGGAGCATTTGGCCATTTTTTCCCACAGTTGTCACTCAGTTGCTTATTTAGGTGTTTCAAGATTAGGCAACCTCCACTTCCTGCATGCACATCTTTCAGATCGAGAATGCAAACACATGACTTGTTCTGCGTCCACCACAATGGCTTTCCTATACGCAGATGCTTGCCGATAAAGACAACAACAACAAAAAAAAGGAACCCCATGAGGAAGATATTATATTAAAAATCTTTGTTCTCTGTTCTGGTCCCCAGATGGTGGAAGGAACTTCTGAACAGCTGAGGCATTGGACTAAAGATCGACTCCTATACAAAACACTTTAATAAGAAAAAATCTTAAAAAGCTGTTTATTAGTTTTTTAAAGATCTCTCTCTAACATGGTTTTTAGCTTAATTGGATTCTTATGCCCTGACTTATTTGTACAAATTAATTTTTGACTGCAATTCTATAAGTCTCTCTGATAATAAGAGAAGGCATGCCAGCACAAAGAAATAGATTAAATTATGTGTATCACATATTAATTAAATACATACACTCATTAAATTGATAGTGCCGGAAGTACGATTCATTTCCCTGTATTGAAAGAGACTGATAAAGAGAAGAGAATGAGTAAGCATGAGAGAGTCAGACAGAGAAAAAAAAATGACCCATGCACCTTTGTCTTGTGGGTTCCTTTCTAAAGAAGATGAACAAGGAGATACTGTACAGAGAGAGAGAGACTCATCAATAAAGATGAGAAAGAAATGGAGATAAATAGAGAAAGTAGAAAATACCAATTGACAAAAAAGGAGAGATAATGGCCAGTGTACCTCTTATAAAAAGTAACACAGAAAGAGTGGGAGCTGCTTCATTTACTTTGAATGTAGGAATAAAACTAGCTTTTATGTGATTTTTTTTTCTTTGTTGGAATTAGTCACCGGTAATACAAGCCATATGTGGTGCTCAATGATGGGGCAGATGCCACACACAAACACACACACAGACTCAACATCTGTGCACCATGGGTTCCTGTTTCCGTTATTTGCTTTCTTTCCCTCCAATCTTGTAACAAGAGCAAAGAAAATGAAAAGAATGTCTGCAAAAACCCCTTCACATGGTCAAATACATATACAGTTTACACATAGTCCATTGGTTATTAAATATAAGTCTGAAAACTACAGGTTTTTCGATAATGATAAAAATGATGATGGGCAGCTGACGGTGTATTACAGACATTATGACAGAAGGTATCAGATTGCTAACTGAATTGATTATGCTGAAGCCTGATGTTATATACTATGTAACTGGTAAAAGATGATCAAATCATGATAAAATCACAGCCTGGAATAATATAGACAGACTTCAATGCTTTTACTGCTGAATTTATTAAACTGGCTTTTGATCCAACATGACTCTCAGTGGAAAAATAAAGGATATCAAAGGGGGAAAAATCAAGTATAGATTTAAATGAAAGATTTCTCTCATTGTAGTAAAATATTTATATGTACAGTATTTGCTTTCTTCAAGTAGGGTGGTCAGGTATATTATTGAGAAATGAAACTTTAAAAAAATCTAGGCAGAATTTTGGCTTTCTAGAATTTAATAAATGTTGATGTGTACCAATTTTATAATTTTTGACCATTTCTATTAAAAAAAAACATTCTGAAGTCAAATATCAAATTAAACTGTATCTATTGATCAGGTCATACGTGCACCCAAAGTAAGATTGAATTTTGGTTAGCCAAAACAGCAGTCCAAATATTCACTAACACCGTGGTTCTCAAAGTGTGGGGCGCGCCCCACTAGTGGGGAATGCAGACATGACAGGTGGGGCGCAATGAACGGGAGGAAATTAGTGGAAAATAATAGGAAAGTACCTATTCTAATTCATGCTTTTCTTTATTGACAATAAAGATTGGACACTCGA
>JAOVVA010000031.1:10790944-10801360 GCA_028565275.1 Leiocassis micropogon
ATTTCATGCTTTAATATTTATGCTGAGAATCCAGAAGAGCGTCTGAGAACACCATTATTGTCCATTTTAGACTTAGTAGGGGTAAATCAGGGTCACGATTAAATAATACAACCATAAACTGTGGAAAAAATTTTAGCCGCTAAACTGCTGTGTTGGAGGAAAATACTTCATTGGTGGTAAACTTCTTACTTTTTTGCATTGTAAACCAATCATCCCTAACATTATAACCACCGAATATTATGCAGGACCCCCTTGTGCCAACAGCTCTATTTCATCGAGGTATACACTCCGAAGGCCTTTTAAAGTACGCTGTACAATACTCCTGGTTACCTACTGGACCTACAGGTCACCCAGATACCTGTTTCCATTGATATCTGATACTGAGGCATTAGAAGTAAATCCTTCAAGGCCTGAAGAGAGAGGCATCTAGAGAGTTTGAAGGCCAAGTCAACAACTTGAAAGCTTTGTCATGTTCCCCAAACTGTTCCTAAACTCATTTTACAATGTTGCAGGACGCATTAACATGCTATTAGTGAATACTCCTGCCACGAACGAGTATACTTGGTCTGCAACAATATTTAGGTAAGTGCTATCTGTCAACATCACCCACATGTCAGGAACCAAGGTTCTCCCAGAAATACATAGTCCAGAGTATCACATCCTTTGCGGTGAAATCAATACTTTCAGCTTTAATACAAAGCGTTTGACAAAAATGTGGCGTTAACCATTTAGGAATTACAGCAATTTTCAAACACATACACATTTTGGGGAGCTCATAAATAATAGAACAAACTAGTGTACGCACAAGCATAAGGAATACTTTTAATTTATTTATTAATTCATCTTCTATATCGCTTATGCCATGTACAGGATCAATATAACAGCCTATCCCAGGAGACTTGGGGCACAAGCCAGGCTACACCTTAGACAGGGTACCAATTCATTGCAGGTACATTTGCCTCTAGAATATTTTGGTACATGGAGGAGTTCAAGGTTGACTTAATGACTCCAAGGTGCCCAGGTCCTGTGGTGCAAAAACAAGCTCAAATCATCAGCCCTCCACACCCATGCTTGACAGTGTGTATAAGGTGTTTGTACCGAAATGATGTTTTTTTTTTTTTCCCCAAACATGGTGCTGGATATAAAGAGCAAACAACTCTACTTTGGTCTCATCTTTCCTTAGGACAGGGGTCGGCAACATTAAACACACAAAGAGCCATTTGGACCCGTTTTCCACAGATATAAGAAAACACCGGGAGCAGCGAAACCCTGACATCTACTGTAAAATGAAGATAACACTGAATATATTGTTTTTTACCTTTATGCTAAGTAAAAACATGTTTACTGCAAATGTTGTAGGGAACGACTGAGCAACGGAACGCAGCTCGGGGCCCGAAAAGCTCAATAAATCGCGTGCCGGCAGGTGCTGCACATCGGTGGTTGTGATGCATTTTTTTGAACGACAAAAAGTTAAACGTTTTATTTTAATGTTACAAGATCACCATAATTTTTAAATTTAGAATTACATTTTAAAAACTAATTAACTCAAATAAAATGTATTTAAATTAAATACTCATTATTTCTTTTCCAAAGTGACAGGGAGTAGCAACCGCAGCAGAGGGTTGAAAAAGCCACTTGCGGCTCCAGAGTCGTGGCAACTCTGTGAACCTTAGTCAGGCTTCCATTTTCTTTTTTAGACAGAAAAGGCTTCTAAATAAACCTAGAAACTCTAAATAAAATCTAAAGCAAAAGTTTCTCAGGACTGCCCACCACCTCCATGTTTATGCTACTCAAATTTTTGCTACGTACTACCGGAATGAATTTAACACTGCTTTCACCCCTGTTCATTACACTAACTGTTGGTCACTACCTGTCAGTTGCCAGCTCTGCCAGTCGTGGTTAGTTAGTTCCAGCAGTTGCGGAAGGATATTTGTTGGTGAAGAAAAATACTTTGCTAAATAAAGAAAGGTGTTCGTGTATCACAGCAATATCATACATTCAGAGGTTGTGCTGAATATCAGAACGGTTGTGAAGCCTTAAGCACTTGGACTATGCCTTCGAGCCATGTGATATGGCTTAATTATACTAATATCATTTCATGTAATTCTATCAAAATCATAAAACTTCAAATGATAGCTACATAGAATTTTAGTATCACTAGGCTTAATGTCCTTCCTTCTAAAAGCTTGGGCCGACGCTATCTTTACCCCAGGCTTTTTGGGGAACATTTGACAAAAACAAGGCTCAAAATTTCTTCTGGCATGTACCTAAATGGTGCAGTCAGTGCATTAAACTAGTAGCATGAATATGTTTTATCAGATTTAGTTAATTTAGGATAGTTAGTGCGCATAATGTCATGGGCACAAATATAATTTTCTATAAAACAAAGTACACAAATATAGGGTGAGGTCACCAGTAAGTAAATTTATCCCTAGTCATGTATTGTTAGTTCTTAACCAATTTGCCTATTCAGTAGCATTGTTTTTGTCTTGTACACATTATGATGATACTGTCAAGTCATTTTCTGGATATTCCCAAACAATATTACACATTAAATAATGTAAATATCAGTAAAATACTGTATAATGAAATTGCTACTTACTTGTAAAAAATACGTGTTTTTGAATGTTCTTCTGAAGTGAAGTGTGCCAAATGAAGCACATACTGGTGGCATTCTTCCAAGTGTTCTGGATCCTCACCTTTTTAATGCAGTGATATGGCAACCATGCAGACACACGTCAAATAGCAAATGCGTTATCTATATTAGGTTTCTAAAGCCATTTCCGTACGCTCCTACATAGCAAGTTCGCTTTGTACAAAATGATAATCTGAAATAAATAAGTAACAAAACCAACACAACAATTCACAGCGCCTGAATATACAGGCATAAGGTCCTTGTGATTTTACTAAAAATTCCTATGTACACTTGATCGCTGATTCCTGTTTTATTATGTCCTAGTAACCAAAATACTTTAAAACCAGCACATTTAATTTCAGGTCAAAACCGACAGTTCCCAGAACGAACATAATATGATGTAATATGAAAATCAAGTGAATGTTAAAAAAAGCAAATATCTGCATTCTTCCATAGATTTGTCAAATTGAGTGTCACTTCAATAGGATGAAACCTGCTAACACATGAATTTAACCATTGAAATTTCATAAATATTTATTTAATATCAATGTACAATACGAACTACAGCAGTGATCTACAGCACTTGCTCAAATAATAATAATAATAATAATAATAATAGTTTTGTTTGAGGCCACATCTGAAACACAACCATTTACAAGTAGTACTTGGCATTAAAAACAATGGCAATACAATTTTTAAGACACTTGGTGTATTTTTTTTCCTCTTTTTTTTTCTTTTATATTTTGAATTTTAATATCAGCAACAGTTTAAGCGACAGTCTAAACAGTTAATATTGATTCAAATACAAAAACCACTGCGGAAAACAACGAGGATCGAGCGAACAGAGGGATGAGAGGCGAAGGGAACGAAAGTGTAAAATTATAAACGTCTTCCATCAGTCACCAGCACCACACACTCCTTTTAATTAATGATAAAAACTTCAGTGCAACAATGATACACTGAAAAATATATTCCCACAATTTAGTTTATCACTCAAGCTTCTACTAGTGTTGAATAATGGTTCGGAAAAAATTCACTAGGCATGCATTTAGTGTCATATGATGCCATATCTGTCATCCTTATCTTACTCTGTACATGCCAATATTTTTATTCTATTTCTCAATTCGTGAGATCTCAATGAGTGAAAACTATTTCACTATTGGCTACTTTACTCTCTCTTTGGCCTTATGAACTGGAACTTAATCTGCAGACTGTATTCAAACCCTTAGCTGACATTTGTATTTATTATTCCATTCAATGTAAACTGCCTTTGACTTGTTAAGGTATCAAATCCTAATTCTAAAGTTTTAGTAGAAAATCCCTTTTTAATTTGTAATATGATTGAAGGGAGGCATGCAGGTGTTTGGGAGCCCTTTTAATCCAGAGACAAAAAACATCTTCTTAAAAGAGTGCACTTACATAGTTATTACGTTAGGCATCATGAGCCGAGGCGCATGGGCCGATGGCGTGTCTGTTTAATGAAACAGCTATAGGTAGTGTTTTTTTTTTTTTTTTTTTAAGTGTAACTACTTGCCTCATGAGAAATGTAATGCCTGTCCGATCTCATCTAATGCAGTTGCTGGGAGTTGTAGGAAAATGGCACTTGTGGGAGACTTCTGCCCTGTTTGCCAAAGGTGTGCAGATCGAGATTGTTCGCATTGGGTGTAGCATAACGGTTAACTTATCTATACTCTTTAATAAAGTTTCATCACTAAATTTATTTATCTTGGTATACATATTTATTTTCACGTGTGCAGCCACAGCCTGAGATCTGAGTCTATATAGATTATATTATTATTAAACTCTGAAATAATTACAATGTGCAATTGACAGATAAATCACTTACATCACAACATGATTTAAAACAGATAAACTGACTTAGATTTACATTCAGACTTTGTTGCTATGCTTTGGATCATATCATTCGACCTGGAAATATAAGCTATGCCCTTAAATTCTAATCTCATAGCTACATTATCATCAAAACGTATCCTATAAGTTCCATGTCATCAAAACCTGATTGAGGCCCTCTGACTTACTCATTTCAGGGCTCATTCACGTTTTTCTGTCTCTTACAGTATTTTGATATCATGACTGTTGCTAAGTTCAGCTTGAACCTCACTGAACAGGACAGATAGAAACGCATGCACACAACACACGCATACACACGCACGCACAAGTGCATTGTATCCTTCTTATCACACTGGTTACTGTAAACTCACTCAGGTGCAAAGCTTTGTGATTCCATTTCTACATCAGTGTAGATGAGAACAGATACAAAAGTAAAAAATATTCAAATACCATAAAATGTAAATAGACAAAAAAAAATAATAATAAAAAACAAACAAACAAAAAGAAAAAGAAAAACAAATAAAGCGCAGGTGGAGTTGAGAAGGGGCTACAAGAAACACACTACAGGATTGTCGTCACTTCAGGTCCAGGATGTCCTCTTCAAAAGATGCAGACAGAGTTAAAGTGCTGGTCAGGGGTGGGCTGCCCTCATAAGGCTCCGCCTCTGAGCCAGAAGAACAATGCCGTTGAATGTCAATGTCGCCATCAACACACTCCAAACCGACTCTGGAGGTTTAAAACACAACAAGTGACTTTTTATCTGGCAGCAGCAGAATGCAAGTCAAAAAGACTGAAAAAAAGATAAAATCTTTAGTCAATTTTCACTCATTGATCTCTAGAATTTAAACTGAATGGTGCCAAAAATTAAAAGCGACATTCTGCTAGTAGCGGTTCTACTCGCAAAAATGACTGGTTGGTGAGTGAGATTAGGGGAGATGTTCTCTAACACACTCCAGGAAACAGTTTATTTATACTGATATTAAGTGACACTTAATTTGCACACAGGTGAACTCGTGGGAATTCTGACGGTAGCTGGATTAACACAAACTAAATTGGAGGTTTTACAGCAGCAGCTGTGAATACTTATGCAACCACAACATTTACATTCTTTATTATTGGCTGTTTTCTGTTGATTCTTAATATATACCAACCAATCAAAACATTAAAACCCCTTGTGCCTCCAAACCAGCTCTAAGCCATCGAGGCTTGAGAAGAACCCTAAAGTGGCTTTATGGATCGAAATTATTTGTCCAGCACATCCTGAAGAAGTTTGATCAGACAGAGATTTGGGGAAACTGAAGGCCAATTTAACACCTGGAAATCTTTGTCATGTTTCTCAAACCATTCCTGAACAATGTTTGCAGTGAGGCAGGGTTTATTATCCTGGGTATTAGGCAGGGTTTATTATAGTCACAATTCTGTCCTGGTCAAAGAATGTTATTCACGTCACCTTTCAGTGGTTTAAATGTTATTTTTTATCAGCGTATATAACCTCAGTTCAATTTGTTCCAGTTTTAGTATGTAACAATTAAAAGCTGTCGAAGAGTTAAAGTGGTGGGGCTGAATATTTCTGCAAGGCATTTTAGCGGAGAATTGGGAAATAAGTTTATGTCTCTAGACAACCACTTATTTTACAGCATGGAGAGAAAGCACTAGGACAGAATGAGGTCATCAGCTGTTGAGGTCTCTAATGTATACAGCTACAGAATTATTCTACCAAATAAAAACATACTGTAGCTGCATCTAAAATCTGTCTGTGCTTGTCCAGATTACTATGTAGAACATAATTAGCAATTGAATATACATTCCTTTAATTGATATCACCCTTTTCATAATAAATATTTATGTTGCCTTAAAACATAGCTAGTTATTACACCTACCTACTGTAGCATAGCCAGATAGTGTCCAGTATACTACACAGGCCATAACAAGCCAGTTGGCTGTTCACCCAAAAATATCACCCCCACTGATTCTAAAACATGAAATAGTCAATGTTTTTGTGTTTATTTCTAGTGCGAATAATATGAGCAATATATCTACTGTAATATGTACTATGCCTTTTGGTTCAAGACATTTGTTTGCATTTGGATTGGCCATTTTATAGACATGCTCCCAAAGACCCTTTGGCTTTTAAATCAAGCATAAATCTTAAAGAGTAGATGTTCCATGATGTTTATAAGGTTCTAACTTGGATTTCAAGCAGTTAAATGTCCGTGTGCATTTGGAAGTGATGTCATGGCAATCCTCGCTAATGCTTACACCATGTGTTTGGGGGCAGAGCTTTGTGTACATGAGTAAAAAGTGGGCTCAAGGAGTTTAAAAAAAAAAAGATATTATTTACTTTCACAAATTTAACCTTTAGATACCTATTTTTCACCAGTTGTACCTAATGTAACTTTATTTAACTTCCTCCACCTATAATCTCAGCACTGTAACTTACTGCTCAGTGCTTGCGACCCCTGCTGGTCTCCTTTTCTCTTCTTCCTTTGTTTTCCTACTTGTCTTCCTCTGTTTCATCGAGCCGCTGTCCGACTTGGTGCTGGGTTCTTCAGCTAAACCTGGAACAGGAAAAGAGGATCAAACAAGCTGACTATGCATGCACATGCATAACTTTGCCGTGTCTTTGCCGCCTTTATTTAGCATCTTCTAACAAAAATGTTGGAGTGCTTTATAATTTATAATCAAACAGAAGCTAAAAAGGTAGTCTGGTTAAAAAAAAAAAAAAAAAAAAAAGGCCTGACTGTTAGCCCAGGACTTAATACGGCAAAGACACACCCACACATACTCAAAGAGACCTCACCCAGGAGTTCTTTCCTCGTTCGGCTGGCAATCTCTTTGATCTCCATGCGAGACAGTGAGAGAGAGGGTGTGGTCGAGATCACGGAGGCGGGGCCAATCACACCAGGTGCTGCACCCATAAGCATCTTACTGACTAATGGAGACTTAAGTGGCCTCTCTATGCTTCGCCCTACTAGGTTACAGAGTGGAATCTTATAGATGTGTTTGGAGGGAGCTTCGCCTGGAATAATAAGAGAACAAAAGATAGAAAAATGAAGTAAAAGAGACAAAGAAATAAGACACCGTCGGTTCCCTTTTCACTGCTACAGCAAAAGGTAGATGTGTTAAAAAATTCCGTCTATTCTTTTCTATTGTTAGACTGGCTTCCTGCTTCAACAAGCTTTTATCCAGTGCGTTCTCACAGAGCTTGTCGGTTAAAGTTTATTGTAAACCTATCTCTTCACCAAACACATAATCCTTCCTCATTCGTCCTCAAACCCTACAGTTTAGCCACAGCTATAGTATAAAGATATTTAATGCTGATTTAATTCTTAATCTTCTCATGTTTCATAAAATTGTAAAACACATTACACTATAGTACCACTAGAGGTCGCTATTACATAAGTTTTCTTTGGGAAGTCAACTAGTGTGCACTATACTGGTGCAAAAAAAAAGAAAAAAGAACTATAATAATAATCTACGTATATCACATTCACTGAAAATGAACAGCTTGACCTGCACACATTAGTGTACAGATACGGTGAGACATCACTAATATTTCTACTGTATGAGTCAAAGAGATATAAGCATGCAAAGGTGCACATTCATGAGTTCACGACACAAACCAAGCCAACAAAAAGGGCTTGATTCATCTTAAAGAGAAAAAAAAAAATGATCAGAAAGAGATCATGACCTTAGTCTTAAACAGTCAGCCCCAGAATTTCCTATGAACCCATATCATACAGTATCTACTGTTAAGGCAGTAATTTAGAACAGCCAGAGTTGAATTTGCCTGGATAAGGACATAAGTGTATTTTATCAGCCTCTTAGTTAAGAAGATGATTAGGCAAATATTGTTCCAGGAAACACGCTGGGAGATTTGGTTATTTCATATCATTTTCAGTCTAATCCCACAGTGACTCTGTGTGCTACCCGCAATCTAATTATTTCTGATTCAGGAAAACATGCAAATGCAAAGTCTTCCTAAACCATAAAAAAACTTTTTTTTCCACCTTTTACTCATCTTTAACAATGGTGCCACTAATTCTGGAGTTGACTGTAGGTTCTGGATGAGCATCAAAATTCTACACTATAAAAGGGTTTTAAATGTACATGATCAAAATCCTTACAGTTAGAAAGTAGCTTGGTGACTTTGAAGCACACACATCATTCTCTAGCGCTGAACAGTGTTTTTGTGCTTTAAGCATTCAGGGTGTTTAGCAGATTTCTGACCAATGTATTATTCTTCTGCGTCAAAACTATGAACCGTACCTTGATTGGCCTACTGCCATTTCTTCATACATCAGGAATAATTCTAATAAAAAAAGTTATATTTGATTTTAAAGAAACTGGACTAATGTTATAATATCTTATAATATCTTAAAATTGAGTTTGGGCGCTCATTAATATGCCATATAGAACCTTAAAATACCAAGGTCATGTGGAGATGTTCTTACATCTCTTAACACATGCACAGGCAAGGTAGAATTCTTAGTAATGTAAAAAATAAAATAAAAAAATAAGGATGCCTAAAAATATTTTGTGACAAGGACAATATTAAAAATATATTAAACATGTTCAGGCGAGTCAATATCGACAAAGCTTTAGTTATTGGCAGTGTTCTTGTTTTCATTTTAAATCAATCAATCAATCAATCAATCAATCAATCAGGTCATGATAGCCATATGTATCTGACATGATTATCTACCATAGACGAATATTTCCACCATGAAATGTTTCCAGTCAGTTTAGCAATTTCAGTTTTAAAACTCAGTCATATATTGACCCAGTGCCGGAGTGAAGACATATGTTGTACACAATATACTGTACGTATATATACAACATATTCTTGTATTTCCACACCATGACAGAAATGTCAGTTGTAGGTGACGGATTAAATTAACAGGATACGAGTCAATTTAATCCGTGGGTTTTGACACAGCTCCTCTCTAATTACTATGTTTTTTGCGTGTGTGTTTATATGTATGTGTGAGAGAGAGAGAGAGAGCGAGAGAGAGAGAGAGCTGCTCAAATCCCAATCAGAACGTGGCTATGAATAATGAAGGCAGGACCATGGCACACCTCTATGGACAAGTGTGTTGGAGTGCGAATGTAAGTGAGGCATTATGGGTAACGAAGGCGAAAGCAGGAGTCCCTTCAGTACCTTCAGAATCTTTAGACATGTAGAGGGAAAGCTTGGTGCCGTAGGGGATCCGAATACAATCTGGACCAGGGGACGGAAAAAAGCATTACACCAACCCAACCCACATTTATTATTCAAACTGAGAAAAAACTAAAGAAACACCCATTAAAAAACACAACACGTACACTCGTCACCACAGTGTTGACATGGGTACATAAATAACGCGCTGTCCAGCGATGACAAATTCACAAACAAGACACTCCATATATAAAGATTTTCCCAAGATTGAGTCAAGGATATGAAAATTAATGAAAAGAGTCATACCATCTCCAAGGGGTGAGGGGAAAATGGGCAGTTCATAGCCTGTTGGAGTTTGAGGAGAACTCTGGGAACTGGTGTCTCTGGAGCTACAGTTGGAGGCAGAGTTTACTGGAGCTGAAGATATGAAGTAAATGTCAGACTAGAGGGGCAAAACAGGAAAAAAGAAAAGCCATTAAAGAAACATCATATGAGATTGTTGACAGTTGCTGTTGATCATTGATTACTTGTTATTTCATTGATTACTTCTGATTTCATGTGTCAATTGTAGTAATTAGTAGTATGCAATATATATATATATATATATATATATATATTGTATATAAGCAAAACATGACTTGGTAGAGAAACCCTTGCTGGAAAGCACAGTGGGAAGACGTTTCTTGTAGGTGTTGACCAGATTTGCACACATCTTGGGATGCATTTTGATCCACTATTCTTTACAGATTTTCTCTAAATGTTTAAGGTTTCT
>JAOVVA010000031.1:10801460-10811945 GCA_028565275.1 Leiocassis micropogon
TATTTTTTTTTTTTTATATTTCTATTATATTACTATATATATTATACAGTATATTGCATAATAAATGAAATAAGTTAATTTATTATGCAATTTAGTAAATCAACACATTTCTTCTATGCGGTTGTAATTCTTAGATATTCCACTATAGTTATTAATAGAAAGTCTGCCACTGCCACTAGAATACTCTACCTGCTTCTAGTGTGGCTATTTTACACATCAAAAACTCTAATACTGTTACAGAAGTTGGTTGCAGACACAGCATAAGTGCAGATGAAAACTTCAATCAATACACAGTCAAGAAATAAACAAAACTGGAAAACAAAACTGACTACCAAAAGAAAGACAGGACCTTAAACAGTATAAAAACAGATGCAAGACAATCCTGACTGTGAACCCCGGGAGCTTAAACAAATAACACTAATGTCAAACACCTGTGAAAAAGATTGTGAAACAGAAAACTGTAATGAAAGTACCTCTCAAAATATAAAATACAAAACCATAAAAGTCCAGAACACAGATACAGAAGTCCCATGAGCACAGAGTGCTCTGCAGGGGGATATCCCTGACATACTGTATACGTGGAACACTTGTATGAACAAACACCATCCATATATTTCAAGATTTACTTTATAATAACATGCACACTGGAACGTAGTTGCTGTGAGAATGTGAGCATGTCAAAGGTCCTTCCTGTAACGTAAAAGAAATAGCGTTCTACAAATTCACTGTTGAGATGTAAAAACTGGTCAGCACTAGTTCTTGAACCTGTTTGAGATATTTAGGTTGTGATGGTCAACACCACCCATATGCTCATTTGTAGTGGTTAATGCATTCTGGCTTTGTGACTGTATTGCTCTATGTTCCAGGACAGAGGTCTCACTAAATTTCTCCACGTTTGTTGAAATTGTGACAACAGACCAGCAGCTTGTTAACTTGGAGCAGAACCTCCGGGAAACTTCATTATCTTTATTAAGTCCTTCATTGGCTTGAGTGAAACATCATGCACACAATTTTGTCAGAGCATCAGAGCTCCCATATCCTCTCCGTCATTTAATTAAGGAGTGCAGCGAAGTAAAGTTCAATCTTTAGGCACCTTACTGTAGCTTGGTCTGCAAGATCCCTGAATCAATCCACAGAACAGAGTAGGGTTCACCATATGGGTCTGTGTGATACATGTAACTACTGGATGGGGCAAGGATCGATTGCTTGTAACCAAAATTGTTTGGCATACCACTTATGAATTGTTTAAATCCATGTCAGCCAAGACGTTTTGTCTAAGAAGAATCATTACTGTATATACAGTACTGTGCAAAAGTCTCAAGTAACCAATAATTCATTAATTTTGTGCTTCTAAAGAGTCAGACTTTTTTGTAATTGTAATGTAGTCTTGAGGAATAGTTCTTTTGGGTCATTTTTTAGCAGGTTTTTGTATCTCATTTTCAGTTTGGTCCCTGTACCTGACCAGTTTCAGAGCTTTGTGTTTTGTTAAGCGTCACAGTGACTTATGAATCATTCAAGAAATAAAAATAAATCTAACTAAAGCCATGAACCAGTGAGAAACCGGTGCAGATGAGATGATGACAAATGATCAAGCCAGTGATTAGTATACTGGTGATGCTGAATGGTTGGAACAGACAGGGGGGAAAATGAGGTTGCTGCTGAGGTTGTTACAAAAACAACCTATTTTTGGCAGTTTGCCGCATGTCACAGTAAATAATCCCAATGTCCCAATTTCTATCAACTACATCATTTCATTTTATTTATACTGTAAGTTACTTAATCTATACACAGATTCACAGTTTTATTTGTGACAAATTACACTTAATATGTGATACTGCACATACTTCAGTTAGACTCTATTATTTCATCGTTGTCATCAGAAGACTAAGGGCACAACGCAAGGTACACCCTGGACAGTGTTATTCCAAAAGCTACTGAAAATGCACTGATGCATTATTCTGTAACATTTTTAAGCCTTAAGACTGGGAAAAAAATTTTTATGGTCACTATTGTGACTGATGGGATTAAATGGGTTTCTGAGTTTGTGTCACAGTCAGTGTAGTCAGTGTAGATTGTATTAAAAAATGAAGAACATTAAAAAGTGATTTTCATACTTACAAAAATACAGTAAAATAATAAAATAAATCCATGATCTCCATTATGCCATTTTTAAGGGCACGATAGCAAATTCTGAACTGATAAACCAAATTGTAATCCATTACTTTTTAGCTTGTATAATTTATCCTACTTGTTTTTTTTTTAATTATTATTATAATATTAATTTTGAGTTACATGTAGTTTATTGCTGTTACACTCACCCTGGATGCAATCAGATGAAGCTCTGGGACCACAGCAGTGTAAACCAGGTTTCCATTGACCACCAGTCGGATCTCTATGGAGTCAGTGGTGAAGGCCAGAATGTAGGGGAATGCACACACTGTAAAGGAAAATGAAGAAGTGATGTGGTAAGGAGTTCACTAAATCTTTCTGATACCCCAGCAACCTTGAAAGTAAGCAACTTTGCATTAATTTTTTTATGTGATTGATTTTGATAAATGACCAAAAGTATCCTGCTTTTTGATATCACCAATTTAAGATGTTTCCAAGAAATACAAAGTACATACATTCGCCTAGAGTGTTGAGATGTTGTGTAATACACACTACTCTTTTATCTTGTACCATCATGTCATGCAGAGTAGTACTGTATAATGGCAAAGTATTAAAGAGGCTATGTTTTGTCAACTGGTGCAAAGTCTCTTACTTTCTTAGGTATTTCCAAGCCTCCTTGGAATAAAAGGAACAGTAACAGGAAAATAGAAACAGAGTAAATAATAGAAATCAGTACATTAGTGGTTTGAAACCTACTGAAAGAATGTCTATAGTTTGACTTTGTAAGAAAGTTTGTGCACAATCATTGGTCAGGTAAATATAATCACATGAGACTTTGTATGAAGATGTGAGTTGTAGGACGTGGTGGTCATGTTTGTCTGTCACCTTGTATTTTGGGATTTGTACTTGGATCCTGGCATAGACATGACAACACTACACATGTACAGTACATAAAAGCCTACATAAATCTAATGCATAAAAAAACCCACAAATATCAACCAAGCTCAACCAAGAAAGCTTAAAAAGGTAAAACTCTAATAAAATTAAGTAACTTACCAATACCATTAGGCATTTGATTCCAGCTGAAGTGAAAGTCAGAAGAGTTGGGCTGAATCATGGGTGTGGCACCATTAAATGGACACACCTTCTTATAGGCACAGAAGTCTACGAGAAAAATTTAGCCAGTATCAGAAAGATGTTATCATCCAGGAGTTTGTAAGTCTTCCTTATTGTATTAGTTACTGTATATACATCAATGAGAAATGGGACAAGTGTTAAGTGAAAGATCTAATAGTCTATTATATGGTCAATATATTGCTGCTGTGTGTAGTTCTTGTTTATAATTATCACATCAAACACTGAAAAAAGGGTTAAAGCCATGTTTGTCAAACTGCCAAACACTGATATGGTGAACATTATCTTGAAATTATTATTATTATTATTATTACTGATCAATGATTATGGCAGGTGATTTAGATTTTTAAAGACACTGACTGTTGTAGCAGAGCAGTAACCCAGCCTCGCCGTCTTCATACACGTCTATAGCCGCAACAAAGTTGACCTGCAAACAGGCATATGAACAATCAGCTGTGTGCCAGGCAACATACAGTACTACATATACATCGATCAGCCATAACATTAAAAGCACTAACATATGAAGTGATTAACATTGATTATCTCACTACATTGACACCAGTCAAGGGGTGTGATATATCAGGCATCAGGTTAACAGTCGGTTCTCGAAGGGGATGTGAAAAAGCTGGGTTAAAGGATCTCCAAAATGGCAGGTCTTCCTGGATGTTCCTGATATGTTTTCATATGTTTCCTCTGGTTAAACCTATCAAAAGTAAGATCTAAAGATGGACAACCAGTAAACTGGTGACTGAGTGATGGGCATCCAAGGCTCATTAATTTATATGGGAGGCCAAAGGTCGCCTCTCTGTTCGGGCCAAACCTACAGAAAACTTTCTCAGCAAACAGTGCTACTGGAGCACTATTTGCTGAGAAGGTTATTTCTGGCTATGATAGGAAGGTGTTAGCACCCACAGTGCATCACAGCTTGCTGTGTATGTGGCTGCGTAGCCACAGACTGGTCAGAGTGCCCATGCTGACTGACTCGTGTCCACTGCTGAAAGCATGTAAACATCAGAACTTGACCAGAAAGCAATGGAAGAAGGTAGCCTAATTTTATTTTAAATCATGCGGATGGCCAGGTGCGTGTCCCTCACTTACTTGGACTCTAGGATGTTCTATGTGAAGAAAGCCTGCTGGCACAGGGAAAAACTTTGTGTCCTGGTATTCACCTACACCTACCAATAATTGTTGCAGACCAAGTTTTCACTGATGCTGTGTGCTCTTAAAGCATGTCTTGACAAAGTACAAAGTTGTTTTGGTGACACAAGAGGAACCTACACAATATTAGACAGGTGGTTTTATTGTTATGGCTGACTGAGATATACAGTATAGGTGTATATACATGTTGTACTGACCCGGTTGGCATCCACATGGTGCAGCCTGTAGGCATCCCCTGTGCTCTCATTGATCAGGTCAAACTGGTGTTTGTATGCCACACAGATCATATGATCATTCTCTCCTGTTGGACCATCGACCAATGCCATGACAACTGGAGAATCACATAAGCAGATCTCCTGTATAACACAAACAGACAGGGATCACACCCTTATCAGTTGAGTTGAATCGAAGATCTAGCTGGACTTTCACTAATATGCAGCTCTACGGCAAATGTCATTTTTACATAACAGGCCCTTTGTATTTGATATGCCATGCAGCCGGTGCTTAAATCATCTGGAAGCTGAAAACCTCATAAATAGACCCAGGATTTCTGTCCAAGGTCAGCTCACCCAATTTCGCCACTCGATCACTTGGGTAACACAAAGCTAGCACCAACCTGGCATGAACTTCCTAGGCTTCCATGGTACAGTAGGAAAGCTGTATGAAACTTGTATTGAATGAAAATATATTTATGTTGCTGACTTTTTTGGAAGGTCTAGGCATGTTTGTGCACGGACACAATAAAGGGATTTTGTTTGTCTCTGCTTCGTATAGGTTATCTGATTATCTGTTCAAATTAAAGCAAACTACACTATATTAGGGTACATTCTCATCCTCTCCTACCCGGATGTACTGGAACTCCTCAACTGGAGAATCACTCGCTCCCATGCTTGTGCTGACACAGCTGAGGCAGTCAAGACGAGGGTGTTTCCTTGTTATAAGGAGCAGCTTGTTCCTAATCGCTGCCACAATGCGTAGCTCCACTCCATGGTGTGTGTTTATAGAATACAGATGGCAGCCTAGAGCGACAGAACCAACACAAAAATGTGTATTTAAAAAAAAAATCTATAATTATGTTTTTTTTTTCCAACAGATAAACATTAATGATTTACAATTACCATATAATTGCACTATTGGGTCATTAGTAAATGTTCAGCCTCGAAATTAGTACAATACATTACCCCGACAGACCCTTTACCTGCAGGACACTTTAACTTCAATACTTTTTTGTACATTAGTGCCTCTGATGTTATGTGAGATACTGTACGGTATGTGGTGTATGCGGAGGGGCAGAGCCGCAGAAATTGGCATGACTGGTGATTTATTGCCACTAATACCCCCACCACTCCACTGAGCCGAATTTGCTCACAAATCTACACCGATGCAAATTCCTTTCAACCTCTGGAGAGTTCAGTAGAGGATGGTAACACCTGCTTATAGCCTCCTTATAGCCCAACATGAATTCTGACGTGTTCGTCAGCGTCCTTAATGTCGGGAGGAAAACTGGAGCATGTTCAAAAATTTCGGCAGCCCAACCCCAACAATAATGCCTCGTTGATGCATCGGTATCGTTTCTTAAGCGCCGTTGTCAAGTCATTTATTTATTGTTATGCATTTATGAAGTCATTATCGTTTTTTATTGCCTTCTCACCTATTCGGCAGCATTCGACAGCCAAAAAGCCTCATATTAAATGTAGATGGAAGTAATGACAAAATTAACAAAGTGATATTTTATCACTATAATAGCGATGATTAAACACGTTCGAAAGATATAGTACATGTTAAAGTCTGATGCACAATAAAAACGTTTTACTCAAAAATGTGGGGTTTGATGACAAATTTACCATCTAATTTTTATTCCTAAATGGTTCCCGCATGCACTCGTTTTGCTGAAGCTCAGAATCAAGTCACAAAATAAAAACAGAAATAAAAACTACCGAAGAAGGAAAGCAAAAGGCAAATGTAATACTACTACTACTAATAATAATAACAGCACTACTAATACTACTACTAATAATAATAACATCTGGAAGTTGAGTCATGGCAACTGGACGACTTCTTAGTTTAGAAGAAACGTTTCACTACTCATCCAAGTAGCTTCTTCAGTCTAAGGTAAGTTGGAAATTTCTCGTATTTAAGTCGTCCAAGGTCAAAGAGTCCTCCCCTAGGTGTACCTATCCCCTATATTTCTCTTTACTTGGAGAGAACAAAGTGGAGCCTCATGATGGTGTGCTCCAGCTACAGTAACCTGTGTATGTGAGAGACTGCAGGTGGGACATACGTCTATAGACAATGTCTACAGGTTGGCATTTATCTGATAATGGGACAATATGAGATCATACTGTTAACACCTCTGTAATAGTTCGGAATAGTCAGTAGCAACTTCGGCTTAGTGGATTGGGGCTAATGGATCTTGAGCTTTCCCCGTGTTATAAAAATGAGGCGGGAAGTTTAGCTTTAGTATACCTTCCCCCCCTTTTCTCCTCTCTTCCTCCTTTAAACAAAATTACCCTTTTTCCGTGAGACCTTGCCTCGTGTCTGTGTCTTGCGCTGCCCGTGCGTCGGACCCATTACAGATATTAAGATAACATATGAGAATAAAGTTTTACCATTAAGAACATTCTTCATAGATTGACTCTACAAACTAATTGTAAAAATCAAGTCTCTTATACCCTTGGTTTTCTCCAGTTTATTCTCTCTGCTGTCACACTTGGTGCGCACAAGTTGTCGTTCCTCTATCCCTCTTTTCAGAGCACTCAGTTTGTACACATAGAGACGGGCGTCTTTCCCTGAAATACAATCAACAGAACATACATGAGTCATTGATATGAGAAACTGATGGGAAGTTATAACATTTAATATTGTATCAGTGGCACGACATGATGTTATCTTAATTTGATGTTGATTGTAGAAAAGACACTGCTGTCATGTTTTGAGTCGAGCACAGCCAGGCGTTAAATCAATGCACAGCAGTTCCTCATTATGGAAAGCTGAATTTATTTGTATTCAGTCTGTGGCACAGTCCTGTTGATTATTAGTTAATAGTTAACATTAGCACCTATTCACATTTCATCCTCTCTATATACACTCAATTTGTGCTTATAAATTAAGCGTATATAACTTATAGACAACAAAGAAAGTACTATTTCTTGACATTCTTGTCTTGCTAAATTTTCTTATTTATTGCATTATTGTAAACAGGGGTTGTCTGGTTCCTGTTGAAAGCCTGATTGAAGTGGCTTTTACTAGAACCAGCAAATCTAGAAGTTAAAGTTTTGTCTTTGTGTCTACTATTTCCACCCCCATCTCTCTAATGAGCTTCGGATCTGGTTAATGCTGTAAAACGTTGTGTGTGGATGTCTGTGTGGATGTGTGTGAGAAAAGTTACTTTGTGCAGTTTTTACAGGTGTTAAGTTGCTCATTAGGACAGAAGATTTCCCTGTTTCACATGCATTGCTAGCTTTCTGTGCTCTTTATAACGTTTCTTTAACAATTCCTATTTGTTACACGAAACTATAACAGAGGATCCAGCTGATTTTATTTTTCAGATCTATTCTAATGAGCATGTCTCTTTAACCCAGGCTGCCCCGCCACAGGTACCACTTATAGCACATCCTGAGAAAACTGGGACCGTTTAACCATTCATGTTCAAGACAACTAATAATGACCGTACTCCATGCTTGATAGGGTTGTTTTGTTTCATTAGATTTTTTTTCAGCAGCAATAGAGAGGGGATAAACAACATCATCCCCACGGTTAGTAAAAGTGAAGCTTTAAAACATTCTTGCAAAGAGAACAATTAAAGAATCATTTGTACTCGTGTACATTTGTACATGTATTAAAATCAATTATTTATCATAAATCAGTGATGCAGTTAGGTTTTGTGCGGTTGTAAATCCTCTTTTAACAAACACTCACACACACACGCACACACACACACACTCACACACACACACACACACACACACCTTTGTCCGCCCTCATAATGAGGAGATCCTGAGGTTCAAGTACATGCATCTGTTTGACGGACAGAGTCTTGTCAATCACTTGAACCGGAGGCAGGGATGGAGAGTCTTCCATACCATGAAAAACAACATCAGATATTTAACACTTAAGACAAAAAAAACTAAATTACTTTAAAAAAAAAATTACTACTACTAATAAAAACAACATATCATCCTGTATAACTTGGTATTAGAAATGAATCTGCGTTTCAGCCACATTATAATCATAAACAATCTATATTTCCGAGTACTAAATAAACTATAATTTATTATGTGTTGCAATTAATTTGAGGTTACATGTGTAGCTTATATTGCAACTGTATTGATAATATCTTACCTGCACTGGATAGCAAGGGATCTGAGGCTACAAAAAACAAGAAGCAAGATTAATTAAACATATATCATACATCATGATTAATTAATGAATCATATATCATGTATCAGGTTGCCAATGGATTATTCAACATATATCATTTTACTTTCAAACAATGTGACCTGTACAGCTCCAAAAAAATCTACATATGTTTTAATATAAAAAATATATAATGACATTCTCTTTATATTTCGTGATCTAAGCAACAGTTCTTGGTTGAATTACGCTTTTGTAAGTCAAGTGTATGTAGGGTTGTGCTTGTGAAGTACAGTATTTAGAGATATTATTATTTTAAGAGACATGCTAATCCTGTCCTTGTACTAGCCTTGATAGCTGGTGATATATGGGTTATTCTTATGAACGTGAAAATGTGTCACATGTTACATTTTCAGAATGTGAACCACTGGTGACTGATAATGACATACAGTATTCTTACCCTCTAACAGCATGACCCCGGCTGACTCTGTGGCTACCAGTAACGACTGCCCCCAGGAATCTCCACAGACGATTTCATGTGCAAAGCTACTGCAGAAAGACTGAGACTCCCATGGCTGAGAAAAAGGACAATGCTCTAATGTAATACTAGTATATTAGAAAATAACATTATAAAGGTGGTTAACATACATATCCAAGAAATAAGATTACATCAGGACTGAAAAACAATGTGAACACGAGGTCAGCTTGTGGGACAAAAACATCTTGAACGCTAACCTGTTCGTTAACGTGTTGGTTCATCCTTGGTAAGGGCTTTATTGATCAGCATCGCTGACTAATTTGATTAGATTCAACTTTATTGCCATTGCCATTACATTTTCTCACCTCTTTCCTGCAAAGTCCAGTGTTGACCAAACTAGTAGGAGCATCTCCTCTGACTATGGTCTTCAACTTTAATGCCTAGAAGGACAACCACATAAGTACAGAAAATGCCATGGATGCTGTTTAATGAATGTTTTCACGAAGCTGTCCAAATGATACATGATAATTATAACAAGTTTACTGTTCAAGTTTACTGTTTTATTACTATTTTAATTTTAAATGCAGGAGTGCTTTAAAGCTCTGTGGTGCATACTGTTTTTAGTGTGTGTGCATGTTAATAAGTCCTTGTTAGGTGTCTAGGTACATGTGTATATGGGTTTACTGTATGTGTGCGTTACCTGCCCTATCCGGACAAACTCAGCCTGGCGGGCCTCCTCTTTCTTTCGGGCCGACTTGGGTGATTCAGGCAGCACATCACTGAAGGAGCGACGGTTTAACATGTTCTGTGGAGAAAAGGGAACCTACAGGAGCAGTAACACATGCACGCACACACACACACACACACACACACACACACAGGTCTCAGTGAAGGACCCAAAGTAAGAAAAGCAGAAACTCAGAACAAGGCAGGAGAAGGAAGGCAGTAGGCATGAGAGCAGGCACTGAGAGAGCTTACTGTTAGGCAACAGCATTTAATTTTTAACAAAATTAAAAACCCATAAACCTTAGACAGAAGAGGCAATAGCCAAAACCTAGGGAAGCAGTACTATAGGCGTTTAGAATTTCTCCCACTTATTAGATAGAATCTGAAAAAGGGGCAATTAACCCTCCTATTACCTTTGGGGTCATTTTGATACTCATAATAGATACTCTGTTATTCACTATGATCTCTCTCTCTCTCTCTCTCTCTCTCTCTCTCTCTCTATATATATATATATATATATATATATA
>JAOVVA010000031.1:10812063-10840056 GCA_028565275.1 Leiocassis micropogon
TATATTGTATATGTGTCAGTATACAGTATGTGCGTGCTACTGTCACCTTTTAAAAGGAAAAGTAGTGGAAAATCTAGGTGCAAGAATGATCAAGCAAGTGTCAGAGGAAGAGTGAGAGAAAGGTGAACTTTTGCAGGTAAGGAGGAAAGATAATGAGGAGTTATGAACAAAAAAAGCAAGGCTGCTGTGCCCTAAGAACAGCATACAGAGAAAGAGAAGTGTTAATTAATTGGTAATTAGTGTATGTACCTTGTGCAGGTCTGGCATGAGGTCTTGATACAAAGATCTAATCAGCATGTCAAGGGTCCGCTGACGTTTCTGAGCAAACGTCGGGGTCTCAAGAGTGGCTTTCTCTCCGTTTATTACTGAGAGATGAAACGTAAGTGTGAATCAGAGCCAAAAATACTGAGAAACAGCCATGACAGACATTACAGGAAACTTCCAGAAAGGCAGAAAGACCTAATATGCTTATTCTGAAATGTGCTTAGTCATTCAGCTGCTAATTTATAATGTTTTGCTGTCACTATTTACTATTTTGCTGTTTACTATTTATTAATTCAACACGTATGCTAACACAACATATATATAAAGATATCTAAAATGTAAATAATAATAATTCAAATAAAAGAAAAACTAACATTTGACTAGTAAAAAGTCCCTGAACTCCTGATGGTCTGTAAATACTGGCGGTGAGGGAAGGGGAGGTCCGAACAATGGCACGCTCTCTTCTGAGAATATCTTCAACCTGCAAAATATTAATATTTTATTATTTCATTTCATGGTTCCTCAACCTTGGGGTCAAAACACCACAGGGTCATCTGTGCTAGTGATTTTCACAAATTGTTCATCTGAACTTCTATGCAGACAAATATTTGGCTTTTCTTAAAATTCTTAAATTTAATTAGCATAGGCTATTTATGATTTTATTATTTATTATTATTTAAAATCAAAACGAGGTAAGAATGCTTCCATGTATGTATATAAGTGTGGTTTTATAAAGAGTGATTCATAACTGTGTACTTGCAATTTGTGTACTAAGGAATACTAAGCAATTTGTGATCTTTCCCTCTTTGATGTATGACAGTTAAAACTCATTCATATACCTACCATGCATGTGCAGAAATTATTGTGCAATTTATATTGTATTTTTAAAAATACCACTAACCAAACAAATATTGATAACAAATTATAAATATAACAACTCATTCAGGAACACACCTATATGTGTCATTCTGACTGTTGTATCTAACTAAGGCAAAGATATCTGCCAAGTGAATTAAGGACGCACAAATTACATTTTTGTAATATAGAGAAACATTACATTTTCTGTTCTATATATACTCAATTTGTCTAAATTGGTTGTTTTGTATAAAAGGATACGTGTGAAATGGGAGCGGATCATGGAGGGCTTAAATGATGGTGAGGCATCATCTCCTTCCTGGAATACGATGGTGACAATGTCATTCCCGATATGTCTCTTTCTTTCCACCTAAACAGATAGAAAGTAGAAATACATCCATTTGGAAGGAAAATACATTCATACCCGAAACATTTCATTCAGTGACTGTATTGTGTACACTATTATGGTTTACAATTTTGGTTCTGACTGCTGCTTATGGACAATTTAATGTTAAAGAATGAAGGATGTACAGTATATAGTATGCCAAATCAAATATTGGGGTAAGCCACAAAAATACAAATCTAATATATTATACTGTACAGTATATTAGATTTGTATTTTTGTGGCTCACCCCAATATTTGTCCTGTGTCACTAGCCTTTAGAATAGTAATTAAAAGTTAGAATAACTCATTTTGAGTATAATATATTAACCCGCCCCGTAAAAACCCCCCGCTACGGAAACAACGGAAACGCCAACGGAAGATGCCGCTGACGTGGATAAGGTCTCCTTCTACAACGACTTGCGCATAAAAAGATCCACAAAGCGACGTGGAAAGCTCCCGGTGCCCAAGGCGTACGCAACGAAATCGACTACATCTGTATCTCGAAGCGCTGGCGGTCGTCCCTCCTTGATGTGCGCAGCTATAGAGTCGCCGACGTTGGCACGGACCACTTCCTCCTTGGTGCAGTCTGTCGTATCCGCCTCAAGCGCCAGTTCGCCCTTACCCCACGGCTAAAACCGTTCTATGTCGCCCGCCTTCGGGACCCGGCCGTAGCCCAACAATACAACTTCGCGGTTCAGAATCGTTTCGACCTGCTTACCCCGTCTGACGACCTCGAGTCACAGTGGGCGCAATTTCGGGATATACTCGTTGCCTCTGTGGAGGCAATGATTGGTCGCCGTCGTGGCACCTTCAAGGAGCGCTGGATCCAGGGACGATCCTGGACACTGATCGACAAACGACGCCGCGCAAAACAAGACCGGGACCAGGCCAGTGATGATGTGACTCGCCAAGCAACAGAGGCGAGGTACAGCGGACTGGACCATCGAGTCAAACGAAGTTGCCGACGAGACAAACGCGAGTGGATAGACCGCAAGGGCGTCGAGGCGCAGGAAGCAGCAAACCAAAACGACTCGCGGACGCTATACCGCATAGTTCGAGAGCTCGCCGGCTCCGTTACGGGATGAGGGGTGCCGATCAAAGACTGAGACGGCAAGCCACTTCTGACGCAAGAATTGAGCAAATCTTCCTGCATTGAGCAAATCTTTGTCCTCCGGCAGGTGATTGAACAGACGCTAGAATACCAGCAACGTCTTTCGCTGAATTTTGTGGACTTTGTCAAGGCCTTCGACTCGATACACCGCAATACCTTGTGGAAGATTGCCCGAACGTATGGAATACCGACCTGCTACATCAATATTTTTCGCAACCTCCACCACAGCTCCCCGTGCTTTGTGCGGACAGAAGAGGAGATGACGAACTTCTTCGACATGGGGTACGGCAGGTTTGTACTCTATCGCCGATGCTCTTTCTCCTGGTTATCGATTTCGTGGGCCGTCATTCAATCGACCAATCGATGCTGGGTGTTACCTGAGCCGATCTCAATTTCGCTGACGACATCGTCCTACTCGGTCCGACCCAAAACGCCCTCAACAACCTCACCGCGACCCTGGAACAACAGTCTGCCAACGCCGGGCTTAGAATAAGCGACCAGAAGACCAAGGTTATGCGAGTTGGCTACACACATGCGCGGGTCCCAATCATCGTCAATGGCCATCGCGTGGAAGAAGTGATGGAATTCACCTACCTCGATAGTGTAATCAGCTCGGACGAGGACACGGCGCGCGACGTCACGTGTCGCATCGGCAAAGCATCTGCCGCGTTTCAACATCTCTGCCCCATCTGGAACTCCCTGTCGCTTTCTATGCAAGTCAAACTCCGTCTTCTCCCCTCCATCGTAAAGCCCACAGCGACGTACGTGAGACGTGGAAGGTGACGGCGGCTGTCGCCCGGAATCTAGACGTTTTCCATCAGCGATGACTCGGATGCATACTGAAGATCAGTTATCTGGACCATATTACGAACGAGCAAGGCAGGAACAAGGGCAGCCAAGGACTAATTGGCGGCGAACCTTTGCGGACGACCTGAGAGTTGTCGACCTCACATGGGACGAAGCCGAAGCTGCGGCTGCCGATCGAACACAATGGAGAACACTCGTTGCCCTATGCACCGATCGGCGCGGGAGGCCATAAGGATTAAGGATACTGTACAGTATGTGGTGTCTGGCACCAGGATGTCTGAGGATACTTTGGGAGCTATGGGTTGCAGTGTGGGGTCTTCATGGATCAAAGGGTGCATCCCATGTGCTTTTTGCCTGCTGGGCCCAGTGCATTGTGAGCTTTAATTACATATATTTAATATTTATATATTTAAAACATTATTGCCATTAATCTATACCAACTATACCAAAGTCTGTGGACATTGGACAAAAGTCTTAAAAGTGGCAATTCTCTGTTATATAAGTATCCAGGTCAGTGGCAAGGGCACTCCAAACTGAGTTTAGGTGCATGCTGTTTGCTTTAATTATATTGTTATATTTTTAGACTTTGACTCAAGTCCACCAATTGCAACTGATTGAACTTGATATACAATAAAAAGGCACATATACATGAGCGTATATGGTCTTACAATTCACAGACCAAAAACAAAGCTGTGAAGACCAAGAAACTTCCCTTTTGCAATAAAACTGTGTCAAGGCAAAGATCTGGGGCAAGGGTATAAAACCATTTCTAATGCTTTAAATGTTCACAGAAGCACAGCAAGATCCACTAATGTAACACTGAAGAAGTCCAGAACCACCAGGGTGCATTATGGAGCTGGCCGTACAGCCAAACTCAGTACTGGGAAAAAAGGGCCTTGTTTATAGAGGTGACAAAGAAAACAGTGTCTTCAGATCTGGAGAGATGGGAGAACCTGCCAGAAGGGCAAGTTGTGACAAATACTTATTCAGGGTTTTATGAACAGAAGGCACACCTGGAAAACACTTAAAATTTCTCTTTGGCCATAAGCAGAAAGTTTCTCTGATATGGTGGGGGAAAAAAACTATTTGGGCTCAGTTCCAAGTGCTACATCTGACAAAAAACAGATGCTGCATATCAACTAGTTAATACCACTCCTATTGTGAAGTACTGTTGTGCCAGTATTATGATTGGGGTATTAGGGATGCGTCTCAGCCACTTGGAGTGGAAGACTGGTCAGAATTAAAAGAAGGATGAAAAATATAGAAAGGTCCTTGAGCCAAACCTGCTCCACAGTACACACAACCTCAGACTGGGGCAAAAGTTCATTGGAACAAGTCTCGCCAACACCCAGACCTAAACGCTGTAGAACATTTGTGGTAGTTCACAGACGTTCCCTTGCATGCTTTCTGAACTCACTCCATATCTGATAAGTGTTTATTTAGACCTAATCCTGTCATACGGTCATGTTTAAGACAATCACACACTGTTTATCCTCCACAATTCCAAGATGGTCATATTTACTTTGATATTGGTATGACTGAAATGTCTGATGATGTGTTCTGTAATTTTACTGTAATGTAAATTTTTTTTATATATTACACATTAGTGGCATGCGTGTGTCTCATGGTAGTTGAAAAAAAAAAAGATTCTGTGTAAATATCATGAGTCAAATACGCAGTGCACATGCTCATCTTATTTATTTATTTATTTTTCACAGGAAATGTGAAAAACAGACTAGAAAGTGCTCTTGTGGCTAAAAACGTCTTTTTAAAAATGTGTGCACCAATAATTAAAATTAAATAGTGATGACATCGGTAAAATGATAATAATGGTAATGGCAGCAAACTTGCTAAGTTACTTCTTATGTTACTAATGCTTTAAATACTGTTCAGCTGCCAAATCTTAATGGGTGTAAAATCAACTTGGACATCATGACGTGGATCAATTTCATGGTTACAACTGCAAGTTTTATTATTATTATTATTATTATTATTATTATTTTAAAAAATAAGCTATCAAAAGAAATGTTAGTAGGAGTATTAGGAATCTCGGTTTGAGTGATGAATTGATAAATTTATGGATTGACAGTGGATCCAGATGTGATAATGAATCTGTATCTTTAAATGGTTAACCTGTAGACAACATAGAATGTGCCCACCTTTACTTTGCTGCAATCATGCCTGATCATTGTAATGTGTGTGCACGCGTGTTTGTGTAGTATGTGCTCTTTTCACAGTTATCTCTGGTAAATGCAGACATACAGTCTGAGTTCAAGTGGTGCTCAGTAAAAGGGATGTAAGACCTTGAGCAAGCGCAGGTGCTTTCAAAAGCGTGCTGTTGTGAACTCTGAAAGCTTTGAAAGCCGCAAGTGGCTCAAGTGCTGTACTCATACTCTGATCTGATAAACAAAAAGAGAATAAGGCATAAAGGAAAAGTCTGAACTGATAACCAGTTAAAATAACCAGAGAGACAAGATGAAAAAAGTAATGCGTTCTTAAGTGAGAGACAGGCAAAGCAAGACTCAGGCAAAGCAAGAGACAAACCTAACAGATGTTTTAAAGATGTTTTAAACCTAAAAATACTACTTTTTTTTTTTTTTTTTTTACAGGCAGCTATTATAATAATGAATTTTATTCATATATGGCACCTTTCTAGTCAACTAAGGTCACCATCCAAAAACAATATTAAATAAAACAATTGACAGAATATCAACTAAAAACAGCGCTGAATAAGTGGGTCTTAAGTGATTTGAATGTGGTTGGAGAGTCTATATTACGAATGTTTTGTGCGACTAAAAGCTGTAGAGTCCATGATGGTCAAGTGGGCGAAGAGCTCAAGAGGGGGTGTAAAACCGTAGGAGCTCTGACAAATAAGGATTAGCAAGATTAGGGACCACTTTAAAAGTTCAGGACTGGAATTTCCTTCATTTTACCTGAGTCTCCAACAACGAACTGGACTCTATATGAACTTAAAGACTTCCAGCGTGAACTTCCAGCTAACACACAGTATGACTGCAAAACAACCCCTTCTATCTTTTATCACCCAAATGACGATGGGTTCCCTGGTTCCTCTTAAGGTTTATTCCTATTGCCATTTCAGGGAGTTTTGTCTTGCCACCGCCGCCTTCTGCGATCTGATCATTTTGATTCATACATATTTTATATAAATTTCCATAATTTTCTTTTGATTGTGCAAAGCTGCTTTGTTTTGACAATTGTCAAAAGCGCTATACAAATAAAATTGAAAATTGAAATTAAATGTGAGGAGGGTAATTTTAAACTCTATATGGTATTTGATAGGGTGCCAATGGAGTTGTGGGATAAGGATTCAGGGGGGGAAACAAAAATGTTATGGAGCTAGATGTAACATAATCTGCAGACACTATTAATATGGAACTCAAAGGATAAAAGAGTGCTATCAAAGGTTTCTGACCTGCAAAAATGGAGAAACTGTTGGACTTGGATAGAGTAGATTTTGACACTATGAAAAGAACCTCTATCCTATTGCTGAGTTTGAGAAAGTTGCAGAAAGCAAGTGTTTATTTCATTTAAGCAAGTGAATCAGGAGGGTGGAAGAGCATAGTCAGGCTTTGTGAAGATTGCTCCAGTTGTGTATCATCTGCACAACAATTTAAATCAGTTTTTCCCATACATTGAGTGTGCTTGGACGGGCCGCCGAGTATAATTTGCCGACCCCTTTTTTGTGGGAGAACGGTGCCATCCGCGATCAATTAATTAGTAGCAGGCAGTACACTAGCGCTAGCAGAATTAACAGGTACACAAGTGGTAGCGTGAGAGCAAAAGAAAAAATAAAAAGAATAAGAAGGGCTTACTGACGGTCGTGCATGCTCTGCAGAGACACATAGTTTCACACAGTGAAAGGCTCTTCTTTATAAAACTCAGGAAGATAAAAACACCCAAGCAGCACGGATCCGCAACATAGCACTGGTCAATGACCAATTAAAAAAAAAAAAACGCTTACACAGAAGTCCTGCAGGTGTGTGCTGACGGGGGAGGCTTCAGACATCACACAGTGCATTTGGGTTTTCTGATCTGTCATGAACTTATTATTACTTTTAAATGGTGTAAATTTTACTGCCATCGGAATATGGGCATGATATCACAAAACTGCAGAACTCACAAAATGCGCATATTATTATTATTACTATTATTTAAATAATAAAGAAAAGAAACAGAAACAATCAAAAACAATCAAACAATAAAAATGAGTCATCTTATAAATTTGTGTGTGTGCATAGCTGATCAAAACGAAATAGAATTCAACTCATCATATTGCCTAGGTTGTACTGAAAAAAAAGGATATGGCTATAAGGATAACTCCACATTGCGCGATTCCCATATATATTTATTAAAACATAACGTACTGTAGTAATGCAAAAAAAATTAGAAAATTCTCTGGTTTTAAGGCATACCTGCTCTGACAAGCAGTGCCATCTTTATACTTAAAAGAGTGTTTCATTTTAAATTTTTTACTAGTAGATAATGGGGACGTTTTGTAGGTTGGATCTCTGAAATGATAAATTAACAGAAATATCAAATAAATACAAAGTATTGTGTTAAAGGTCATGTGTGTTTATTGTTTGGTGTGTGTAGTAGACCGCTTTTTTTGCCAGCAGGTAATGCCGGCCCGCTCGCTGGCTACCACCGCGAGTACATTTCAGACCTGTGGGAAACACTAGAAATGTATACTAAACTTTGTAAAGATGTGGACACAGATAAGAAACAGAAGGGGGCCAAGGACAGAACCTTGAGGAACACCACAGGAAAAGGCTGAGATTTTTTTTATGTTTATTGAGCAAACTGAGTATGGTCAGAGGTGTATGAAGTAAACCAGGCAAGAGGGATGTCAAGAGATGCCAATAGAAGCTAACAATTTTATTAAATAGTGTCAATGTCTGCATTCAAATCTAGCAGGGCAAGAATTGTTAACAGTCCAGTATCATCAGCAACTAGGAGGTCACTGGTGACCCTCACCAAGGAAAGAAGGTACTATGTTTCGTATGAGTCATGAATAAAGTTTGAGATCAAGTATGCCTTATGAAAAAGCAAATTAACAGATATTAACTTTGCAAAGAGTCACTCTACATAGAAAGCAGTTTTAAGGTTTACTTACTAGCAAAGTGAGCAGCAGCGGTATCTGATCATATGATCAAGATGTGGGGGATTCTAAAACATTTAGTTTTCACTGTGCTCTGGGACGACAGCAAGTATTCTTATCGATACTCAATTTGTATTAAAAAAAGGGAAAATGTGTTTTTAATAAACTTGTTGGCTCCTGAGTGATGGAGCGGTAAAGTGCTTGCCACTATCATCCAGAGATTGCAAGTTCGGTTCCCGGCTGATGCTATGAGCCTAGAGAAGATATTGGCCGTGCTCTCTCGGGGGAGGGATGGCACACTCACACTCCCACATCAATCAAAGTAACACAAGCCAATCATGACCGTCCGCGAGCTCATGCAAGTGGAATGGATCGGATAGCTCTCTCCTCCAAGTGTGATAAGCTGCTCCCTCGCAGTGAGGGAGCGACAGTATGAAAAGATGCAGTCGGTTGCTTTACATGCGTCAGAGGAAGCACACGTTAGCTTACACCTTCCCTGGGTGGTAGCTGTCTCTAATGTGAAAATGCCCCAACAAGACAGGTGGGAATTAAACATGACTACATAAAGGTAAAAAAAATTGGGGAAATACACTTACTCACTCACTAATCGTCTATACCGCTTTATCCTGCATTCAGGGTCGCGGGGGCCTTGAGCCTATCCCAGGAGGCTTAGGGCAAAAGGCAGGGTACATCTTGGACAGGGTGCCAATACATCGCAGGACACACACACACTACCGGCAATTTGGGAACACCAATTAGCCTAACATGCATGTTTTTGGACTGTGGGAGAAAACCGGAATACCCAGAGGAAACCCACCAAGCACAGGGAGAACATGCCTACTCCTTGCACACAGAGATGGGAATCAAGCCCGGACCCTGGAGGTGCAAGGCGGGTTGCAGTGCTAACCCCATGCCGTCTTGGGGAAATACAATGAAACAAAAATACTAATTATGTATAATTATAACAACATATAAAATGTTTTAACATTAAAATTAGTGTATCCATATATCTAACAATCAACCAGGTATGTACATAAGTTATAATAATATCATACTTACAAGCTTGTATTGCAGTCTAGCTGTTTATACAGTACATCGCTCTTCCACAATGTGGATGGATATCAGGCATAACGAATTTTGTTCAGTTATAAGCTGAATAAATTTACTTTCACTGATTTCTTTAAAACATGTTTAGATCATCTATACCTGTTTCGGGATAAGCATCATCCCGCCAGAGAAGTTTCATGCAATTTTTCTGTCCAAAATTGTGCTAGTGTACTCACAAATCTCTTACAGTATTGAATTTTAAATCTGTGATATTTGAGATAAATACCCCATGCATGTTGTCAATAGATCAGATTTAACATCATCTTTTTTTATGGCACTCATCATTAAGCAAATTGCCTACAAAAGTGGAGCGGTTGGCTTATGTAGATTTCAATTCAGAAAACTTTTTGCCTTACACTATTACTGATCTAAGCACCATCACAAACTATACTGCTTGCTACCTGGGTTTTAAAAAGCTTAATTTGAACGCACTTATTCTCATTCTCTCTCAGTGCAAAATCTCCGGCAACCATTACCACACCACAACCGACCATGCACTCACTGTCAAAATCAGCCGTTCTGATTAATGACCTCATCCAACCTCATAAGCTAATGGATTCCTGGAACAGACGGCGCAAATTATTCTCATTCTTTACACTAGTCCGGCATGTTATTTAATATGACAGTAGACCCCTGTGCTTCGACTCTATCTGTGAATCTCCTTACAGATTACTAGAGGAAGATGTCAAATACTTACAAATGAAATAGGTGCTATTATGGCGCCAGTGTTGTGGCTAACTCATTAGCCTCTTTCATCTTCCAAAAAGCTACAAATCTAATAATAAAGCAGATGTTGCTTGTAGCTGTGACTATGTACAGTATGACTCACACTTACGGAGACAGCAGAAAGACATAATGTCCTTCCTATAATTTAAGTAGAAAGTACAGGAGTATTAAGAGAGAGGGAGAAAAGAAGGTGATGTTCTGAGAGCACAAAATTAGACAAACCGCTGAGATCTGTAGGTGAGTAATTAGTCAGTGTCTAACAGAGAATACAGTGTGTCCCTGAGAATACAAGTGTCCCTAGAGAAAACACACCGAGACAAGAATAAACATCATTATGATGACCATGGTACTGGCCTTATTGGCCATTTAATCTACTCCCATATGTACTGGCTCCTCCACAATAAATACTCCGTCTCTTTTAAAATGCCCCATGAGTCTGACCGTAGTCATTTACAGGGTATGTGCTTTGACTGACTTGCTGATCTAATGTATCTAATGCTCTGACAAAGAAGACACGCAGGTGTCTTACTTTCATTTAAACAAGTGACCTTTCACATCTTATCGACTGCTATGCATTTGCTAGCCTCTAGCCAAGTCAGAAAAAGTTCCAGTTCAGGTTGATGTAGAAGCAGTCACTATGAAGATAAAGTGTTACTTAAGATGACATAACGTTATCAGATGTGTTAACTTGCTGAATGTGCTTCCCATGACTGGTTTTGAATCCGGTTTTCCAGTACTGCGGACCGTACTGACCTACTTTCATCCCTTTCAAGTTATACATATAGTTGAACGTCCCTTACTAAGTAACTGTTTTATAATAAACTTTATTAAGTGTTGTTATACCATAGAGCTATCGAATTCTCTCCTCTCATTGATCAGAAGGGCTTGACTGCTTCATACTGTACCAACCTGCTGGGGATTTTTATCGCAGGCAACCTGGGTGGTTTTATTCTTTACATATTAATTATCGCCTTTTTGAAAAATACCATATGTAGATGTAGTGCAATTGTAATAAGACCCACCTGTTGCTTATTCTCTTTAGAGTAAGGTAACATGGTAGATACGTGGAACATGAGCTCATGACCCTGATATACTGTATAGATGGAGTTTATTCCTGTAGTGTCATCTAGCAAGAAAGAGAAAGCATACTTAGTTGTGTGACATTCAGAAAAACTGCTTTCTCTGGAAATTTTAATAAGCAAATAGGCATGCAAAAACTGTATATGTTATCATGCATACAGTAGGGTAGTTACTTTTAGTGTCCAGGCCTCCTCTATAACCAGCCCAGCCTTGCAAACAAATGGTGTCACCAAGCAAATTCAAAAACTTGTCAAAGTTCTCACTTCCTGACTCTAAGAAAAAAGTCCGACAAGCTTGAAATTAGATGCATTATATCATCATCAGAAATATTACAAAAACAAGCCTGATTCACAGTGATGTGTAAATAGTGGCTAATAGAATTATATCAATTAATGTTTAAGCATTAAGTGTTTACCGTTACTAAACATTTCATCATCTGTCAACTGTCCATCTTTGGCATAGAGAACTCCAAATTTAAAGTTCACACTACCCTAAAAGTGGACACAAACATGATTTAAATCAATACCATTATGTTTCTGAAATATGTATGTCCAGAATCCAAAATTACCTCTTGCTCTTCCAGTACCAGTAGGTCCTGTGGAAATTAAACACAGTGATTGAAACATAATTTAATCTTCAGTTCAGTGCAAATTGAAAGATATTCTCACACAATCTCATCTAAAAACGTATTCGTCTTTTATGAAAAGGTCTCCTTCAACACCCGCATACAGAATGAAGCTCCTAGGTGAAGGGTGACAAGTGTGACTCACACCTTTTGGATCTCTGGGTTCAGTATCTCCCTAGGGCCCTTCTCGAAGCGCTCCATGTTCATAGCACTGCAGAGACCGAGAAAAAGGAAGGAAATGTGACCAATGTGCTGTTATAGATGTGTGATAGATTTAGAAGTGTGGTATTATAAATGGGAGGCCACGACAAGAAAACTAAGAATCAACAGCATTTATATGACACAGAAAAAAATATTTCTGGGTGGTAACATTTCATAAAATATAAAATATAAAAAAAACAGGGCCACCTTCCTTTAAAAATTATTTTTTGAAAAAAAAAACAAAAAAAAAACACACACCCTGGTATTAAAAAAATCCTGTAATACTGCACTAAATTGTTCAGCTCATTCGACTATACCCCCTAACTACATACTGTCTGTGCAATTCTTCACATGTTTTCACCAAGAGCACTGGCATTAAGCATGCCCCCTTCTGACACTATAATGGACTTTCCTTCCTTCGGTCATCTGGCAGAAGGAACTGGAGAATCCATGCCACAACCACCAGACTGTGCAACAGTTTCTTCCCTGTAGCTACTAAACACACTGCTGTCACTTTACAAACAAGCCCGAAAAATACTAAAGAATACCAATCCAAGTTCTTATATTTAGTTGTCAGATGTCATTTCTAATTAAACTGTCAGGAACACTGATGGGTTAATAAAAGCTATATTCATATTCAGTCATCAGGCTGTGTTCCATTGTCTGCAGATTTTGCTCATCTAATCATGTTTCTTGTTCTTTCAACCATCACACAAATGAAAAGAGAGAGAAGGACAGGAATTAAAAATGTATTTGTGAGAGCATGAACATGGAAAATGGAAAATATATATATTTTTGAAAAACACTCCCTCACAAATGTAGCTGAGACAAACTTGACATTTCTCTTAAATATTTCACTCGTGCAAAAATTATCCCATCTTTGTTCCATGATCAGTAATCTGATTGCAAGCTACAGTACAGCGAGCTGCAAAACTAACTAATGTCTAACACAAGGCTGAATCCCAAATCCCTGTATAACCTCTGACCAAGGGCACTACGTGGTGTGAGGAACAAGTGATTGTACAACCTAGCGCACTAGGCTTCCCTGTAACACTGTTTAGGATTTAACCCCGGAACCCAGAAGTTAAAATAGCTGATATTCTAAAGCAGAATAAGTGGAATTATAAATAGAAACTTTACAGGACTGTCCACTTCCTCCATGGTTTATTCCCCTTACCTTTTGTCTATATTATACCAGTAAGAATTTAAAACTTTTTTCACCCCTGTTAATGACATTACAGTCGGTCGCCAGCTTGCGATTACAGTAGTTGGTTCTGCCAGGAGTGGAAAGCTATGAGCCGGCAGAGCAAACTAACTGGTTAACTAAACAAACAAATCATAATCTGTTGCTAAGCTGGTCCTGTTGCTTTACTAAATATCAGCCATGCTGTTATTCATCAGAACAGGACAAACTTGAGTGTGATAATACTTAACTAGAAATAAAAAAGAAGCAGTTTTTTTTTTTTTTTTTTGCATATAACAGCTTGTAAGGAAGTTGATGTCAGAGTGCAGGGTCTGGTATAATAAGGCACTTCCTGAAACAGTCTGGGTTATGGGCCTTGATCAAGGTCAGCTTGGTGGTGTTTGTCCTTGAACCCCAACCTCCTGATCGAAAAGTACAGAGCAGCCACACTATGGTCTTTTATGGCATATTAATACATAATACATATTTTCATAAATGAGAATATGAGAATGAATAGACCAATTTGCTAACACAGATATACAGTACTAGAGTAATGGGCAGAGCTTATGCTGAGGACGATATGAGCGGCTTTGTCGAATGGTTGCTCCTGAAAAAAACACAAACCTACCAACTAGGTTGACTTTTGTTCTGGATGCGCCAAGACACACTGCTGTTCAGACTACAAATAAGTTCATATGCATTCCAGAACATATCTGCAAGATGCCTGAGTGATGGGATCACAAGATGCACTTGACCCCATTCAGGCACATACGCATTTAGCGCTATCCACTTGAAATCAATCACCTGAGGAATTAGATGCTAATTCCTGTTGTCAAATACACCTCACCTTGTGTTGGTTAGTGGAGATCAATAAACAAATTAATAACAACACTTTAATACTAATAAAACTGGGCAGGCCCTTTATTTTCCCTCAAAAAAGCCTTGATTATACAAAATGCAGAAAACATTCCTTTGAGATTCTGTTCTATTAGTTTGGAGATGACTTTTACTCCATGACATCGTGCAGCTATGATCAATTAGTATTAACAGGGGCAGAGTGCCAAGAAAACATTCTCCACACTATTACACCAACTACCAGCTACACTAGCCTGAATTGTTGACAGAAGCCAGGGTGGGTCCATGGAAGGACAACCAGTGAACTGGTCAAACATCAAACATCTGTGGGACGTGCTGAGGCACCACCTCAAAAGATCTTACAGGCCTCAAAAGATCTGCTGCTAACACCTTGGTGCTGGATTCAACAACACACCTTCTTGTGGAATCGATAGTTCAGAGCTGGGCCTGCAGCACAATACGACCTTCCAAATATGGTGGTTTTCATTTTATGGAAGTCTGATCCATGAATATGTGGACAGTGATCAACTTTTGCATTTGTGTCTCTGTACACCCTCACAATCGATTTGAAATAAATAAATCAATTAAGTTGTGATTGAAATGTCGGCTTTCAGCTTTAATTCGAGGGGTTTAATGATATTGTTCCATTGACTGATTAGGAATTACAGGCATTTTTACCATAATCAAAGAAATTGGACAATTGACTGATTAGTCAGGTTTTTTTTTTTTGTTCATCTTTCTTTAGATTCATTTGATTCCATTTTCCGTGATGAAGAAAAACCCTTCACAACATCTAGCCAAGTCCAAAACAACCGTACTAATACTGTACTAATACGAGTTAATACTGTAGGTATCTCTTTACTAAAGTCAAAAAATTCCTTCATAAATATATACTGTACTGTAGACGGTTTACTTCAAGGTGCAAACCACTCACAACACACAGACACAGAAGGACAAGTTTCAAATTTCCTTTAAAAAAAATAAATCCCTGCCCATATCCAATACAAGATTATCTTGCACCTTAACCTTATTAGGGAAGGAAAGAAAAGGCTTGCCCTCATCAATATGCAGACTGTATTTTTTAGCGTATTTTTGCAACATCTGTCCACAGCAAGCCAAGAAGGCTAAAATTTTATGGGAAAAAAAAACAAAAAAACCTGCAGCGCTTTGTCTTCATACAGTGCTGCACAGGTTAAGCAGACTTGATCTCATTTCGGTTCATGGGGGTCTGAGTTCGTTTGAAGTGCGCAAAAATGCTGACTAATCGCTCTCAGCTTGTTTTGATGGCTGAAAGGAACCAAGTGTGAAAACACCCTAAGACACTTTGTATGTGTGTAAAACTGGTGTGTTACTGACAGTGCACTGAGACACATGCATGCTGCTTACCTTAATATAGATTTGACTGATAAAGTTTTAGTGGGGCTGTAAGGGAGGCTAATCTTAAGAGTACCCTGCAGAAAAACACACAAATTGCCACACACACACATTAGACAGACAGTAATTAGGTTAAAACTAAGATTTAATAATACTGTAAGTTCTGCAGAAATAAAAGTGGACACAGCAGAAAAATAACGTTATCTAGAATGCAGCACGGACTGTACTTCATTAATCTGACTTATCCTAATATTCTCTAGTGGAATAAATTGGTGTAATTAGTGATTCATTTAGTGGGTGTGGGAATGTGTGTACGTAACACACACACACACACCCTAAACTTTAACGTATTAAATCAGCCTCAAGAATGATATTAAACCAATTAATTCTCCTGGACTCTTTTCTCAGTGGCTAAGCGGAATGACTAGAAAGAGGTAGATAATACGATTCACTAAACTAAACAGACATATACATACTGTATATTCTACCTTACCGTTTTGCGCCAAAGGATGGCTCGGTACTGTGGAACCCTCTGGTTGTTCTGGTCTGACAGAACCACGGATAAATAGAACGGGTTCTTCTCCGCATCCACACCAACATAGTTCTGATGGACTGGAGGCGAAATGAAAAGCAAACATACAGTATGAAATGACCTGAGAGTGAGAGATGACATAAATGTACTTACTGTATATATGTAAAATATACTATAATCTTTAAGCTTAAAGATTTGTCAAAGTTCGTTTGGATAAAAGCAGACTGGTGGCTGTTAGGAGACAGAAGATAAATGAATAAACGTCTGAAATGCAATTACAGTCTGAGGATCTGTTCTGTTTCACTGTCCCCACCCTTCCTGTGTCACATATTCATTCTCTCGCTCCATCTCTTTCTCCTAGCTCCATCCCCACTCTCTGAAAAGTATGTGCACTCCACTAAACGAGTTAGGAAGACATAATGCAGGCATCTGCTTTCTGGGCATGCAGTGGATATGTATGTGCGCTGGAAGAAATAGTGTGGGCAAGCGTCTTTGTGTGTGTGTATGTGTGTGTGCGTAAGATGAGTGATGCTTTGCAAATATTGATGCTAAAATGAGGCTTCTCACACACCGTATTAATATTGTTTATTAAATACAGCAAACTGTACGAGCTACTGTATAATTGTGCATCAAATGCTTCGGCAAAAATAATTATTGAATCAATTAAAAGCGTGTACATCATCAAAGCATGGTGGAGTTTATATAATGCAAAACGTAATGATGTGCTCATATAGAGTTACATTTTTATTAAGGTCAGCTGTGGCACACGTTTTTGAAATAATAGTAATAAAATAACCTGATTCTTATCCCTAAAGTGGGAACACGCCGTCACTGTTAGAAATAGCTCTCCCACCTTTTCCCAGGAAGTACTTGAAGAACCATCTGGTGTGGTATTCTGGATTCTCCAGATGGACATCGGTTCTTCTCCAGATTCCTGGTGTGTAGTCCATACTCTTCCAACACAAAATAAATAAACGATTTTTTTTTTCCTGTTAAGTGTCCTTATGTTATTTGTTTATGTTGAAAAAAGAGAAAGCTTCAATCATAAAGAAATGAGTCAATTTGTTAGCGGTTAAAGAAATCCTCATATGGCTATTTAATTCATATTTCATTAGAAAAGAAAATCCTTATTTAATACACATTTGAACATTGTGCGGGAACTGGACAGCCGAAGAAGAGTTCTAAGCATTAAAATACAGAAGGCTGACTCACATAAAGGATAAACAGACAATCACAGTGATGAAAATAGTGGCAGAAGACAAATTAGTTTCTTGGAGAGAGGACAGTCTAATTTTTTTTCCCCCTCTGTAGCCCACACATGTGATATTGTACTTTCAAATCAATTTGTGTGACTGGTGACTTGTCTTGGGGAGGCAATAATGAGTATATATGTCTGGTTCTCATAAAGGAGTGTGAAGAATAAAGAACGGGGAAGATCAAACAATGCATCAGTGCACACAAGAGACAAATAATGTTATAGGTTATTCTAGCTACTGTATCTGTTCCTTCATTAATCACCACTTCATTAGGCTTGCGTGATGTACTGATTAATCTTTTTTTTTTAAGACTGCAACCATTTAGTTGCATTTTTGATGGTCTTGGTGCACCAGTGTGACTTGCAAATTAGACACTGATTAGACAAAGATATTATCAGCGTTAGAACAGGTTGGAGATGATTCTGTGCAATACTACTGTTATTAGGGATAGGAGTCACCAAGGACCACCCATTACAATTTTATCACAATACCTATGTGCCAAATCGATTTGTATTGCGATTCTGTATCCCAATTTTATAAGAAAAAAAAAATTCAGGATTTAGCAAACAATATGTTGGTACCACACAGGATGCGGTGCTGAATATATTAGAGCACACCACCTGCATGATTATAGAAGAACGACAGCATTTTACCATCTCAGATTCAAGTCGGTGGGCCGATATGTGGATTGCCACACATAAGAATCGTGATACATAACTGAACTGATTTGTTTCTCTTGTCTCTAATACAGGTAGTCCCAGACTTACGAACGGGTTACATTCTGAAAGCACATCCGTAAGTCGGATTTGTTCGTAAGTCCAACAAAGTGAGTCTTATACACCTTTGACACAAATATACAATGTAAAGCGTGAAAAAAATTAACACAGGTTTGGTTGCACATTATACTTTCGCGAGACTGCGCCTCAGAAGTCGCGAGGGGAATCCTGGTGACGCAGTGTTTTAAATATTTATTTAAATAATAATAAAATGATCTGAATCGTATGCCTAATGTAATTAAGGTAAACCAATACAATTTTTAAAAGCAAATAGCAATTTAAATTTGGCTTACTTCCCAAAAATTAATCGAAACAGCAATAGGTTTTATTTTCAACTGTGCCAATTTGTATGACAGAGTAAAAGATTGCAACCACCGAATCTCTGATTGCTAGAGCGAGTTGTTTGTTACAGCAGTGCAGCAGTGGGGCAATTGAGCTTTCTGTGAGGCAGAGATAAAAGACTGCCATTTAACACAACAAAGTTAAATAAAGCCATATAGCCAAATAGCTTTCTGGATAAACAAAATATATGAACACACACACACACACACTAACATGTCTTAAAATTGACACACAACTGCTGTAAAAGCAAAATGCCTAACTACCTAACAATCTACTGGACTGGCAAAAATGCGGTCTGGCGGCTAGATGTGGCTCATGCTTCTACACAAAGTGACTTACAACTGAGAAAGCATAAAACTGAACAGTTAAAGGTTAAACGTCCTGCTCAAGGACCCAACCGTGACAGCTTGTTTGTTTCAAAGTTATTTTGTCTGACAATAACAGCGATTAGTTTTAGTTTGCTTTTGCTCTGCATTGAACTAGTCAATAAGTCTCGGCTCATACACGGTGGAACAGAAAAGCATCTGCCTTATCATCTGGAGATCGCAAGTTTGACTCCTAGTAGTACATTCAGGGGTAATTGGGTGGCAAGTTTGCATTCTCACTTTAACCACTGCAACACGATCCAATCATGGCTGCTGGTCAATAGTGCTGTTGACAAAAAAATTATTGAAGATTCTTGTTCTGTTTGGCTTTTGACTAACAATGAAATGTTAAGTGATGCGATTAAATCTATTCATGTTGACAAAATCTAAGAATTAAAGTTGGCTGATCATCTAACAACTAGCTTTCCAAAGTAAAACAATACGTTGGATCAATTAGTTTTTATTTTAAAAAATGTATTGCATCACATTGCCTTAATATGCCTTAAAAAGTTTTCTCAACTTTTCCTTTTTGTTTTTACAGTGCAGATACTCCTGAGGTTAAATGTGGGAAAAGATCTGCTTTATCTCGGGTTATTTGTCCACATCAAACACAAGTCTGGGGTATGTAGACTTTATTCTTTATGTAATGAGCTGAGATCTGAACAAGTCACGACTTTTGAAAAAGAGCGCAGGCACACATATAATAATCTTTAAAAAACACACCTGTACTGTATATACTTATAAAAAAAAAAATTTCACTTGGAGGAACAAATAATTCTCTCCATTTGGTTAGACATGTCACAAAATTGTCAGACTGAACTTTTTACTGGATTGTGTTGCTAGAACTGTTTAAATAATTAAAGTAAACCAGATACTGTATGCATTTCCCCCTCAGATTCAGTTTTATTTAAACAGTTCTAACAACACAATCTAGTGTTTCCCCATACACCAAATTACATGTGTTGGCCCAACACACTATCAACAATGACCAAATACATAAAAAAAATATATATATTATTTAATAAAATCTAATTATTTAATAAAATCTTATATAATTGCATGCAGTGTATTGATCCACTCACCCCTCCTAGCGCGCACACGTATCGGCTGAAGCGCTCGTTGTGACCGTACAACAGTTCCTGCTGTTTACTGAAAGTGTTTTAGAACTGCAGAGATCAGTTTTGTGACGGAGCTTAATGAAAATAAAGATAGCAAAAAAGGAAGTGGGTTGTTACAGTAGCAGTCCGGAGTTCGCAAAAGGCATAGGCAGCCTGTGAAGTACGAACAGCAGAGCTAATGTTAGATTAACGCCGAGTTGTTGAGGTTAACACCAAATGCAAAACAAAACTTATCGATGAATACATTTTTAATCAGTTCAATTCTTAACAGCAAGTAATCGATTGATGTTTAATCAGTAACGTCTTTAGTTTAAACTAATGAACACCCTTTCTAATTCGTTCTTTTGTTCATCAATCCATTCAATAATATTGAGCTACTACAGTATATACATTTTGAGTCATGTAAGTACATACAATTTGAGACCGAGTTACAAAAATAAATCCCCTGACTCTGATTTGTACTAGACGAACAGATTACTATGTAAGAAAGTCCCCTTAGAAGCCCTTGAAAATGATGGTGAAATGCCACTGCATTCTGCATACTGATGAGTAGTAAATGCATGCGCGCACACACACACACCACACGTCAATAAATCTTTTCTCAGTAAGACCAAGGATCGATGCATGCAGCTCAATCATGCACAACTACACACACACACACACCCCCACCCCCACACAAAAACCCTGAGTATAATGACACGAGGTGTGTCTAATGCTCCACTCTGTAATGATGCCATCTAATTCTTCTACAAATGCAAATAGCTGTTAACATGTTATTAATCCACAATGCACACTGCACACGTACAGACTTTATACCCAGTCAGGAGCATGTTTGATTTTTAGGTGTACACTGTTCAGACTTTTAATTACTTGGTTTTGATTGATGGGCTTCCTGATCAGCCTAGTCATACAGCTTGATGGGTTGATTTTGCGGATTACCCTAAGAAAGCATATCACCAGGATGCACGATGCAAAACGTTTTGTTTGACCATCATGACACGTTAGTTGGCTGTCTCACCAAGCCGACACTATTTGGGATATTAACATGTCGTTTGCACTTCAGGATCATGAATGATCGTAACGCTACACCGAGGATTCCCGGACAGACAGACCCGCGGCCAACCGCACGTGCGGTCGCTAGGCGACACCACCCTAGAGGCAATCTGAGGAGATGTGCGATACCTGGGCGCACACCTACAGTACATATAGGCCCATCGCTCCAGTATAGGAAAAAAAAAAAAGTGTTGAAAAGAAAAATCAAAAGAAAAGCCTATATATGTAGCCTGCATTTGGCTCATACACATTTCGATGACAAGCATTTCTCGTTTCATTGTCAGGCACCTGAAAAATTGGCAGGAAAAAAAAAAGCCCCCTCTAAAACCAGAGGGCACACTTGATGCTTAAATCCCCGCAGCATGAGGCTCCTACACATGAGTACTGTCCTCACCTCATCTAAGGAACCGTTCTCCACCCTGAACCTTCCAGCTCTCTGTATGGCTCCGTCTGCATCGCTGGAGATCAGCTGGAATGAGACGCAAAACATTGCATCAGAAACTCACCATGTTCATGACACATTAGAGATCATCACATTAACGTGTCAACAGTAACACTGTAACCGTAACACTGTAGAATCAGCTAAACATCTATCTACTGTAAAGTCGATCTGTAATACAGGAGAAACAAAGTTTGGATTAACGCTTTATTTGGGTGAAGGTTTTTGTATTTCCTGTAACTTTCTAGCCCAGGGGTAGGCGGGTTCAGTCCGAGAGAGTCGCAATCCTGCAGATTTGAAAAAAAAAAAACCTCACCTACTGTACCTGTAGCCTTAGTAATCCTGAAAACCTTGATTAGCTTGTTCAGCTGTGTTTGATTAGAGTTGGAGCTGAAGTCGGCAGGATTGCGGCTCTCTAGGACCGAACTTGCCTACCCCTGTTCTAGCCGGGAAATGTGACCTGATTGTATGCAGCAACAGTCAAAGTTGGACATCATGTACGGCAGAAGACATTTTTTTAACACTCTTTAACTGCTCTAAAACTCTTAACTCGATTAGTCGGGAGGTAAATTTAAAAATAAATAAAAAAAACAAAATTTACCTGACTTTGACATTTTTTTTTATTTTTTATTTTTTTAAGCGGCAGCCCTTTAAGCACGGTGTCAGGGGTAGATCAGTGGTTAAGACATTGGATTATGGTTTGGTGGTTTAAAAGGTCTCAGGTTCAAACCCCACAACCACCAAGTTACCACTGTTGGGCCCTTGAGTAAGGCCCTTAACCCTTAACTGCTCAGATGTATAATGAGATAAAAATGTAGGTCGCTCTGGATAAGGGCGTCTGCCAAATGCCGTAACGTACATGTAACAGTGGCTGCCTTGCTTGAGAAAAAAAAAGTGTGATTTGTATTCAAATTTTATTTGTCACATACAGTCATACACAGTACGATATGCAGTGAAATGCTTATACGACCGCCCGTGATCTTAAAAAACAAGGTTATCAATAATAAATAAATTATGGGATAAAATAAGAATAAAATATAGAAAAACTTTAGCTGTAGAAAATATAGACAATATGGCTGTACAAATATGGAAAATATAGAAACTGTTAAGGAATTTATTTATTAAGTACCAGGTGTTTGGGGGGTTTAGTACCTTGCTCTTTGGGAATCATTTTTTTCAAAACTGGCCATGATGTTGCAAAGAAAAATATGCTACATATGATTGACTTTGTACTTATTTTTAGCTTTAGTTTGTGCACATCCTCAGAAATTACCGAAACACACCCATACACGCCCTCTAGATACAATATGCATGTAAACGGTAGGGGCAAGTTAGTCAGCAAAACATTTCGCCGTTTGTGCAACCCAGACAGCAGTTACTCCCACCTGTATGCTGTGTCTCTACCTCTGCACTGTGACAAATATATGTGTTAAAACGGTTAAACTCGGCTCCCCCAATGTGTCACCATGTTTGTGCACGCCCCCTACTGGAATCCTCCAGTAACGCCTAATATACAGTACAGTATGGGCAAGTATGTGAACAAATACAGTACGTTCACAGCCTTGAATTGTTTAACAGCAAGTAAAATTTCAATCCTTACAATCCGGAGCTGTTTCATGAAGATATTTCTCATTTTCTTTACTATTCTAATTCTCTGTAGTGCATGTAGTTCATTCTGAAGGAGAAGATTAAAAGAAAGTTCATCCCTATTATGCCTTCTTCTCCATTTCTCTCTCTCTCTCTCTCTCTCATTGCCTCTATTTTGTTTTCTCCTCCTTGCGAGTCCGCACTTAATTTTTTTTTTTTTCCTAAAGTGACTCAGCTGGAGTTAAATGAGTTTGTGTTGGAGGTGAGAATAAAACATGATTATGAGAGAGAGAGAGAGAGAGAGAGATGGATGGGAAAGTGGGAAAATGTGAGTGAAGCCACTGTGGCACAAACTCTGCTATCAACACCAAATAATCGGCACACAGAAACACATGCACACACACACACACACACACACACACTTTTGTTTACATCAAAGCCCTTTGGTGACAACGGAGAACCAGCTGCACACACAATTTGAGACTAATTACGTGTGTGTGTCTGAAAATGGGTAAAGCGAGAACGACTGTGTATTTCAGCAGCTACTCTATATTCCCCACAACCTGTAAATGACTCTTGGTAATGTATGTATGTTTGTGTGTGTGTGTGTGTGTGTGTGCGTGTGTGTTTGTGTGTGTGTGCATCTCAATCCCCTTTGACACAATGTAATCTCTTTTGCACTGGGAAATTGTGACATCCTCCAGACGGAACGACGTTGGTTGCTAAGCAACAGATGATAGAACCTCACCCATCCCCTCTGCATTTGTGCCCACTCTCTCTTTCCCCCCTTTTACTTCCATCCACCTGTTGGTCAGCTCACTCTCCTCTCTCGCTCCCTCTCTCTGTCATGTCGGTATATCTCATGGTACAATAAACGCAGATACCGCATGCATCGTTTTTAATTAAGAATGACCTACATGTGATCCAATCACAAACTGGCAATATACTATATTAAAAACGCTCACGTTTACATGTGGATATAAAAATCTGTATATTCTAATAACTGGCACTGAGCATCATTAGTTAAGCTAATGATCTTCCTAATACAGGCATAACACTGACCAAAGTAATTAGCTCGTCACATCAGTACAAACGCATTTTAACAAATAAAATTATTTTGTCTAATCATATGGTTTTGTTAACTGAATGATCAATGACGGAATGTTACAAAGGACTAGACGAATGAAAGATCGCTGAAATAAAAATACAGTAACTATATTAAGTTTCATGTAATACACTGCAACGATACTTAAAGAAAATTGGAATTTGACCATATCGAAGGTAATGACACATGCTCTAATAATTATGGATGGGATTCACCAGAAACCACCTGATACAATATCGTCACGATATGCAGATGCTGATTTCATTTGTATTGCTATTACAATTTTATAAATATCCCGATATTTCGATATTGTTTCAATATACATTTCAACATTTCAACAAGATTTTGTTACAATTTTTAACAGACATCGGAAAAAATTGGCTTCGACCACACAGGATGCCGTGCAGCCTGGAAATGTGTGAATAGTTTAGATTGCACCACCTTTTGGATTATCAAGGAACTGCAACATTTTCCCATCTCAAATCAATCAAATAAATTTTCCCATTCCCATCCACTCATCCCTACAAATAATACAAACACGTGAAGCACACTCATAAACAAGGGACACTAGTCATGACACTAGTCATGAACGATTCATTCTTTTAAAACGAGTCTTTAACATGACTCAGAAGAACGAGTAGTCTCAGAGAGTGATTCGTTTATTTTCTACTGAGCGTGCATGCGCAAAGCATCGCAAGACCTGCGTAGGTTACGTACAGAAAACAGAAATGACTAGTTACCCTTGAGTCTTCTAGTCCGAATCTTTCGTTCTTTTGTCACGTGACTCCCATAGACGCTATGCAGTGCAATAGATTCAAAAGAACGAACGACTCGGACTAGAAGACTCATGAGAAGAACCGCTCGATTCTGTTTCCTGTGTAATGCACTGCACTGCGTCTATGGAAGTCACGATACAAAAGATCGAACGATTCGGACTAGAAGATATGATGGTGAGCTGCTCATTCTGTTTATCATAATGTCCTTAGCTGCGTTGTAATATTTTCATTACTGGAACTATAGCCAAAATGTGTGTATATAGACGTGTTGGGGGTCTGTTTACTGAAAATGTAACATTTTATTTTATTTCTGATCAAAAGAACAAAATTAACTAAATGACTCAAAAAAAGATTCGTTCATTTTGATGAACGAGATTCAAAAACCAAGTAACTAAAATTATCCAAACATCCCATCACTCAGCCAACGACCATGCGATGTGCAAACACTGTAAACATCAAAGTCTGGAAAACCAGAAAAGATTACATAACAGGATATCATGAACACTAAAGAAACATCAAAAGTTTCAAAAGAAAGGTACAAAAGAAAATCCAGCAGGAATTTTTAGGTTGTCAGAACTTTTTTATGTTCATTTGGCAATATTACAGAAAATTTTAGTGTTAGGCTTCTTTTGTAACTTTAATTATAGTGCGATCCATTGGTCCATCACAGAACCAGCCACTGATGCTGATAAATAATAATAATAATAATAATAATAATAATAATAATAATAATAATAATAAATGCACATATGTTGCTATTTATAATAACTTCTAGTAAAAAAAACTGCTAATGCCTATTAGGGTAGTATTTCCGAAAGAAAATTTACCAGATATATTCTACTTGCACTCAAGACACATGCAATTGCTTGGCATACATAAGACATCCGGTTCTCCACTCAGGATTTCTGAACACTGTTCGAAAATTAAGGGGCAACTGATATAACATGGTGTGAACTACGCAGCATAAATTTGATGAAATAAAGCTTGATATTCTGTTATTTTTAGGTAGTATTCGCAACAACTGTTTTGAGTTTGTTTGATCAACATATTTCCAATATCATTTTATCAAAGTCATACCAACTTCCAAAAACAAACTTTACCAGATGTTGTGTTTCAGGTGAATGATGTCGCAACCTGATTACAACGATATGACTGCGCTGTACAATGTTAGGATTCCTGCAGGGCTCAACAGTAGTAATCAGGTGAGTTGTAATGTGTGTGTGTGTGTATGTGTTGAGACAGAGTGCTAGATGGCTATGCATTTAGGCTGTGCATGAAAGCTGTGTGATTCAATCAGTTATGCAGTGTAATTGATCGGTCCCTTTAATTTAGAAGTCAGAATCGATTCACATGTTTATAATTATTTAAATTTGCTAATTTTATGGTCCAAATTTGCTGAAAATGTGCTAAAGTCGTGGCAGAAAATACAAAGTGATTGATTTCATATTTATAGTTAAATACTATTGTTTTGACATTATACAATCAGCACAAGTCAACTGTTTATTAGAGACTTTAGTAGATTTTACAGTTGGTTGAGAGAAACCGGACATTAATCATGATCCCCAAATATCAAATTGAATCGACAGTCTGCTTATGAGTCACACACGCTCTACTGTGCAGTGCTCTGGACATTGGATTTCAACTCTGCTTTCACAGTGTGACAGTATTCCTGATTTACAGTCACATTGCCTCGTTCAGGAGGAGACAAAATGACAAGGCACCGAGCTACTCAGGCTGTGTGTTCACACTTGCACATATGCACTCACACACACACGTATGCTAGTATTTGCTCGATTCTGCATGTGCTAATGTTTGATGGTAATGAGCTGTTGCTGTGTTAAAAATGAGAGAGATGAGCGGATGGATACTTGCCTGTGCACCTGAATGTTAGATAACAAATGTAAAAGGTGCAAGCAAAGCTAAATATTTATAAAATCTTACAGTACCCGGGGGAACCCTGCAAGCATGGGCTAAACATACAAACTCCACACTCAGCAACAGAAGGCGAGATGTGTAAAAGTTAGTACCCCTTTTAAATTCTGTGTAAAAAACATTATAAATATTATCTGATCGTAGCAGGTCTTAATATTAGGCAACGCTAAGTAGCCCCTAACTGCTTCCACAGGATTTAAGAAGGTAATCTGCAGCCAGGTGCTGCTAATCATCAGCCCTTGATTAATTGATTATCAGCAGGTGTGCAAACCACTATAAAAGCAGAACTTTTGGAAGTTTGCTGGTCTGGAACATGCAGTTGTGTTAAACATTCTAAGAGAAGTCTATGTTGCAGCATGTCAATCTGGAAAAGGTTATAAAACAATTTCCGAACAATTTGGAGTTCAACATTCTACAGTGAGAAAATTATTCACCGGTGGAAAGTATTCAAGACAGCTGCCAATATTCCCAGGAGTTAGACGTCTAAGCACGTTCACCCCAAGACCAGACTCAAGCACTGGTCAGGGAAATTACATCTCAGACCCTACAGGCCTGACTGAGCATGTTCAATGTTGAAATCCATGGCGGCACAATTAGGAGAGGACTGAACAAGTACGGTTTAATTAGAAGGGCTGCCAGAAGAAAGCCTCTTCTGTCTAAAAAGAAAATAAAAGCATGACTGAGGATCGCAAAACTGCATCTGCGCAAAGCAACACACAATGTCTTATGGACAGACAAGACCAAAATGGATTTTTTGGACTTAATGCTCAGCGCCATGTCTGGGGAGAACCGTACAGCACTTCAGCAGAAACACCTTAATACCCACTGTCAAGCAAAGCAGTGGAGGGAGGGGTGATGATTTAAGCTTGTTTTGATTTGCAGCCACCAGACCTGAGCACCTTGCTGTCATTGAGTCGACCATGGACCACTCTTTATACCAAAGTTGTCACACGCCAGCCAGATCAACCCAGCACCTCCAGACTCTAAACTCCACTCCAGGTTTTTCCCCTCTCAATGTCA
>JAOVVA010000031.1:10860359-10886976 GCA_028565275.1 Leiocassis micropogon
ATGTTCTTGGTAATGGTATATTTTTGTATCAGATTTTGCAACCTTCTATACAGTAGGTTTATGATTAAACCTTTGATAGCAAAGCATAGCAAAACAAACTGAAAAGCATGCTGTGGGTCCATGTGGAAAAAGCAAAAGCAGACACACAAATCCTAACTGCGATTTAAATATAGATGTGATTAAACATGCTGACTTTTGCAGGAATGAAGATGCTATCCAAAAAGGCAAACCAAACCGAGGTAAGCAAAGATCAGAGGACAGGCGATCACAGAAACAGCCAGTACACCACAGCTCAGAAGTTACTAAATGATGCAAGATTTTGAAAAAGTGTTGAGGCAAAAAAATAAACCAAAAAATTCATCTGTAAATGAGTTCCAGGTGTCTGATGAAGCTTGGGTTTAGAGTCAATAATCAGGGGAAAGTCTATTAACTACTGCAGAGGTTGCAAACTAAAATTCCTCAAAAGCAAGATGCATAAACTTTCTTACTTATAAGGAAATTAGTGTACCCTAATCATTTGGATTATCAGCCCAATCGTGATAAAAATGCATCATGGAAACACCTCAGTCGGGAACAGCTTGCCCCGATCCGGAACCAATCAGAACTAAGGTTGAATTGGAATGAGAGGTGTGGTGTAAACCTTTAATAATCCGTTTATAAAGTAAACGTTAGCCATGTAAACACTTGGTCTGATTCCATATGCTTGCCCCCTCTTGCGGGAGACCCCAGGTGACGTCTTCAGTTTCCAAGAAGGAAATTTAGCTTCCATTCCTTATATAAACTCCTAGATTATAGATCCTTCATTAGAACAATTGCTCAAACAGAATGAAACCATTTAAACCATCACATTTTAACTGGGCTGTTTACATGGACACCAATTCGATAAAGCACCTAATCACAAGAGTTTAAACTGACGAAAATATAACAGAAGAATATTTTCCTTTAACGTTGACGTTAGGTTAGACTCGGCATGTTTTCTGACAAATCCCGCCCTCTGCATTATGATTGGTTACAAGAATATGATTAGGGTTAGATATAAAATGGCAAAGCTAGTCAGCGCTCCTTCCTCAGCTAAGACACTAAAGTGGATGAAAGTTCAAAGTAAACACAGGAGTGTTTATATAATAACATGAAGTGTTTATTTAATAATAACACTGGATGTGTAAATGCTTGGTTATTTATTGTTGTTAAATAATTTGTTGAAATAGAAGTGAGTGAAAATAACTTCCACTTCTGCTTTTCATGAATGTAGAGTGGTAAATTCCACTGTGTCTTTTCAGCATTTACACTAAAGCTAACGGCTTTACACATTACTGGTGATCAATGTATACAAGCGAGTAAAAAAAAAAACATCTACACACAACTGTAAACATAAAAGAAAAATTAATAAACGCCGGCAATTTTTTGTACGGGTGCGTTCAAGTCAAACGGGGACTTTTGAGTGCACAGAATAACAGAACACAGTTATGAGAGTAAAACCTCCTTTTATTTCTCTATATAATCTCCTGCTACACTACTGCACTTATCCCAGTGTTTCACTAGTACTTGGATAGCATCGAGGTAGAACGTTTTCTCAGTATGTCGGAGCCATGGTTAGATTGTCTGCTTCACATCTGAAACACTGGCCTCCCAGGAACTCCTTTAATGGCCCAGACAAGTGGAAATGGCTCGCTTAAGTGGCTTAAGTTTGTACTCATGTGCCAATCCATCGCAGGGCACACACAAATACACACACTCACACTCTCATTCACACACTACGGGCAATTTGTGAACGCCAATTAGCCTAATCTACGTGTCTTTGGACTGTACCCGGAGGAAACCCATCAAGCACTGGGGGAACATGCAAACTCCATGCACACAGAGACGGGAATCGAGCCTGGACCCTGGAGGTGCAAGGCGACAGTGCTAACCACTACACCACTGTGTCGCCATTTAAAATCGTAACTAAATCAGGAAAAGATTACGATGTAAATGAAAAATTAATCGGGATATTCGCAAAATCATGATACAGAATTGCAACATAAATCGAATTTCCAACAAGGTATATTGATAATATTGTATGGGAGATTTCCCATCCCCAATGCACTTTATGCCAGAAACAACAGCACTGAATATAAAGCTTGTCAACATGAAAAAGGGTGAATTTTTTCAAAGCTCCTGGACAGATGCTTGCACAGAGTATCTCTGTTAATGTGAGGACGTCAATACTAAAACAGTGTGCTAGTACTATGTGTACAGTACTATGACCATAGAAAAAAGGTTGAAAGAGTGTATTTTGAGATTTGTTTGGTCACAGACACAGGTTCAGATGGCAGTACCAGTTGCAGGGCTTCCAGATACCACTGATGCAACTGGCACTGATGGATTAAGTGAATGGCCTACAGCTATAAAAATGCACCATTTCCTTGAATTATTGATGTCAATCATTAAATTCCCATTAAAGGAGTTTTGCCAGGGAACTTTGGCAGCACGGCCTAAAAAAGACATTCAGTTATTGTAACGAGAAAAAAGAAGTGAAACAAAAAGGAGTCTGTGTGAACATGTGTGCGTATATGTGTGTGTGTGTGTGTGTGTGTGTGTGTGTGTGTGTGTGTGTGTGTGTGTGTGCATATGCGTGAGAGAAATTGCTTTAACAGACATACCGGCAGATCTTCAGACTGGATTTAGCGACTACTGCCAACTGACGAACATATGGAAATACTGCACACTACATGTGTGTTTGTGTGTGTGCGAATTGTTAATGTATTGTTACACACATTAATTACAGCTTTTTTTTTCCTTCATCTGTTTATGTAGAGCGTCTGCCACTGAAGTCTGTGTGTAAGTTGTTACTATAGAAACAATGGACCTCATTTATCAAGCTGGATATAAATGGACCTTTTAACAAAAAATCGTTTTGTAGAAAAAAATTTATTAATTATTTAATAAGAAAAAGAATTAAAAACTTAAAAAGCAGCATAATTGTAAAAAACCATTCCACTCATGCTCCTTATTGTGCATAGTAGACTAACTAATGTAATTGTTGACTGATTATTAACGCAGCTAAAAAAAAAAAACAATAAAAGGAAAAGATGCTGCAGGAGCTTAGAATGTAAGTCTGCTTCAAATCACTTGCCGCGACATCATTTAAGAAATGACCAACGAGTGACCTGGTATGTCTTAAGCTGCACGTACAAACCCAGTCACAGAAGCACGTCACATGACACAACACTCCGTCTCCTTAGTAACTGCTCCGAATTGCCTCTGAATCCTCCGTGTTAGCTACAAAGCTAATTAGCTTCTAACACAAGGCTGAATCCCAAATCCCTCTCCAACCCCCTGAACAATGGCACTACTTTGTGTGTGGAACAAGGGATTACACTACACGCCACATAGCACACACGCTTTCCATTTCCAAGACCAAAAAAACGGCATCTGCTTCTGGTGCAGTCAGCTGTCAACCTGAATAAAACAGGGGGGTCGAAAAGTGTCGCACATCGGCGGTTGTGGCGCATATTTTTTCACACTTTTTTTCTTTTAATGTTACAAGATCACCATAATATTCAAATTTAGAATTACATTTAAAAAACTAACAAACAAAAATAAACTCATTATTTACTTTCCAGAGCCACATGCAGCTCCGGAGCCGCAGGGTTTCTGACCCCTGTTCTACACCATCTGAGGTCATCACATTATAATCACAAATCAAAATTTTGCAAATTAATATGCTTATTAGCTGCTTCATCGTTTTTCACACTCTTATTTCTCTGTTAAATAAGGTACGAATAAGTCAATCACAGGTAGTCCTCTACTTACGAACAAGTTCTGTTCCGGGACCGCGTTTGTGAAATCTGATTTGTTCTTAAGTTCGACAAAGTCTTATTCTGTACGCCTTTGACACGAATATACAGTGGGGCAAAAAGGTATTTAGTCAGCCACCAATTGTGCAAGTTCTCCCACATAAAAAGATCAGAGAGGCCTGTAATTTTCATCATAGGTGTACCTCTACTATGAGAGACAAAATAAGTAAAAAAAACCTCCCAAAAATCACACTGTAGGATTTTTTATGAATTTATTTGCAAATGATAAAAATTACAGGCCTCTCTCATCTTTTTAAGTGGAAGAACTTTGCACAATTGGTGGCTGACTAAATACTTTTTTGCCCCACTGTACATGTAAAGCCTGCCACTCCACTACACGACCAAATCTCTGTCCCCTTTCCCCACACTGCCATCATGTTGCCCAAAGTCGTAACCACACCTAATGAAATGAATCTCACACATGTCAAATGCTACAGTGGTCTCTCTGCGCCTGTAAATCTAGAGGAGAATCCCAGACATCATTTTGTCTTAGAACTGTTTTCCACTGTATAGAACTGTGAACTTTGTTTTGTGGAATTTTTTTCAGAAATTAGGATTATTCACCATCGGGACAGCTTTACAGACATTGTCTAAACTGGTGAGGCCAAGTCACACATACAATATACTGGACTTTGGACATTTTATACATTCACTTACACATTGAAAATATTGTATATACAATATGTAATTGTAAATATTGGTATCTGGTGCACTGCAGCATATATTCTTTTGTGCAATACACGTGAGCTACTTCCGTAATTTGTTTGCATCTACGAATGATCGGAGAAACACGGGCTATTCTTATCTGCAGAAATTTGTAACTCGAATGTTCGTAAGTCGGGAAGAAACCAGAGTACGTGGAGGAGAACATGCAAACTCTGCATGCACACAGACCAGAAACAAGAGGTGCGAGGCTACAGTGTACCACACACCTAATACTGAAGCAATAAGATATTTAAAATATAGATATATAAATTTCTCTTCTTTTTTTATGTATACCAATATACACACTAAATCCGAGGCTTGGTTTCTATTCGGAGAAGATGATCATCACGGTCGCACAAATATCCTTAAACTAAACTGCACTAAGTGCATGGATTGGAAAAATCCATTTTATCATTAAAGCAATGTTGTTTTTTTTCCAGACTGATCCACTTTAAAATAAATCCAACACAAACTACTAGGTGAAAACAGTGGGTGCTTTTAGAAAAATGATATGCAGTCCAGGCTCGTGTAAAAAACATGTACCACCTCCATGTTCCTGGAAATCAGTCAAGTTTGTCCTTTTTATAAAAAAATTAGCTCACAGTCTGGTAACAAGCAGCAGACTATAATTAGATGTCAGCGTCCAGTAGCAAGTTTTAAATATCTACCCTAACCATGATATACCATAAAAGGTATTTGATATATTTATTTACTATTTAGTAAAGTCTGATTAGTATTATCCAGAAGAGAGATCATCAGGTTCTTCCAGTGCACCTATTACTCCACAAATGCTCCTGTAGGAGCTGGTCCATCAGCTCGGCTCGACAACACATTTATCTAGCTTACTCTGTGCTGTCGTGTGAGTCAGTTACACTTCTGAACTGGATAATGAATACCTGCACCTTCCCACACTACCGGCACTTTTTTTCCCTCTTTTCTCGTTCCAACCTTTATCCGTGCTATTTTTCTTCTACGCCAAAAAAAAAAAAAGTTCGATCTTAGATGACTTTTCCACACACAGTCAAGTGATCACGTTTTTTTTGTCCTCAAAGTTAGCAAACAGCCATAATAACACCATCTTTCACTATTAATTTCCCAAAAAACACACACCTGCAGTACCATCACATCCCACTGGAAGGCTGCATCACACAGGGTGAAAAACTACAGCGGCAGAGACGCACATATTGTCGCCTCAAAGTCTGACACTTCTGATGAGCGAGAATCTGTTACTGTTATATCGCTCTCACCGTTAGAGAAGGAGGTTCTAGTCACCGCAGAGGATATACTGTACACATGGTGCTTTGACATATGCGACATTTTTCTGCAAACGTAACTGCACTAAGTGTTTTCATAAGATAAATACTGTACTGCCTTTAAAAGATACTATAAGTGTTACTGGAATTTAAGCATAAACTGCCTATAAAATAGTGTTGCTTGATAGAGTTTTCAGAAACATCTACCAGCATCTTAAACTTTATTATAATTCGGATGAACTTACAAGACGATGGTGTTACCTGGGTGATATTTTTACATGCAAGAACTTGAAGGGACCGAGTCAAGGGAAAGTGTTAAGACCATCAAATTAAAAGCAAAGTCTCCTTATTATTCTTCCAATTTGCCTGGCTGTAATATTAGATAGCTAAGATCTATTAATAGCTTGACAATTTAAAAAATTAGGGTTGCAATGCATTATATCAATTTCCACTGATTATATAACAAGATTGATGTAAGGCAATCCATCCCACATACACACACACACACACACACACACACTCTCTTATAGACAGAGTGGCAGCTGCATTAGTTTTTTTTTTGTGTGTGTGTGTGTGTGTGTGTGTGTGTGTGTGTGTGTGTGTGTGTGTGTGTGTGTATGTGGGATAGATTTTGCCCCACGTCAATCTTGTTATATAATCAGTGGAAATTGATGATATAATGCATTGCGCAACCCTAATTGTTTAATTTAGTCTGCACTGGGTTTATGTCATTTCTTCAACAAACACCTAATACATTAAACGTAAAATTTACCTAAAAACACTAAACTTACATTTCCGTCATCAGTCCTTCTCTATAAACTGTACATTGAACAATACATGCTCAGTCTATGAACCTTTAGTTTCCCCTTTAAACACATTCTGAGCCTCAGAGTATAAACAATCCGCCTTGTTCATGTTCATTACAGCCCCCCCACCTTTGCATTTACATCTAAAGGTCTACACTCGAAAGAAATCAGCCCTAGCGTCCCGTCTTTATACCAATGGACACGATGCAGCTATGTACAGAAATCAAAGTGAAACTTTGGTGAATGAAGGTGCAACCAATTCATATTTACAGAAGCCTTTATGTACAGTACTTTACATTTGAGTGGTGCAAACGTTTCAAAGAAGGCCGTACGTCTTTGAATGACGATCCTGGCCGAGGTGGCTCAGAGCCCACTGCAGTCGTTTCCATGAACATGTAGTGGGTGGAACTCCTGATCCCTGGAACTTGACAAATAACTTGTGGAAGAGACGCATCTGCGTGTAGGAACTGTATACACAATCATTCACCAACAACACTTACACACTACAGGAACTCGACAAGGATGTTATTAACACATACAGTACAGTCCTGGCCTCGCTCCAGGCCATTTCTACATGTTTGTGCCATTAAAGGAGTTCCTGGGAGGCCAGCATTGCAGACATAAAGCAGACATGGCTCTGGTGTACTGAGAAAACTTTCTACCTTGATGATATCCAAACACTAGTGAAACATTGGGATAAGTGCATTAGTGGAGTAGGGGGTTATATAGAGAAATAAAGGTAGTTCCCATAACTTTGTTCTTTTATTCTGCACGATTAATTCCAGGTATACACTGTACTGTAATTAACAATTTTCCCCTAATGAGCTGCCAGGGGCAATAACGGCAAAGAAAAACTCCCTGAGAAGACAAGAGGAAGAAACCTTGAGAGGAACCAGACTTAAAAGAGAACCCATCATCACCTGGATAATGCAGTTATAAATAATTAATAGCAATAATTATGCTTATTTATAGTGACAGTGTGATTATGCATTATATACTGCTCAAAAAAACAAAGCGAACACTTAGTCCCAGTTTGACTTGAATGCCTCTCATATGTGTACGCATGGTTCAAGTCAAACTGGGACCAAGTGTTCCCTTTATTTTTCTGAGCAGTATAGTATACAGTATATCTATATAGTCAGAATTGTGTTAACAGGAACATATGAGCTATTGAGCAACTTGTGAGTACAAGCATCAAAATCACTGATGAATGCTTTATAGATTTAGCTTTAGCTATAAAAACATGCTTTATAAGTTTCCATGTCTGACAACAGCTGCAAATTTATGTATCTGTTTATGTTCCCATGTCCTTGACAGCCTGACTTGTTAGGTTAGCTACTTGCTTATTTGTTATTCATTTGACATGCTCAAGTTCAAGGGCACCAGACCTATTCGCTGTATGTCAACCAATTCGCCCCTATTTCTGTTGTTAAACACAATATGTATGTAGTTTCAGAGATTTATTACATCAAATATTTCCTATGGGAATACACCTGCATCCCATAGGAAATGTTGACTTTCTGCTCAGTGAGCTTGCATCATCCTTTGGCTGAAAAGTCACGCTTTTAGGCATGGTTTTTTTTTTTCTTCAGATTCACTTTGTATTCCAAAGAAATAATAATTCTAATGATTAAAGCTTTTGGATGTGAAGACTTTACTTTTTTTCGTGTGATAACCTTGTCTAATACGATCATGCTTTCATGTAATCACTGTATTCATTTCTTGTTTAATAGTAATTTTTAAAAAATAAATCCTTGCATTTTTTGTGAAAAAGGATCAAATCCTTTTTTTTTCCCTGAGAAAAACTCTTCCACAAAATCTCTTACAGTACATTGCCGGTACATATTTATCATGTGGTCCTTGAAAGCTGAGAGCTGCTTTTACAGCAAGGTGTGCAATTTGATAACTCCATTCATGATACAATTAGAAGCATGCAGAGGTAGCTATGAGTGTTTTTTTTTTAACTCGTAGTGATTACCCAGCCAAAGGGTTTTCAGAGCAAGCACATGGCTGCTCTGAGAACCAGAGTTTTTTTTTTTCCTTTTTTTGAGTAAGAGTGAGTAATGACTAACCTTGCAACCATAACAGCCCTACACAGCACATTTGCTTCTTATACATTCCAGCATGCACACTATGAATCAGTTATTGTGATTTTTTTTTTTTTTTTGGCGAACAAAAGTGCAACTCACTGAATAGTTTACATCTACAGCATTTGGCATACGCCCTTATCCAGGGTGATTGACATTTTTATTACATTACATTTCATTATACACCTGAGGGTTACGTGCCTCGCTCAAGGGCCCAACATGGGCAACTTGGTGGTGCTTGGGTTTGAACATTCTCAACCTGGTCTAACAACCGAGTTACCCCTGCGTCTGGCTGTAGACTACTTATCAGAAGTTAGTGAGTTCAAGTCCCAGTCCCAGTGCTGCCAAGCTGTCTGTCCGTGCTCATCTGCTCAGCTCGACTGTATGTCATTTGATTTAAATGTAAATGCAAAAAAAGGGGGATAAAAGAAATATAATTGCTCCCAGCTGCCCTTTGAAGCATGATGGCCTCCATGAGTAATCTATATGGCATTTGGGAGCTTGCGCTTGAACTGTTGCAGATGAGCCCAACTGTGTTACTTTACAGCATGCACCCACACACACACACACACACACACACACACAGAACTGAATCTGGACACAGAGATACTGAAAGCACTTAAACTGACACCCTCATGCAGAACACCACACAGCCCACTGATGCAGCCACACACACACACACACACACACACCTGGCACCGATGCGGCACGGCGACACCCAGCCGAAATCACTGGTGTTATACGGCAGGACCTTTCACGTGCATTGCTGTATTGATATAAATGCAGCACCCTCTCAATATTGATGCGTTCTTTGCGACCGAGCGCGCGCGTGCGTTCCTCTGGCGCATGCACACTTTAAACAGTGTATAATGCCGCGCTGAGACCGACAGCTGAGTGTGAACTTTTTGTTCCTCCCTGGTGCATGCATCACTTCCATTTCTCCGACAAACTCAAGAAGGCAAAATTTGGCTCTGAGCCCCGAGGAGACACACGACGCCGCCGTGCAGGTCCGGAACAGGCGCGAGCCGACGGGAATCCCAGACACGCGCAAATAGGATTTCCCTTTATCTCAGGACTCACCTCGTTATCTCGAAGCTGCAGCCTTTCCTCAATAGCAGGGCTCTCTTGCGCATGAGCCCGGCTTTCTCCCGTCCCAGGTACACGTTAATGTCCGAACTCATCCTGATTTAATATCCACAGTGGACGAGAAGGAACACAATGCTGCAGCGGTCCCTCTCCTGCTCTATCTGTACCAGCGCGAAGAGAGAGAGAGAGAGAGAGAGAGAGAGCACAAAGTCAGCCCGAAGACTTTCCCAGTCTGAATAAGAAACGCACACAAAAGGCGGGTTTACGCGTGCACGGTGCACTGGAGACGCCTCCCGAACTCCATCCAGACCAAGCGCTTCAGGCTGCTCGCGCTTCCTAACTGCTAACTGCCGTCTAAACGCTCGCGCTAGCCGATGAGTCTGCGCGGTCCTAACGTCTGTCTCCACGAGCTCCTCCTGCGGGCTGCCCATGAAACTGAGCAGACCATGTCCTGTGTTCTGTTCTGCACGATTATTGCTGAGGGGAAGTGATGCACAAGGGAGTGCAACTAAAGTGCATTATTATACACGGAAATAAACCTAATGCTCTCTCTCACTACCACCTTATCCTGTATGCAGGCTCGCAGGGGGGCCTGGAGCCAATCCCAGGAGACTTAAGGTCACTGGGTGGGGTACACCCTAAATAGTGTACCAATCCATCACAGGGCACACACGCTTATTCATACACTACAAGCAATTTGGAAACATCTATAATCTAATCTAATCCTAATCTACATGTCCTTGAACTGTGGGAGGAAACCGGAGCACAGGGAGAATATGCAAACTCCACGCACACAGACCCCAAGGCAGGAAAGCCACTAATCCACCGCGCACTGCCTTTGTCAGCACTACACTGAAATATTACTCTCATCAACTGATGTGTGTATTACTGTAGCCCACTTTATGACTGCACTGTGTATTACTGGTCTACCTTTATGCCGACCCAAAATAAAATACACTTTACAATACTAGGGCCAATAGTGTGTGAACACATGACTATGTGCTTTTACAGCATCTTATTCTCACTCTTCCGGGAAGGCTTTCCACTAGACTTTGGAGTGTGGCTTTGGGATTTTTGTACCAGTGGTCGTGGCCAGGACTGTCAAACCAGGACTGTTGACTGTGCAGAATAACAGAAAACAAACTCCCTTTATTTCTCTACATATATAATCCCGTGCTACAATAATTCACTTATCCTAGCATTTTACCAGTACTTGGACACCATCAAGGCGGAAAATTTCTCAGTTCTCATACTGCCTGCTACATGTATGAAATGCTGGCCTCCCAGGAACTCCTTCAATAGTCACAACAGTCAACAGTTCAATGGTCAGGACTGTATTGGGGATGTGTTAATTACTCCTAGTCGAGTTCCTGTAATGTGCAATGTCAATTTTCAAATATCAGGTATTCCAGTATCTGAAAGCCCACAGGATCTACTGCAGTGGGATCCACTTTGGCCAGGATTGTCACTGATGAACGAACAGCCTTCTTTACAGCCTTTTCATTCCCAGAAAGTGCTCAGTTTGGTTGAGGTCAAAGCTCTATGCTGGATGTTTGAGTTCTACCACTCAAGCACTCGTGCATCTTCATGGACTTTGCTTTTAAGCGCAGTAGCACAGCTAGCACTGCTGTTGCAAGCTTTAAAAGACGCATTTGTCTGGAACTTGTATTATTAAAGAGCTAGCATTATCTGCAAATGAGACGTTCAGTAACTAGGATTTACTACATCCAACCCAGCCAGTTCACTACTCCAGCATCTACTTTCACCTTCCGGAAAAATATTCAGCAATTACTTTTTGTTTTGGTTTAGTTTGGTTTTCTGGCATTGACCCTGCATACTTTTGTAACCCAGGCATTCTGCCAAATCTCATGTTCTTTCCTGGCACATGCACCCTAACTCAAGAGTTAATAGCTACCAGATGGCAACTCATGGCTATTTTTTTTTTATTTACCCCAACGTAGAGGTTCTCCATTCTTTGTGATTTATTTAGACTTATGTAAATTGTGTCCAATATTGTTATTATGGATAATGGTCATTGTGTGTCTTTCATTTGGCTGTGACTGATCTGATTCTTAGATAGTGCTGATGTCCCAGACACAAAACAGGCTAGACTTATTCAAGAATCAGTAACTGGAGAAGAAATGTTCCGAAATGTTTTTTTTTCCCTCGTTTATTCTAACAATGGCACATTTTGCATCTAAAAAGACGAATAATGGCACTTTTGGGACTAAAGATACCTGCCAAAGCTACCTGATTTGGTTTCATTCTCATTGGTTTCAGTTCTCCTTGCAAGTGTGGTAGACACCTGCATAGCTTTTTAGTGGTTTTCCTAGATACAGTAGGTTGCTATGTTTTCCAAATGCAGTTATGAGAAATGCTGCAGCATACAGCACATGTACATGCTTTCTCATCCTTCAGTGGTATAGAGCCAGCTGATCATTTACTTTCAAATATTTTCAGGCAATGTGTGGCTTGTCAAGCCTTATATTAACTGGATTTTCTTTTTCTGAGTCCTTATATGGCTGACCAAGAAGCCTAAGTATAGTTACAATGTAACTATTAGGTTTTGTTCTCTCTTGTTGCCCTGCTACTACAGTACCAAATTAGATTCAACAAATAGATACCAGGGACAAACCTTAAAGTGTATGTTCTGGTTAGAATACCCTAAAATGTTACCGTTGGCCCCAAATACAACTATGTATAGTAGGTTTGCTATAAGCCTCACTGAAATCTGGTTTTAAAGACTCAACTTATATATGGCCCCAATAAAGACAAATACTTTTTAGTACGTGAATACTAAATCTTTGGTGGTATAGCTCATAAAGATCAGACACCACATTCCACAGTGTCTACCGGATCTGTGCAGGCATTTAAACCCAGAAGCACACCCGAGTGAAACTCACACATCATAAATGGTATCATTGATGCCCTGGAAACACTTTCTACTTAGAGACAAGTTTGAAGAGAACAAAGTTTAGGGGGAAAAAATCTGGAGCCTAAAAGTTCATCCGAACAGTCATTATCTAGTTATAATCTTATATAGACTTCATAAAAAGCAGTTACAAAGCTCATATGTGGGTGCTCTGCTCATCACTATCTTGGCAGGAGGTGACTCCGCCTTAGCTTTAGCTTAGCTAAAATGCTATGGTGCTAGCATTAATCTATATGGTAATATTAATTTGCATTTGTTTGAACTCAATCATCCATACCCTACACACTGTCCCATGTCAATGCCCACATTTCTTGTGGTAAGTTAAACTACAATGATTCCAGGTATCTGGTAAGCTAAAGTGATACGTGGCTGACAGATAGCAGTTTGACACCTGCAAGGCAGCCACAACTCAAATATGCAGTCCATCCATCCATCCCTCCATCCATCTAGGTATCTCTGTAGTACAGGACCATGGAGGCTAATGGTGACCATTGTATTTATTCCCATTTTGTACGACAGTGGTAGGTCTTCCAGGTCAATTATGCATTAATGTATGAAGTACAGTTATATAAAGCCATAACATAATGCATAATTGACCGAAGGCCCTACCATAGTCAACCATGGTTTTTGTACCAGGCTCAAGCAACATATTTCTGCTGTAAAGTTAAGCATTGTAACATGTGGGTCTATTGGGATTGACTTTTGGAGCCAACTCCTAGTCGACATATGTGGCTTCTTTTTTCAAAATCCGAGTTTCCCCTTTGGTTATTATCTGCACATCTCTGTGTTCTATAATGGTAATTTCCCTCAAGCAGTAAACTCAATGGTAGTACCATGGGCTTTCCTTTATTTTCATTTTTGTTTTCGAAAACCTTATTGAGAACCCTTAGGTATTCATTTCTTATTTTTCTATACTGCTTATCCTGTATAGGCTTGTGGGAGGCCTGGAGCCTATCCCAGGAGGCAGGGTACAACCTGGGCAGGGTGCCAATTCAGAGCTGGACACATACACACACACACACACTCATTCACACATTATGGGCAATTTGGGAACACCAGTGTGCTTACTCTGCATGTTTTTAGACTGTGGGAGGAAACTGGAGTACCTGAAGGAAACCCACCAGAACATGCAAACTCCATGCACCCAGGACCGAAGCAGGATTCGAACAATCAATCATGTAAATGCAAGGTGACAGTGCTACCCACTACACCACTGAGCTGCCCTTTTTACAGTAAGTAGTACTTATTAAAATGTATTTTGAACAAGAATTATTCCTGATTGTGGCTTTGTGCACATGTTTTAAGCTCCAGTGAAGGGAGATCTTAAAGATACAGTCTACAAAGGCATTCTAGATGGCTGTATACTTTCAACTTTGCAATAACTTGGTGAAAGCTTATACAGTATACAGTATGTCTGGTATGGTCTGGTACAGTACATTTGGCCATATAGTGTAGGTTGCAATGGTAAACCACTAAAACCAAGACAACTCAACCAACTCTAGAAACATTGTGTGTGGTGTTTTTTTTTTTTGCCACTGAAATATGCTCATCAACATGGTGTCTGACTTGCAGTTGCTAACAGCTGATCTAAAAGACCACCAATCATGACTGTGAAGTAGTCATCTCTAACGTCTGCAAATGATTTCAAAGTAAGCCTCATTAACTCATAATTAGGAAACGATTACTCCTGCGCCCCAAATGTTGCATGATGTTATGAAAATGGTAGGCACTCTTTACCTCCTATCCGGTTGTACAGTATACTATTCTTACACAAACAAATATAAGGAAATTTGCACATTCAGTTGAATTGACTCTCTTTAGACAGCATTAAATTGCATTTCCTAATTATATGCGCATGTAACTATCTAGCAATGTCTTCAAAACAAGACTAATTCGATTGAGAGAAATCTAATGGTCTGATTTAGATTGTAATCACAAGAAAATGTTCTGAAATAGAGTCAGGCCTAATTGCACTATACATTGAGTTTTTTGCAATCTGCACTCACTCTGGATCTTTTTTGTAATACAGTTGGCCACGAATATAAGATGCTAGGCGCATTTTTAAACGGATTTCACTCTTCAGAGGAATAAAACTTCTCAAAACATTTCTACTGACTTTAAACGTTTCGCAGTGCTTTTAATTTGCGGATAACTTAAAAATCATAATCGCTGCTCCAGACCTCCCATGAGGTATAAACAAGTCAGTGGGTGGATTTTCTCAAAATTGCACAAAAATGTAACCAAATGTGTGTGTGATGCTCTGTGATGGAATTCTCCTTCCAGACCCACTACAACCCTGTCCCGGATAAAGGAATACCTGAATGAACATTGGTACGCCAAAAAATTGTTACAAGAAGTTTTAATAAAAAGAAATATCCAGTCCTCGAAAACACCAAACCTTGTGAAGAACACAGTCATGAGTGGTAGATGCCCTGATATAAACTCGGACCACTTTGCCAATTTTTATGTGTGTGCACTTGTGTGGTGCACATTTGTACCAACACATGACGATGAGACCACCATGTTCAGTTTGTGTATAGGGAGTTATTGTGAGCACTTGCAGGAGGTTTTAACATGAACATGGTGGTCCTATGGTCACCACTCCAGTAGATGCAGAGAATGCCGTTTTTCATGCACTACGCACGTGCAAGTTGCAATCAGATTTCAGAGTTGTGCACTGTGTAACCTTACATAAGCATCATAATAGGTTGAAACGTTAAGGGTTCTAATGCATAAATTAATTAATTTTATTAAAACAGAGTGGTGCAATAGTACTAGTTACTAATACTAGTAATAGAAATAAATATCCTTGTTCTATTGTAACCCTTCTTGGTTATACTCTATCCAGATTGTAGTTTTTTAAGTATCTCTTGAATACATATGTATAGACACAAAAACACACATATGGTGTCTCTTAGAGCACATGTGCTGGCAGCATCATGATGCCATTAATCTAATTCTCAGATCTCAGACACATAGGGAGGAAAAACAAAAACGGACATGTCTTGAAGTAATAATATAGGGAATGTTTTTTGGATGTAATAGTGCAATTATTTTTGAATACACAAAAAGGTTATATCTATGACAGTTACAGTATGCATCATGCTTAATCCTGTGTACAGAGCCGGGGGGGCCTGGAGCCTATCCCAGGAGACTTAGGGCATGAGGCGGAGTACACCCTGGACAGGGTGCCGATACATTGCAGGGCACATTCACACCCACACACACTCATTCACACACTGCGGGCAATTTGGGAATGCCAATTAGCCTAATCTGCATGTGTTTGTGTTGTGGGAGTGAACCGGAGCACCCAGAGGGAACTCCATACACACTGGAGGTGCAAGGCAACAGTGCTAACCACTAATCAACTGCCTGTTTTATCTCTATGTGATTAAATGTTATTATCACTATGTGAATAAAAAAATAGTTAACAAAAAAAAACTGAATTAGACAAATAATACAGAGCAGAAAGTTTACATGAAAAAGTAATGATTCAAACCTATTCATTATCACATTCCACAATGAATTCCCAGTAGCACCTTTAGTACCTGATTAGGCATGAAATAATAAATAGTAGGCATTAAAAGTATGGTAATAAAATATAGTAATAGTACTATTATTTGAACATGTTAGGAGCCAGAATATGTTACCTGGAGCGGGTAGGGTTAAGGACATTTCCCAAGAGTGTCAGCTTGGGATTTGTCATTTATACAAGCTTACTGCTCTGAATGCACCATCAGGTGCACACCCATATCAGGTGACTTCTGTTTCTGTATTATTTGTTTGTTTCTTACATATTTATTTTGTCTTTGGTGGCAGTGGAGAGGGTAAAAGGATACAAGAGAACCTGCAGAAAACCCAGAAAGAATGCAAGAAATTCCAACCTGAGCTCAGAAAAGAAAAAATTTAGTGAGTGTCTTATTGCAATAGAGAGGTCGGAGAGCTGATAGGAAGGTGATGGTAACACTTTGCAACCATGGTGAGCAGAAAAGCATCTCAGAGCTCACAACGGGCCTGACTTTGAGAGGGATGACCATATTGTCGTTCACTACTGCAAGCCAAGGATAGCAATCTGAGAATGCAGACTGAAACTGGGCAGCAGAAGATCTACATGAGAGAATTCATCTCTGCAGTATTGATGAGCCTGTAGTAATTAAAGTCTTCTTTTAATTTCAACCTTCTTTTAATCTCTCTCTCTCTCTCTCCAATTCAAAATTTTTAATATATAGTATATATTTAGAATATTTTATTTTTTTTGTATATATATATATATATATATATATACTGTATATATACACAATTTTTTAAAAATATTTTAAATATATACTATATATTTAAAATTTTGAATTGGTTTGAGTCATTTTGCTTAAAAGCCACGTGCTTAAAAATATATATTTTTGTTTTTTATTAGCATTTTTAACAGTAGTAATGCAGAATATAAGACTAGAGCCAGACAGAGATGACCTCCTGTTTTCCACTGTTAGTTCACTGCATTGTCCAGATGGTTATATTGTGTGTGTGTGTGTGTGTGTGTGTGTGTGTGTGTGTGTGTGTGTGTGTGTGTGTGTGCGCACGTGCATGTACTGTATGAGCCTAAATGTGACATATCTGGCAGACCAGCAGCATGTTGTTTGTATGGAGACAGCAGGAAAGAAAAGAGCAGAGGGATGGAGGAGGGGAATCCTTCCCACATTATCTTTTTTTCCTTTTATATATTCCACCCTCACACTGCCTCTCCAGCTCCTTCCTTTTTTTTTTCTCCTACTTGCTTTATTTTAATTTATTTAATTTCCAATATACTACTATAAGAATGATGATTGTATGAGTCAGGTTGAGGAAAATGTATTTTAATTGAACATACGTCTTTACTGTAATGATTGTCCTAGAATAGGCACCACATCTAGCAGGATCTATATCAGCGATTACAGAGAAACATATTCTTCTGCAGCGTTATAAAACATTTATATGTATTTGACTCTTATGGAAATAATGGCTTTAACTTTTTACTTTTCTAGTTATGCAAGAAACCATCAACAGATGGTTATAAAAAAATATGCAACTTGGGTTATTTAAAAGTAAAGCTTTGAGCATACAATTTCCCCATATGTGTATCAAAAAGTAAACACATTTTAAGAAATGATGTATTTCCAGAATAATTTTTTTTATTTTACTCTCTTTCTGTCATCAAGGCTGTAATTTTTGAATGCAATTTTTAAATCCTGATTAGCATCAGACATTAGTGATGGGTCATTCATGAATGATTCGTTCTTTTTGAACAAGTCTTTAACGTGACTCAGAAGAACGAGTAGTCTCAGAGTGATTCGTTCATTTTCTATTGGGTGCACATGCGCAAAGCATCGCAAAACATTCGTAGGTTATGTACAGGAAACAGAAGTAGACACTATGCAGTGCAAAAGATTCAAAAGAACAAACGACTCGGACCAGAAGATATGAGAGGTGAGCTGCTCATTCTGTTTATTATAATATGTCCATAGCTGCATTTTAATATTTTCATTACTGGAACTATAGCCAAAATTTGTCAAAAATGTAGACATGTTGGGGGTCTGCTTATTGAAAATGTAACATTTTATTTTATTTCTGATCAAAAGAACAAAATGAACTAAATTACTAAATGACGTCCCATCACTACCTGACAGCATCGCCAGCAAACTTAGTGTAGCAGGGGATTATATAAAAAAATAAATGCAGTTTTTACTCTCATATCTGCGTTCTGTTATTTTTCACTATCAAAAGTCCTGGTTTGACTTGAACGCTCCCTTATAAACCTCCCCACTAGTTTGTTTTTACTTCAACAACCAGTTAAATTGTTGATTATGATGATAAATTCTGCCACAGATCCACAGCTTTGCAATAAAAAGATGTTTTTGTTTAATTTTTGTTATTTTGCTTGGATTTTAAATCAGCACTCTGCAAAACATGTTTTTAAAAAAAATATTTTTAATAACTTTTTTTTCTAATTTTCTGCTTACTAATTCCTGTTGAGTAATATTTTGAGCATGTGGGGTCATGGAACAGCAGAAACAGATGCCTTTTCACATGCTTATTGTTCTTGTTTATTGAATTGTGCACTAAAATGATCTCAAAGCCTATGGCCAGATAAGACACAGAAGTACATTTTCCACGGTGTAAAATTTATAGAGTGTCACATATCTATTTTAAATAAGGCAGAATTAAACCTAGATATCAAACATACAGTGTATTTATAAGGGGTTAAGTAATTATAAATAAGTACATTTATATTTGGCAATTAGGCTTGTTTTATTTAGATGATGACAGAAACAGTCAGAATGCCCCATGTAACCCATGACAACTAAAGTAGCTGATTGCCACCAAATTCAACAAGAACAAAATAATGACTGAGAGGCAACAAAAGCACCAGCAGCCACTTTGCCCAGCTATCCACAAGCTCCTGCAGGGTGAAGTCAATTGAAACCAGCGTTTAGTCGTTCAAAGAGCTGAAGAATAGAGCCATAATCCATTTCAACAAGGAAACAGTCATGCAAAGTGGCAGACTGGGCATTTTGTGCCTTAACTCCTTTCTCATCTATTTTTCCTCCAGGCCTACTTCATGGATTCTTAATCTTTTCTCCAAAGATTTAACAGATTAAAGAGGTCTTTCTTGCTATCTCACTGCTAAGTTTGTTTTGCATTGCTGCATTCTTATCATCTTATCACAAAACTGAAATTCAATTTTACAAAGATTCTATAGCTCAGGGGCCAAACCTTTTTGACAGATTAACTTTTTTTTTTTACCTAAATTATTTGCTCCTTTGAGCCTTTAAGTAGGATAACATTGAATGAACAAACATTTGCACATGGTCTACATTTTGCGCACCTGACTGGACATTGTTTTTCTATTGTGTTCAATTCTATTTAATTACTTGTACATATTGTACATTTTACAGCTAAAACACTTCTATATTTTCAACATTTGCATAATATTTATTATATAATTATTTTAAATTATATTATTTATTATCCTATGTATATTTTATACTTTTTTTATATTGTTTATTTGAATACTCTAATTAATATATTTTTTACTCTCTTTTTTATTTTTTTATTATATTCTTATTTCATATTTTAAATATTTTATTTGAATACTCTATTTTTCTTTTTTTCTTTTCTTTTTTTTAGGTCATGGGCAAGACAAGCATTTCACTGGATATCATACTGTGTATGGTTGTGTATGTGACAAATCATTTTTTTTCTTACTGTTACTTGTAAAGTATATATTTATTATTTTTATACAATCTTCTAATTTAAAAAATACAAATATAAATAAAAAAAATAAAAAAATAAATGCAGTTTTTACTCTCATATCTGCGTTCTGTTATTTTTCACTATCAAAAGTCCTGGTTTGACTTGAACGCTCCCTTATAAACCTCCCCACTAGTTTGTTTTTACTTCAACAACCAGTTAAATTGTTGATTATGATGATAAATTCTGCCACAGATCCACAGCTTTGCAATAAAAAGATGTTTTTGTTTAATTGTTTAATGCTCAGAAATCTATGTTAGAATTTCTAAAAATATCGTGAATCCTGCTTTATTTTTCATAACAAGAGTTCTACATGGACCCAATGTGATAGGGAAACTCTCAATAATGTGCTGCTAAACAAAGTGTCATGTTCTGCTAGCTGTTCAATAGACACTATTAAATTACATGCCCATAGACATTCATGTTATATTCTGCTTTCTCATGATATATACTGTCGCTGTAATGTTAGCCATAGTAGTAGTCATTAAAACTATGAGTATTGCTGCCTAAAGCTGGTATGCTGTCTATATCAAACTATCTGTATTAAGAAACAACAATATGTCAATACAGTTATTATAAAATTATAGCATTTTTAATAAATCTAAATTAAGTTAATTTGTTAATTTGTTTTCAAACAGTTGATCAAATCAAGCTATGTTTCGGCAAACTGCCATGAGATTAGTGCGGCAGAAAATTTATCCTGCACCATGGCAACTTCTGAGACTTGGGACAGAGAGAGGAGATTTGCCTCCACTCCTAGGTTCATCCATAGGACCACCTTGCTCAGTAGTTTAAGCAGGATGAGGTGGTACGCCTGCCAAGTCCCACTTCTTTCTGCTTGCTTTACCTCGTAGTCTGTGATCTCAATGGGCCTTTGCAGGCTAGTGCTTGACATGGGCAGTAAAACGTAGTTTTACTTTTTGTGAAAATTCCTATAGCTGAGGAATCCTGTCCACAATGCTAGACTGGGCTCACTGACCATCAATTACTTTCACCTGATTTTATGTGCACCCAATGTCCATGTCAATCTCGGGAGGGGAATCCATGAGAAGTGATCCTCCTCCTGTGTCTCCCTTATGTGGAGCTGAATGATTGCCCAAGCTACACTTCTCCAGTGAACTCTGCACACATCCCACATAATCGAAGTATTCTCATGCCATACACCACCAGATAGTCTACCAGCTGAATTATCTCAGCAATCAACACCAGGCGGTGGACCCACCCTAATATCCTCCCCAAAAGTCAGTCAACAAATACCACTGCTATGAATCCCAGTACCACAAGGTTTATGATCTTCTCATTGTTGTGCTCCTCCAACAGCAACTACAGTAGGTATCCCAGAGCTCATAGATGAATGTGAATGGGTGGATGCTACCCATGTGGCTGGGGAGATGCAGTAAAAGTACGCTAGCATGTAGATGACCAGAAACTGCTGGGTCACAAACTGGGCTTCTAGGTGCAGCAGTAGGTCCCCTTGATTCCATGGCATGCTCAAAAAGTTCAGTGAAGGCATTGGAGAGGATGATGTGGGATGTGCAGGTGGCTTGGGGGTCACCCTGACAGGACCAAATCAGGTGAATCTGGACGATTTGCTGATGCTGGGTTTGGTGGATGCTGGGAAGGGTTTGGATAATGTTGGAAGTTTCCATGATGGAGTATCTTCCTCAAGGCTTGATGTGTCTTTGAGGTTTTCATTTCATTTTATTTTAACTAATTTCATTTTATTTAGCAGGGTTTCCCCTTTTTGATGAACACACACACATAGACACAGACTCTGTTCTGTGAGGTGCAGCTCTCCTTTGTCTTTATCACTTTCACCACTCACTAATTAGAGAAACTTCTCCTCAGGCATAGTTTCCCTGCCATTTACCTTTCCTGGCTCCCCACCCTCTTCACAGACTGGTGCTTGACAACTCCAGTACTTCCACGAGTACATGTTACATTGTAAAGGTTTAAACTGATCAGACATAACATTAAAAGCTTAAAACATTTGCCCAATATTGTATAGATTCCCCTTTTGCCACTAAAACAGCTCTGACCCCTGAAGGCATGGCTCCACAAGACCTCTGAAAGTGTGCTCTGGTACTCCATTTCCCAAACCATTACACTGCTAAAGAACCCATATAATACATCAAGGTTATGATTTCTGAGATGCTCCTCAGCTCACCATGGGTTTAGGACATTAGCAGCAGATCCTTAAAGTGGTGTAAGTTACCGTACAAGTTGGGACTTCAATAGATCAGACTTGTCCAGCACATTCCATGGAGGCTCAATCAGATTGAGATCTGGGGAATTTGAAGGCCAGATCAACAACCTTGATATCTTGCCTGCTGAGCACCATAAACAGGAGGCTGTGATGCACTGGATGTTCCGATACCTTTCTATCATAGCCAGCATTAACTTTGTTCATCAATTTGTGGTACATTAAGTTCTCTGTTGGATCGGACCAGAGGAGCAAGCCTTATAAGTAACTAAAGAAATCCTTATTACAGGAGACCCAACTGAGAAGAGGAGATGATTGCATTATACAATTTCAGGGGTTTGGAATATGTGTGTATATATTTGGGGCTGGGTAAACAAGGGGCTAATAAGGCAGGTTTCAACATTTTCTGTACTTCGGGAACAAGAGCAGGAAGTTATATTAAATGCTACCAGAACACCTAATTGGCAAAAGACACAGAAAAACAACAGATACATTGCTCAGTGGATAGTCAAAAGAATTAGTACAAGTCCTTTGGGAATGGCCGGATTGAAACAAAGCCATTTAGACTTAAAAGCAAAACAACAGCAGCATGAAGAAGGCAGTTTAATTTTCTTTCCACAGGGAGTATTAATTTATTGTTGCAGGCATTCTGAGAAGTCTGGAACTGATTCAGTCATAAAATATAAAATGGTTTTCTATGAAATGACATGGTAGTAGATAAACTATCCATGTGCAGTAAGGAGAAAGTACCTTTTCACACAATTTTGTTTTTGTTACTTCCTGCGTATCCTCCAATCAACCATTTATGTTCTTTATTACTGATTGCTGATAATCAGCATCATATACTGTATAATGATGTTCCCATCTATTTGCTTCACTGTAGGTATGGTGTTTGTTGGAGGTTCCATGTAACCCTTCTTTGTCCAAACAAGAAAGCTTGAATTATCGCTCTGATCGGTCTGAATGCCAGTCATCTCTGTGGGATTTTTTTCACCATTGTGGTAAGGTAATAGGGGAAATGATGATAAGATGTAGTTAATTGCTTACTTTTCTCTGTGTAACTGTTTTTCCTGTTGCTTTCAGGTCATTCTGAAGCTCTTTTCAGGGGACTGCTGGCTTTTCTCTTACCTTTCTAAGAGTCTGAAATCATGCATATGAACCAGCCTAAGGATTATTAGTTATGTTTCCATGAACATCTTATATAATCAAACCAGCCGTAGTGACAGGTATGTTAATTTTTTTTTTAAACAGCTATGACTGCAGCTATTTTTCATTAAAGTGCAGTTTGATTTTTTTCCCTTGAGAACCCTGAATTGCCATCATCACTGCCTCATAAAACTTCCCCAACCAGTGACAATATTTTTTTTATAAGGATACCAGATGCAAATTAAACATATTTTGTAGCATTTAAATCTAGTACTTAATTAAAAGTCAAAAGCATTCACACGTCATACATGATCTAGTCATTTTTTATTGGGTAGTACCCACTGTTTTTTCTTAGAACTGCCTTTGCTCTTTATTGCGCAGATTCTTCCCCTTGTTGTAAACATTCCTATGAGAGTCTGGTCCATGGTGGCATCACATGATTGCTGCAGCTTTGCACATAATTGCATATTCTCATAACTGCTCCCACTCTACCACTGCCCAACGGTGTTCTACTGGGCTAAGTAGAAAATGTGTCAGGAAAACCATTTCCCAAACCATTACACTGCTACAGAACCCATATACATCAAGGTTATGATTTCTGAGATGCTCCTAAGCTCACCATGGGTTTAAAGAGTAACACAAAGCATATTCGGTCCAAAGATTCATGCTGTTGAAGCCAAATTCTGACCCAACCATCTGCATGTCAAAGCAGAATTTGTGATTCATCAAATTAAGCAAAACATTTCAGTCTGTCCGGATTTAGTCAGCCTGTTCCAAGTCTCAGTTTCCTGCTCTTGGCTGAAAAGAATGGAACTAATTTGCCTCAAGGTTAAACATTCTGCTTCCCACAGTTGTAAAGACTGATAATTTGATTTGTTGTAGTTTTTCTGACAGCTAGAACCAGTCTGGCTATTCTTCTTTCACCTTTGGCATTAACAAGCTTTTTCATTTGCAGATGTTTTTTGTTCCTCGCAACATTATGTGTAATTTCTATACACTATAGTGTGTTAAAATCCATGAAGATCAGAAACAACCATGAAAATTAACTGATGGTCTTGACATGAATGTGTACATGATTGAATGAATACATAATAGGCTTCAAGTGTTACCTTTGGTGACCCATAAACCTGTTCCATCTTCTGTTGCTATTCTTAGCAGAAGTAGTTTATGATATCCATCTATCAGACCATCATTGGTCCTTCACTTTAGCGGAAAGAGGAGAGGCTTGCAGCGGATACATACTGATAATTGGGAAGGATCTGATTAGGCCATAACATAGTGCAGATTTGAAGCATGGAGACGCTCATGGAGATTCGGCTCTCAGCTTCCAATTAGCTATAATAGATATGTCAGGTCACTGGCGTTGGGATAATCTACTTGTTATGACTAATGCATTAAGATGAACAAGTCTGGCCTAAAATAGTCCCTAATTCAGGCGCCTTATTTCTATCTACTGGAAAATTATAATTTGGAATTGATCTGGCTGGCTGTTCCTCCTATATAATAAACTTGTTTTATAGGCCCTGTACAGCTCTTGTTGTATGTGACAACAAATCTGATGTAAAAACAAACCAGCTGCCATTTTGGCTGGTAATTGCTTTTGAGGTCTACAATCCTAGATGTAGATGTCAGCTAACAAAGACTAAAGAGATTTGTCGTTATCAGCCATTTAGCAGTGAAACACGGCTTATCCTGATAAGTCTCCCATCATGCAATAAACGTTCAGGAAATTTAACAAAATATTTTTTTATTATTTTAATACATGATGTATGTATCTTACATTTAAAGAAGATGCAGAAAGAAAATTGAGCCTGGGCTATTGATAGGTTTTCATTATCGCTATTAAGCTATTCATGGTATTCAGTTATTTTTGTCCAGTCTAATTGTGTAAGCATGGGCGTGGTCAAGTGACACATATTACTATCCACCCTTGGTTGTTGTCAAGCTTATTTATTGCTATCTTTTGTTTTGTCAGAAGATGAAGCCCAGAGGTTTTATCTCGCAGGCTAAATGGCTAAATACACAGGTGTGAGCACACACGCAGCAACCTCAGGGGCTCAGTGATGGCTGAATAGGAAGGTAGGGAGAAAAATGTGTGCGACGTGTTTAAAAGCAGAATGCAAACTACACTTATTCTTTGCTTAAACAATGTCTCAGTTATACTAAATGATAGTTTAACATTAGATCATACCTGATGAGATCACTGTAAGTATCACCATAGCATAAATCATTTGAGTATACGGTGCTCAAAAGTGTAAAGAACAGCTAAAGGCTGATAAAAATTGGTAATATGCGGTAACTGAAGTTTCTTAACATATGCCTTCACCTGACTCTTGCCTTGTGTTCAGTAAAATCTGTGGGAGTGACTTCGTCATTATTCGGCTTGGCCGTATTATCTGGGGCAGATATGATTGCCAGACAAACTAGGCAAATGCGTTGGTTGTGGATCACAGTACTGCAAGAGCTCTATAGTCCGTTACATTCACTACAAGCGTCATACTATTATACATTGTCAACATGAAAGTATTATAATTATGAAAGGATCATTTTAATGGCAATTTTTCCTTTTCTTTCATGCATTCAGTCCTGCTCTTGTTTATAGTTAAATATTCCCAAAAGATCTGATAACAGTGGTTTAGTTAGATTGTGCTCAAGCATGAGACTTACCAATTGTGAATAAATTTAGAACAAAGGACTATTCATAAATTACTTATAAGTAGTAGCTAATTAGACTGTTTGCATGGACAAGTTGTGGAAAAAAGTACAAAAATGAAATACACTAAATGTTGTGATTTATATACTCACTGTACAGTATATGTTTGATGCCCAACGTTCTGCCTTCTGAGTTTTGCACTGGCAAGTGCAAACCTCAAGGCCATTAAAGCTAGTAAGCAGTGTACAATTAAGGTCAATGCTTACTTACTGTACAAAATTTACAACTTTCAAAAATTTGATCTCAATAAATCAATAGCATTTAAAATTTTATTTAGATCTGTTTTTTTAAGCCAATTTATCTGAAATGAACTGGTCTATTAATTGGTTACGGACAGCAAAAATATTCCATGTGAAAGTGCAATTGTATTACATAAAGACTATGGCCACTTTATATCTTATAAACATGTTTTTATTATTATTTTAATCAATGTATTATTATTATTATTATTATTATTATTATTATTATTATTATTATTTGCATAGGTGACTAAAATGTAAAGCAGTAAAGGTAGGAGTAAACTCAAGATTTGGTTCTTTCTATGGATTACAAATTATATTTGCAAT